>CAOLHI010000822.1:0-506026 GCA_948474755.1 Ctenosaura bakeri
AGTTCTTCCTGAGGTTCAGGTGGAATCTCTGCAGTTTGAATGCATTGCTCCTTGTCCTGGTCTCTGGAGCAATGGAAAACAAGCCCGCTCCCTCCTTGACAGGACATCCCTTCACCTATTTAAACATGGCTGTCATGTCCCCTCTTAAGCTTCCCTTGAAGGGATGTCACCTGCTGCCTGGATGGAGTGTGGTGGAGTCTCCTTCTCTGGAGGTTTTTAAGCAGAGGCTGGATGGCCCTCTGTCTGCTGGGAGCGCTTCGATGTGTGCTCCTACACGGCAGGGGCTTGGACTGAACGGCCCCTGGGGTCTCTTCCAACTCGATGCCTCTATGAGGATGGGTGGGCCAGCCTCTACTCCCGGAGGGCAGCGCACTAACCAAGGCCTGACCGCCTGCCTCCCTGGAGGCCTGGCTGTGCCAGCCTAGCAACTCCTCCCAGGCCATCCTTCCAGCCCCACGCCTGCCATTCCGCTGCAGGCGACACAGTGGCAGCCCGGCCTCTCTGTCGCTCCACCCCAGACCTCGGGCTCTGACTCCCTGGGGCCCCGGGCTCCCCCTTTCCCCCTGGGAACCACTGTTCCCATCTCTAGCCTGCTTTGAGCTGTCATCTCAAACCCTCCGTTCCCACCCGGGAGCGCACCCACTAACATTTCCGTGTCCTTCCGCCGGTCAAAGGCCGGCAGCCACGCCAATTCCCACCCGGAGCCCTACCGCTTCTAGTGGTCGCCCTCGCCCCCCCCGCCCCCTCCCCACGTATGTAGTGCGGGTTCACGGGGGGGGTTGCTTTTAGAAAAGGGGGGACGGACGGGCAGAGTCCAGGGCGAGGGGGAGGCCGTCCGTCCTGAGCTCCCCGGAAAAAGGACAAGCCGAGCAGGGGCCCGGCGGGCCTTCCTGGGGGCCGCTGCCTGCCCGCCCCCTCCCCTCCCCTCAGATCCACCAGCGGCGCGACCCCGGGCTCGGAGGGCCCCCCCCCTTACCCATCCGCTGGGTGTCCAGGAGCACCGCCGGCATCTCCTTGAGCGGGATGTGCCCAGCGCCGCCCTCGCCGCAGCAGCCCCATCGGAAGCAGCACCACATCGACGCCGAAGACGAGACCCCCGGCCCCGCCGCCGACCCCGCCGCCATGGCTGCCCGCCGGCCCGCCTCCCCTTCCGTCTCACGTGCTCTCCGAGCCCCTAGCGGCCCCGGCGCCTGTGCTGCCGGAGTCGAAGCGCGGTTCCCAACGACACCCGCCGGAAGCCGCCATGAGCGGGGAAAGCGGGGGGGGCGCCTGGGCCGCACGGCGCCTCAGGGAGCCCACCGAAGTTCAGGAAAGACGAGAGTCTTGTGTTTTCTAAATGCTCCACAGCGAGCCTGGGTAGAAGCGGATCCAGTGAAAGCCAAACGGATCCTGGTTTTATGTTATGTGTCCAAAGGGTCCTAAAACTACCCACGGATGGGAGATTTCCTTCTCTTCCATAGCCGGAACCGGGGCAATCCTGTATTTGGCTGTAAAAAACATAAATCTGAGGCACAGGTCTTCATGAATCCGTGGGATCTTTACGTGGGATCCACTTGAGCCACACCCAAAGGATGCCTCCTGTGCCCAGCCACAGACTGAATCACAACATTGCTGTGCCACCAGGGTGCATAAACATGGACCTGAGGCATGGATCCTCGTGGATATTTTCTACAAGGGGTCCGTCAGAATCGCACTCATATCTTCCCCTCCCTACCCACAGGATAAACCATGAATAGCACAGATCCCACACACCAGGATGCTGTCATGGTACAAAAACACAGAACAGAGAGGCACAGAGGTTCAAGGAGCTATAGCAGTGGTTCTCAACCTTCCTAATGCCTTTAATACAGTTCCTCACGTTGTGGTGACCCCCAACCATAAAATTATTTATTTATTATTTACAATGCCTCCCCCCCCCAGCAAAGGCCACCTCACTGGCCAGGAACGGGGGGGGGCAGGGAGGGAAGAGGAGCTGCGCGTTTCCCCCGGGAAAAAATTCCGAGAACCCCTCCCCCAGCTCTGCTTCTGCTTCACTTTCGTTTCCACTGGGGGGGGGCAGTGTGGGAAAAGTTTCCAGAGTGTCGACCCTGGACAGGGGGGAGGAATCCCAGCGCCTTTGTCTTTTGTGCCGGGCACAGCTCGCACCCCCGGAAAAGCGCCTCCTTGCGGCCCCCTGGCCCTTCCGCAGCGCCCCCTCCGTCGCGAGTGGGGCAGGGGCCGTGGCGAGGAGGGGACCTGCCCCCTGTGCTGCCGCCACCCTCCCAAGCTGGCCCGTCAGACGGGAGGTTCTCCCGGGAGCAGAGAAGGGGAGCGATTTCAGTCCCTTCTGAACAGGGGGCAGGACGACGCAAGTGCGTGGCTCACGCTTGCACACCACCACTCCTGCTGTGGCGATGCTGTGGCTGCACGCACTTCCACCAAAGGGGACAGGAGAACGTGAGCATGTGGCTCGTGCTTGCGCACCACCACCCAGGGAAGACAGGGGTGCTCAGCAGCGTCGCCACAGCGTTTTCAGCTCTAAGCCAAAAATGCTGCACGGTCACACAATGCTCCCGGGGCCCACGTGCACTTACCTGCCCTGCATTACATCATCCCAGATGCACCGGTTGCGCTTCCTCCCCCAGCGCAGCCTACAGCTCCCAGACTGCACTGCGGAAGGAAGGGGCGGGGAGGTCACGTGACCAGGAAGCCAGCTGCGGGATGAAGGAGAAGTGAAGAGAGCGCCTCGCGCAAAAAGCTGCTTGTGCGAACGGCATCCCCCACCTCTGCGACAAGGTAACGTGCGGAAAAGGCCCAGGAGTGGTGGTGCGCAAGCGCGAGCCTCACACTCATGTCCTCCTGCCCCCTTTGGCAGGAGTGCATGTGGCCGCACGCGTTCCTACCAAAGGGGGCAGGAGGACGCAAGTGCGTGGCTCACGCTTGCGCACCACCACCAAGGAGGGAATGGAGCCTAAGACCATTGGAAATACATATTTTCTGATTGTCTTAGGCGACCCCTGTGAAAGGGTTGTTCGACCCCCAAAGGGGTCACGAGCCACAGGTTGAGAACCGCTGATCTATAGAGTTTTTTATGGGATCCATCCGAGTCACACCAATGATGTCTCCCAATTCCGTAAGTTGAACTACTGGACTTATGGATCCCACAACCAGTGTACTGCCATGACACACAAACATAGGTCTCTGGCATGGACCCCAAGCATCCTTAGAGTTTTTATGTGGGCTCCATCTGAACCACACACAAATCATGTTTCCCATTCACAACCACAGGCTGCACCACAAAAATCACAGATGCTGTATATTGATGCACCGCCACAGTGTAAAAAGATGTACCCCAAGCACAGATCCTCATGGATCTAGATGGTTTTTGCACTGGATCAAACAGAACCATACCCAAATCCTCTCATCCCTAGCTCAGGGTGAACCACAATGATCATGGATTCTGTACACCACCATGCCATCTGGAACACCACTGCATCGTCACAGCACATACACACACAAAAAGTCCATCTACAAATCTTTCTGGATCCATAGAATTTCTAGATGGAATCCTTTGAACCACATCCAAATCATGTCTCCCATCCTTAGCCAGAGGGTGAACCACAATGATTATGGATTCTGTATATCACCATGCCATCATGGTGCAAAAAAAATTGATCCATAGGACTTCTACATAAGGTCCCCCTAAAGCACTCCCAAATCATGCCTGAATAGCTACAAGTTAAATCAGAAAAATCACAGATCCTCTAAATCCCATGCAACCACTACACATATCTACAGATGCATGAGGATCAGAACCCATATCCGTATTTATGTGCTGTGGTGATGTTTTGGTGTATGAGATCCTTGAGTTTTGTGGTACACCCTGTGGCTATGGATGGGAAACATGATTTGGATGTGATTCAAATGGATTCCATGTAGAAATCCTATGAATTCACAAAAATTCATACCTCCAATCCATGTTTTTTGTGCTGTGATAGTTTATCAGTGTATACAGGATCTGTGCGTTCAGTTCAGTATGTGGCTAGTGATGGAGGCAAGATTTAGATGTTAACTGGATCCCATGAAAAAAACACTATGGATTCCCAAAGTTCCATAGATGGGATCCATGTTTTTGTTCCATGGTGGAGCAGCAGTGTACAGGATCTCTTATTTTTGTTCAGGCTGTGGCTAAGGATGGAAAGCATTGTTGGGTATGGTTGAAATGGATCCCATGTAAAATTCCTATGGATCCATGAGGATCCTTGCATGGAATCCCTGTTTTTGCTTTGTGGTGGTGCAAACATGTACAGGATTTCTGATTTTTGCAGTTCAGCCCATAACTATGGGTGGGAGACATGAATTCAGTGTGGTTCATATGGATGTGAGGATCTATGGCAGGGATTCATGGTTTTGCACCATGGTGGCACAGTAGTGTATAAGAGGCATGCTTTTTTGCAGTTCATCTTCTGGCTAAGGATGGAAGACATACCGGTAATTTGGATGTGGTTCAAGTGGATCACACATAGAAATAATTTGGATCCTTAGGGATCTGTTTCTCAGATCCCTTTTTTTATACCATGATGGTGTACTGGTGTCCAGGATCCATGATTTTTGCAATTTAGCATGGCAAACGTGATTCAGATGTGGTTTCAGTGGCTCCCACATAAAAATCCTATGGGGATCCATGGTTTGGATCTATGTTTTGCACACTCCTGATGCAACCATAGGCAGGATCTCTGATTGTTGTAGTTCACTCTGTGGCTAGCGATAGAAAGCATGATTTAAGGGTAGTTCAGGTAGATCCCATGTAAAAATAATAGAATCTGTGTCACAGATCTATGTTTTTGCACTGTGGTACCACCAGAATGCACTAAATACATTATTATTCTGGTTCAGTGTATGGAGTTGAAGGAAATTTCTGATATGAGCATGGTTTGGAAAAATCAGACAAAATCAGAACAATCTGTTTTTGAATCTATGGAATCCAACTTTTACCCAGATCTTTTATTCTGTTAGTTCTCTATTCTAACTGGCACAAGTGCAGAATCCCCTTTTAGTGATATCTCAGAAAATCTAAATATATCTGAATCACAGTTTCTACCTGACCCTATCTTAAACTACCATTTCCCTGACTTTAGAAAAAGTGGCACTTGTCCCCTTAATTGTAGGAGAATCACAGGTCTTTGTTTATGCAACACCTTGCAATCTCCTATGCAAACCTGCAGAAATTCTTGGGATGATCAGGATGAGCCCATACATTTATAACACGTTCCCACAAAAACAAGTGCCTCCTATGATAAAGCCCTCAATTCTATGATGCTGTGAGGTTGCAACTGAGGGCGATACTATAGCTTTCTTAAAAATATTTCCACCCTCCTTGTTTTTAACACATAGCACGACTGGTGGCCCAGCTGCCCCCAAGTACTCTGCAAGGGGGGGCAAAGTGGGAGGCGGTAGGAAATAAGGTGTGGCGGAGACAGTTTCGGGTCAGTCTAGATGACCTCTGGGTGTGAGGGAAAAGCAGTTAATTTCCTCTGCAGTTAAAATCCCTCTGTGTTTGAAGGAAAGACAAAGAAACTTTGTATAATGGAATGTTATTGGTTTGGTTTGACGCGCTAGCCCTTTGCTGCGCTACAGAAGATTTGCAACACTTGTAGACTCTGGTGGGAACTTATGTATAACAGATTTGTTTTCTTTCTTGAGCATGTGATGATTACACTGGAAATGTATAAATTGCTGTGAATATGAAGGGGCTGGGCTCAGCCTTTTGGGAATGATCCCACTGAGACAAATAAACAAGTTTCCTTAAGCCGTGGGTCTCTATCTCCGTTCTACAACAAAGGAAGGCCCCATTTCCACACTACACTGTTGTAGTGCTATCATCCCACTTTCAACATCCTCTGGAATTCTGAGGTTTGCTGTTTACTGAGGAGGCCCAAGAGCTCTCCGGCTGAGAATTCTAAAGGCCCCTCACTAAACCGCAAACCCCAGGATTCCATAGGAGGTTGAAAGCGGAGTAATTAGCACTATCCCAGCGCCGTGTGGACATGGCCTTCGAAGACTGCCTCACTCGAGGAAGCCGCGGGTCTTGAGCCTGCAAGCCCGGGGCAGGGCTATTAGCCACAGCGTCGCCTGGAGGTCCCTCGGGCACAGGAGCCGCCGTCAAGCGAAACCGACTCCGTGCCACCAACAAGCCACCCTTGGCGGCGGTGACGAACCAAGAATTGTGGCGCTCGGAAGAGAGGGGGAGAAGCCAAAGCTCCCAATAACGCCGAGGGCGTCGGCGCGCCCACAGTCTCTCCTCCCTCGGCAGAGAAAACCTGGAGGAACGGAGGAGGAGGAGGGCGGCCCCAGCAACGGCCGGGCGCTTTGATCGAGGAGGAGGAGGAGGGAAGGCAGAGGCACCGCCCGCTCTGGTCGACGCCTAAGGTGGAAAGAGGAGCCAGGTTCTGTTCCTGCTCCTCGGCCAGGGCGCCTTTCTCCGGGGCGGCCGGCTGAGGGCCGCGGCCTTCCCGGCGCCGGCGGACCGGTGAGTAGAAGGCCGGCCTAGAGAAAGGGCGGGGGGACACTGGCTGCGCTTCTTGCGGAGGCCGCGGCCGCCTCCTTCCTTCCCTGACGGGGGCCGCGGCGGAGCTCCGTTTCGGTCCCGAGGGGGGGCGAGGCCGGAGCGACGGCGGAGGAGGAGGAGGAGGAGGAGGAGGAAAGAAAGGCTGCCGCTTGTGTGAGTGGCGACGGCCGCCGGCGGTGGGCTTCTCCGCGGACCTCTCTCTCCTTCCCGCCGCTTCCTTCGGAGCGCCGGGGAGGCCGCGGTGGGCGGTTGTTCCGTCGCCATCGGGGGTTGGGGCCTGAGAGGGAACCTGGTGGTCCCCTTTTGGGGCTCCCGTCCCCCCCACTCCCCGTCCCCCCTCAGCTTGGTCCCTTTTTTGGGCTCCCGCCCCCTCCCCACTCCCCGTCCCCCCTCAGCAGGCACGCGCACATGAAGAGCGCCCCAATTCTTTCTTCAGCTGGAAAGAGCGGGTGAGGAAAGGCCCGGCTGGGCGGCGGCACCTGTGGCTGAAGAGCCGCCGCCGCCTGTTGCCGCTCTCGCTCCTCAAGCCGAGGCAAGGCGGGGGGTCGGGGATGTTCCTCTTTTTGAGCTTTTGTGCCCGGCCAAGGACAGGTGGCAACAGCCATTAAGGTACTCTAGTGTCATCGCAACGTTGTGGAGGCCGAGGAGAGCCATTTCCGCACGAGGCTGTTATAGCGCTGTTATTCCACTTCCAACATCCTATGGAATCCTGGGGTTTGCGGTTTCCTCTCCCGAAACTGCAAACCCCAGGGTTCCGTAGGATGTTGGAAGTGGAATAATAGCGCTATAACAGCCTCGTGCGGAAATGGCTATAATGTTATTACTCCACTTTCCACATCCTATGGAATCCTGGGGCTTTGCAGTTTAGGGAGGGGCCTCAAGGCCAAAATGGCCTAAGAAATAAAATCATGGTTTTGGTGACGAAAGTAACCAGGAAATGCAAAAGAGTTGTCAATCTAGGATTTATGTTTTTTTAGTTTAACCATCAAAATTAGATAAGAGGCCTCAAAGAGTTTTCAGAATAAGAGCAACACAAATGTTGGGAGGAATCAGGTTTCAGTTTAGTGTCAGTTTTATGCTGTTACAATGGGAAACTGTACTAATTCCCAGAAGCAGTACTATTAAAAAGTATATATTTGTGGCTTGCATTGATTAAGAAGTAGAGTTCTACTAACTCCCTGTTTTATTAATTGAAAATTGTAGTATCCACATTTTTCTTATATGTGGTATGGTAAAGACAGGAAACCACTGATAGGTTGTCCATGTCGTCTTTGCATCCAGCCCATGTCTTTTCTCCTAGGCTTTGCGTTTGAAAAGGCTATGGCAGAATACTAAATGTGCAACTGCTCCCTGGAAATTGCTCTGCAGGAAAAAAGAGGTGGCAGGTTTTGATTCTCTGGAAGAGGACACTTCTTTATGCTTTCTGCCTTTCTTCTGCCTCTTGACCTAAAAGCTCTGGTGGGGGGAGGGTGGTAGCAAGACAAAATGTGGAGTGGACTAGAAGACAATATTTTTTCTTTCCATCTTGTTCCTATTGTAGGGAGATGGCAAGATGTTCCTCTATTCCACTTTCCCAAAAGACAGCTGATGAAAAGCTCAGTACTTTCTGTAGATGTACATGTTACTGTCCCTATAAATTTGGATGTAGTAGTGTTCTTAAAGCTACATGTATAATTATCATTATTTCTTGTTATATATAGCTTCTAAACATTCTTTTGTTTTGGCTGAAAGATCCCCTCTGTAATTTGTAGAGGAAGAGGAAAAATAGTTGGGTTTCTTAGTCTGTTATAATGCTTATAATGATGTTTCCCTAAATTGTGGTCTCTTTTTATTATAGACTGCTATGGAGCTCCTTGAAGAAGACCTTACGTGTCCCATTTGTTGTAGTTTGTTTGATGATCCGCGGGCACTACCTTGTTCACATAACTTCTGTAAGAAATGTTTGGAAGGGATCTTGGAGGGAAACACGCGGAACATAATTTGGAGACAGTCTCCCTTCAAATGTCCTACATGTCGGAAGGAAACTACTGTTACAGGAGTTAACAACCTCCAAGTCAACTATTCTCTAAAAGGTATTGTGGAGAAGTATAACAAGATTAAGGTAAACACAAAAATGCCTGTGTGTAAAGTGCACAGTGGCCAACCTCTTAACATTTTTTGCCAGACAGACACACAGTTGATATGTGGTATTTGTGCAACTCGAGGGGATCATGTAAAACATGTGTTCTGCTCCATTGAAGATGCTTACTTTCAGGAAAAACATGCTTTTGAGACATTGTTCCAAGGGTTTGAAACTTGGCGTTGTGGGGATGCACTTTCTCGACTAGACACACTGGAAGCTAGCAAGCGGAAAGCCCTGCAGATGTTGACAAAGGACTATGACAGAGTAAAAGATTTTTTTGAGAAATTGCAATATACACTGGAACAAAAAAAGAATGAAATACTTTCAGACTTTGAGACAATGAAACTTGCAGTTATGCAAGCATATGATCCAGAAATCAATAAGCTGAACACAATTATACGAGAACAACGAACAGCATTTAACATAGCTGAAAATTTTAAGGATGTGTCTGAACCTATTGTATTTTTGCAACAGATGCAAGAATTTCGAGAGAAAATCAAGGTGATCAAGGAAACTCGATTGCCTTGTCTTACAGTAGACATCAACACTACAATTAAAGGCTTTGATACTAGCCACTGGGAGCAACTTAAGTTAGGAGATGTGGACAAACTTTGTTTACCTCAGGAGAAAAGCAATGTTAAAGGCGTAATTTTTCTGTTATTTTCACCCAAATTTATTGTGATTGCTTTGCTTTGCTTGCTTATCCTTGCTACCATGCAGATGTGTTTTATGGATTTTGTTGTGGATACTCTCCAGTACTGGAAGACTCTTGTCACTACATTAGGCTTAGGTTACCTGGCAGATACAGCAGAAATGACAGAGCATGCTGTCTTCTACTGGGCGAAAATGACTGACAGTGCTGCTGTTCTTAGTGAAAAATGCGTAAACTATGCCCTTGTGATGTTGGATAATGTTGCTCAGTTTGTGTGCAAATACAAACTTTTGTAATATCATCAGTGTACAAGACCTGTATGTTCAGAGTGGTTGCTTTAGAGCAGCAGTGGTGAATATGTGTTCCTTAGCTCTTGGAATGCAGTTTTCATAATCCTTCACAATTGATTGTGCTGGCCAGAGCTGATGGGACTATAACCAAGCATATGGAGGGCCCAACCCCTGCTCTGGAGTTTCAACAAATGCATTTAAATGCATGGATTGATAATGTTGAGAGCCAGCATGGTCTAGTGGTTTGAACATTTCACTAGGACTGTGGAGACCAGGGTTTGAATCCCCACTCAGCCATGGAAACACCCTGGGTGATCTTGGGCAAGTCACACACCCTCAGCCTCAGAGGAAGGCAAAACACCTCGGCACAAATCTTGCCAAGAAAACCCCCTGATAGGTTTGCCTTAGGGTTGCAGTAAGTTGGAAATGACTTGAAGGCACACAACAACATTGATTACATTTTCCCCCCATGGGTCATATATATGTTGAAGTATTTTATACAGACTGCTTCTGAAGTGAGCTAATTACTTGCAGTTGAAAATACTGGCCAAAATCCTGCATTGGGAGACATATATCTGGCACATAGCTTGGGTAGTTTCTCTTTGCAACTCACCCAAAGCTTTTCAGTGTGCCTCCCCCAAGACAGCTCTTAGAATCATAGAAACATAGAGTTGGAAGAGACCCCAGGGGCCATCCAGTCCAATCCCCTGCTATGCAGGAACACACATGAAAGCATTCCCAACCGATGGCCATCCAGCCTCTGCTTAAAATCCTCCAAAGAAGGCGACTCCACCACATTCCGAGGCAGCATATTCCACTGCCGGACAGCTCTGACCGTCAGGAAGTTCTTCCTGAGGTTCAAGTGGAATCTCTTTTCCTGCAGCTTGAATCCATTGCTCCTTGTCTTAGTCTCTGGAGTGGCAGAGAACAAATCCACTCCCTCCTCATGACATCCCTTCAAATATTTAAACATAGCTATCATGTCCCCTCTTAAGCTTCTCTTCTGCAGACTAAACATATCCAGCTCTCTAAGTCTATCCTTATAGGGCATGGCTTCCAGACCCTTCACCATTTTCATCATCCTCTGGACATGTTCCAGCTTGTCAACATCCTTCTTGAATTGAAGTGCCCAGAACTGGACACAGTATTCCAAATGAGGCCTAACCAATGCAGAATAGAGTGGTACCATTACCTCCCTCAATCTAGACACCATACTCCTGTTGATGCAACCAGGAATTGCGTTGGCTTTCTTGGCTGCTGCATCACACTGCTGACTCATGTTCAGCTTGTGATCTACCAAGACTCCTAGATCCCTTTCACACATATTGCTATCCAGCCACGTGTCTCCCATCCTATATTTGTGCCTTCCATTTTTTCTGCCTAAGTGCAGGACCTTACACTTCTCTCTGTTGAAATTCATTTTGTTAGCTTTGGCCCAGCTCTCCAATCTGTCAAAGTCATTTTGAATGTTGATCCTGTCCTCTGGTGTATTAGCAACCCCTCCCAGTTTGGTGTCATCTGCAAATTTGATCAGCATGCCCTCCACTCCTTCATCCAAGTCATTGATGAAGATGTTGAATAGCAATGGGCTCAGGACAGAACCTTGTGGCACCCCACTAGTCACTTCTCTCCAGGATGAAAAGCAGCCATTCGTGATCACCCTTTGGGTTCGGTCAATTGACCAATTACAAATCCAACTAACAGAAGCTCTGTCCAGCTTGCATTTTACTGGCTTCTTTGAAAGAATGTCATGTGGAACTTTGTCAAAGGCCTTACTGACGTCAAGATACGTTACGTTTACAGTGTTCCCTCTATCTTTCTTTCTTTCTTTCTTTCTTTCTTTCTTTCTTTCTTTCTTTCTTTCTGTGTTGGTTGAAAGAAGGTCAGCAGAGATGCATGTAGCTATTTTCCTTATAGCTGGATGCACTATGACAGACAGCCTGCAGACCGCCTAGGGCTCCTCTGGAGTTCTCTGAGGATGGTGCCATTGCTGTGTGTCCACCTGTAGGAAAACAGCTGGATACTTCTCAGCTACTCACTACACTCTCTGCTAATATAGAAGTGACTGTCTTGGAGTGTGGGCTGCTGTACTGAAAAAGTGGATTGGGGCAAATTTGCTTGTTGTTCAATGAGAACAGAATTCTGACCTCCACAACAGCCAAAAAAGGTGAGTTATGATGAAATAAGTTAGGCTTATGTGATAGAAACTCACTAACTAGATGCCAGCGACTTTATATTTCTCCTGTTTTTCTCATGGTGAAAGAAATGTGTTAAGTGTTCAATAATGAATGAATGTACACAGCAGAACATGTGATGTTTTCATAAAGTGGAGTATGGCTGAATAAATTTCAAAGTGGAAGAGGTAAAATGTTTAAATAAGAGGTTGAGACGTCTACTTAGACAAATCATAATCACTTACATTCAGCAGTCACCAGCAGGTGTGATCCTTCTCTAATAAGATACATTATAAACATCTGTTACAGGTTTGTATACACAAGGAGAAACTCTGACAGAACTCTGGTTTCTCTTCAGAGCATATAAATCGTTTGCCTTTTACAAAGCAAAGAACAAAATAGGCAGCATTAAATGTGTTGCTTAAGTACACTCTGGTCCTAAACACATTTTAGCATGGAGGTAAATCTCACCAATTCTAACAAAATTTGTTTCTATATAAGAAATACTGGTAAGTATGTTTCTGATTATGTATGTGGGTCAAAATAGAATCATAGAATCATAGAAATTCAGAGTTGGAAGAGACCACACAGGCCATCCAGTCCAACCCCCTGCCATGCAGGAACACCCTCAAATCAATCCCGACAGATGGCCATCAAGCCTCTGCTTAAAAACCTCCAAGGAAGGAGACTCCACTACACTCCGAGGCAGCAGATTCCACTGCCGGACAGCCCTGACTGTCAGGAAGTTCTTCCTGAGGTTCAGGTGGAATCTCCTTTCCTGCAGCTTGAATCCATTGCTCCTTGTCCTGGTCTCTGGAGCAGCAGAAAACAAGTCCCCTCCTTCCTCTACGTGGCATCCCTTCAAATATTTAAACATGGCTATCATGTCCCCTCTTAACCTCCTCTTCTGCAGACTAAACATACCCAGCTCTCTAAGTCTATCCTCATAGGGCATGGCTTCCAGGCCTCTCACCATTTTGGTCGCCCTCCTCTGGACTTGCTCCAGCTTGTCAATATCCTTCTTGAATTGGGGTGCCCAGAACTGGACACAGTATTCAAGATGGGGTCTAACCAAAGCAGAGTAGAGTGGTACCAGTACCTCCCTCGATCTAGACACCATACTCCTATTGATGCAGCCGAGAATTGCATTGGCTTTCTTGGCTGCCGCATCACACTGCTGACTCATGTTCAGCTTGTGGTCTATGAAGACTCCTAGATCCCTTTCACACGTACTGCTATCCAGCCATGTGTCCCCCATCCTATATTTGTGGATTCCATTATTTCTGCAGAAGTAGTCTGGAGAGAAAGAGAAGCCATTCTGCATCTCTCTTGGGATATTCTAGGGCACAGTTCCAATGATCTTGATCTTGATGTGGCAAAACCAGGGAGGTGAGGTGGGACATAGGGGGCAAATTGCTTTTCTGTAACTGACATGCAAGATCTACAAGTTAATATTGCTCCTTTCAGTGGTCTAGTGTCCCAGCCTTGCTTGGATAAATATATAAAGCAGGGGTGGGAAAGCTGTGGCCCTCCAGATGTGGTTGAATTTCCATTGCCCCAGGCTGTTGGCCATATTAGTTGGGGCTGATGACATTTTGAGTTTTTATTTTCAGCACTTGCCAAAGATACTTTTACTTCAGCAAGCTTGAATGAAAGACATATTGTGAGTTTGGACAAATAATCAAAATATTTTTATCTTTTTATTTTCTTTTTCAGTTCTTTATTGCTTTAATAATTTCCTAGATGTAGAATAATCATTATATAAATGTAATATATATAAAAGTCAAAGTTTTTGAGTTTGTCTGTGTCAGACAGGTGAAGACCTTATATGATTGGCTGCCTAAGAAGATTCTATGGAATCCTGGAGTTTGCAGTTTAGGGTGGGGCCTTTAGAATTCTCAGCTGGAGAGCTCTTGGGCTTCAGTCAACTGTGTCTGGAATGAGCTGGCTGCTATGGAGATGAGGCCTGGCAGCAAGGAGGAGGGCAGTGTATTCCCTCAGGAACCCATTCTCTCTATGTTAAGAACTCTGAATGCAGATTGGATTGGGGAATATGGGGAAAAGTTTCAGTACTGGACAAGACATTTTGGGGAATTAGAGACACAGGATCTTAAATCTCTCTTAACAGGTATTACCTATGAGAAAATAAAATCTCAACGCTGGGTATAAATGCTAATCAGAAATAAAAACATGCATGCCAGAATTCACTCCTACAAAATATAACAATGTCTACCAACATGGATGGCTTCAAAAGAGGAACAGTGAAGTTCATGGAGTGTAAAGATTATAAATTACTACTAGTCATAGTGGTGATATGCTAGTGGCAAAATCAGAGATAATATGTGTATAAATGCCAAACTGCTAGGAAGAGAGTTACTATGTTAATGTTCTATATGTAAAATTTGTGGTGGTATGACACTGGAGGATGATAAATTTAGCTCTAGAGGTTAAAGTTTCCCTCTTAACATGTGCTGGGTGGCAGGCCTTTACTTGTTTATAAACACCCCCTCAACCTTAAACAACCATTGACTTACGGAAGGGTGTGTTATGTGGTGAAAATAAAGGATGAGACCTTGCCACAAATGCAGATGCCAGTGCTCTCCCTACATCTACTCTAGAAGCAACATTATAATTCTTAAAAGACATCATCAGAGGTATATTTACCTGACTATCCAGTGTGATGTATACCATCCCTGCCCCCATCCCTCTGCATAAGACAATCTCTACAGAAGGAGATAAGCAGACACAAATCTGACAAGAAACAGGAATATCCCAGTACAGTACAGTACAGAGTAGTACATTTTAACCTTATTGACCTTCACATAGCTGTTCTGGAACAAAAAAGAAAGAAAATCAGATTGCTGAATTTAGACATATTCACAAATTCCAATCCATTAGAAAAGGGTATAAATGAAGACTGGTTTCTTGGCATACTGCGTATATTAATATATTGGTTCTCATTACGGTTGCACCAGTCATAAAATAATTTTGGAGAGTCAGAAACTGACTTTCAGGTAAGCAGAATAGATGTCTTTGACTCCTGAAGACTTAACGGGGCAGCTACTTGATAGATCTGTATCATTTTATAACTCTTTGAAAGTTGTTTAAACCAATTCAATTTGCATTTTTTAAAATTGCATCACACTCTGATCCTGCCCGCAGAATTATTTAACTGTGACGATTATACTGTGTTCCATGAGTGCATCTGAAGAAGTAGACGTTCACAAAAGCTCAAAGATGTTGCTTGCTTCCTTCTCCCTGTCCCACCGCTGCTTCTCTACATTGACACAGACTAACATGTCTTTCTCTTTAAACAGTTTTCAAACATTTATTATAAACAATAGTCTTATATAACAAGGCTAATGGCAACTGGTAAAAATTCGTGAGAAATTGTTTCTATACCAAATCAGGTATGGTGTAAAGACATAGCATTTGCGGAAGGAGAATGGTAACAGAACACTTGGGGAGTATGACTGGAAGCACTGGCTACTTTCCCAACTTTATACTCTTTCTATATATATAATTCTTCTCTGTGAGTGTAGGGGCCAAAAGCTGGGCAGGTAACTGCACATTTTCTATAGCATACCTATAACCACAAAGGCCATTTCTGCACGAGACTCAAAGGCCTCTCCCTAAACTGCAAACCCCAGGATTCCATAGGATGTTGAAAGTGTAATAATAGTATAACAGTCTAGTGTGGAAATGGCCAAAGTCTGGGCAGACTTGTACAGTCAGCTCTCTTCATTTGTTAATGTTAGAGGTGCAGGGCACTTGCAAAACTGGAAAAATCACAAATACCAAAATGTGTGTGTGTCTGTGAGAAGGGGGCCTAAGCATGGTGTGGGGAGCAGGCAACCTGGGTCCACATCGGCCCAGGGAAAGGGGGTGGGTTGGCATTGTGGCCCTCTCTCCCATCTTTCTTAGGTGTGTGGGGGGGGCATCAGGAGAAGGTTTCTGGTGCTGAGAAATCAGGCTGTAAGCTGTTCATAGCTGGCCAGGCAGTGGCTGGTGGAGGAGGAAGAGTACCAGAGAAGGGGTTTTAAAGGGATGTGCAGACTGATTGGAGCCACTAAAAAAGGGAAAGTTCCCCTGGAAGATAAATGCCTGGGGGCAGAAGAGGTTTGAAAAATTCATAAATAAATCTGTGAAAGTGAAACCAACAAATGTGAAGGGCCAGCTGCAAGTGATTGAGGACCAGTTTGCATTTTCAACCACTATTTCTATTGTCTTAGAACAGAGCTTAACCAAATGGTGTGCCATGACACATTAGTGTGTCCCCCACAACCTTGGAAATGTAGGATATTATTTATAAAGCATACATTTTAAAAAATATATGAAAGATTTTCATGAGATACGTTGTGTCCCCATACATTTTGTTATTACAATTGATGTATGTGTCTGTATCTCTTATGAGGGGTTAGTTTAACCTCTGGTTTGCTAGTAAGAATGAATTACTATGTCACAAAATGATGGACGTCTAAAAAAGTGTGTCACCAACATGAAAAGTTTGGAAAGCTCTGGTCTAGAAGAAGTATAAAAAGGAAGAAGACAGTTGGAGGGGAGAAAAGGAATGTAGCAGCACCTTTAAGACTAACTGGTTTTAATTTTTGCATGAGCTTTTGTGGATAGCAAAAATAAAAATCAGATAGTCTTAAAGGTGCTGCTACATTACTTTAGTTTTGTATTTTTTCCCCCATCCCTCTCCCTCCTTTTTATGATGAAAGAGGCAAAGGGGCTTTCTGCACTACACTGTTGTAGTGTTCTTATTTCACTTTTAACATCCTGTGGAATTCTGGAATTTGTAGTTTCCTGAGGCCAAAGAGATCTCTGGCTGAGAATTCAAAATGCCTCTCCCTAAACTGCAGACCCCAGAATTCTATGGATGTTGAAAATGGAATGATAGCACTATAACAGTGTAGTGTGGAAAGGCCTGGAGACAGCAACTTCTTTGAAAACTCTCCGAAAGAAGTATTATGATTTGGGAATTACAAAATCTGCTCAGTCAACCTCCTCAATTTCCAAAGTAATCCAGTTATTGCCACAATCACAAATGTGAGGTGTACAAGCACTTATGAATATCCATGTCCCTGGATTTATTTGGATAAACTGTTCCTGTAAATAAAGGAAGCAGTATCATCAAGTCCTGTACAGGAGCATGGTGTGCCTTAAATCTGGACTGTTTTCTTGGATCTAAGCATCTTCCAGTGAGCCAGCAGTGTTATCACGGTTATGATATGTCTGGTGAGAGCACTAGATATCCTTTTGATATCAAATAATTTGGCCTTTGCTTGACCTTTCTCTGCCACCCTGCTCCATGTGTTTGCAGAGGTCCACCGGACAAGCACGTATTAGGCGCGGCCATTAATGGTTGTAAATTCCAAACCTCTTTTAGGCAGGCAACTTAAGCCTCTCCGATGCTTCAGGGAAAAACCTTCTTGCAAACCAGCCTTGCTCAGCGCAAATCTACACAAAGATGTACGGCCGAATGCCAAGCCATTCCTTTATGTTGGGCCATTTACATACTGGCCATACTATTGTCATCAAGTGCTAAGCTCATCATGTAAACTTGACTTTTTCCAACTCCTTTGTCCAGCTCCAAAATTCCTTTGTTCTCACCAAGCATGGCATAGCCTGTAGGTAAAATCCACCCTATAAAAAGTCCTCTTTTCCGAGCCCTCCTCGGAACACTCTGGACTGCTATCCTGCCTTGCTGTCGGTTCGTCCAGCGAGTTGCCCCCTCAGCGAACCATGCTAAGCTTTCTTCCCCCTCCACCTCCTCTCTAGGACTACGAGACCAGGTGTCGTATTACCCGATCCCCAAAACTCTCCATTTCTATTTCTCAGTTAGTGTATGTTGTCTTTCATGTTGTTTGTTTTCAATAAAATATTATTTGTTATTTTAAAACTTGTCTAGCCGCTCTCTGACCTGATGCTGTATACATAGGGTAAAAGATCCTAGCTAAAGTTACCCTGCCTTTAGTTAGCTTAAGAGAGTGCTTGAGCTTAATTTCCCGATCTTGTGTTGTTGTTTGGTTATTTGGGTGCCCCTCCTGGGACCCCCAACATACAGGGTAACAGCATTTCAACAGCTTTTTACAATGGTTCTTTTATTGTACGAGTATACTTTAGATAACAAAATAGATGTGTTCCTGGGCTTTACTTCCTGCACAAAAAGTTTCGTACTAGAAGTAGAAACATAGAATGAATAGAGTTCTTTTCTACAGCATAAAAAAGAGCAGTTCAATATGTTTCAGAAAAGTTTTCATTTAAAATTAACATGCATATATGAAATTAAACCACCAGATCAGGTAAGCCTTACATAATTTTGAACTTTCTACAGATAACCTAAAGGCTTCCATCAAAATGAATCCAAGGATAATTTTTCTTTCACTCCTCTTCCACTTTTCTTATGACTTCAGTTTGGTGGCAAAATTTACAGAGCTATGCTTTTTCAATATGCCAGTGTAGCTGCTTAGGCAGGCTAATCCCCTTTCCCTTTTTCTGTTTTACTATTCACACATGTCTGTAAGTGATTCCAGAGGCACCTGTTTATCTTGCTTGTTGTGTGTAAGCATTCACAGTTATATTAGGATCACCTAGAGCAGAATTCGTTCTTTCCCAGGTCTAGCTTTATTGCATTGCTTACTGCAGAAACATTACTGCAACCCAGGCTCTGAAAGTCTGTCTTTCTCCAGCCCTGCTTCACCATCATCGCAGTGCTAATGCTGCAAAAAGCTTCCAGCTAGAGAGAAGACAAGAAAAGAGGCGACGGCACCTGTAAAAAAAAAGGAACTTCTTGTCAAAGGTTTTGTTAACTGAGGTACTCCTATTTGTTTAGCTTCCAAGTGACCAGCCCTGTAAACAGACCTTCCTGTGTGTACTTTGTATGTATTCATTGTTTCTGTTGCTAAGAAATATGATGCTTGCTTAGCCCTTCTCTTAAACACATGAGATGGAATATGCTGTTCTGATTATACTTAATGTAGTTTTCAGACACACGAGTTGAAGACATAGTCTTCTTGTTGAAAAGAGGAAGATGAACAATCACAGTGTCATCACTTTGAATGTGGGAGGACTGAAGTTCACAACCTGGCCTTCTACACTGCAGAGATTCCCTGAGTCTAGGTTGGCAAGAATGCTGAGTGGCAGTGACTCTGAATTTAGGTTGGTGAATGGCCATTTTTTTGTGGATCGTGATGGAGTTCTGTTCAGCTACATTCTAGACATCTTACGAACACTCCAGGTTTCCTTGCCCAGTGACTTCTCAGACTATCAGAGACTGCAGAGGGAGGCTGAGTTCTATGGACTCTATCCTGTGGCGGATCTTCTGAGCCAAGAACATTTGTTGAAACCAAAGTCAGAGATCTTGGAAATACGGTTTGCGCTCCAAGAAAGTCAGTCTTTTTTCCGGATTTTTGGCTCTTTCAGCCTCACCATTAGTGAACTTGCTGGGCGGATCACTGTTTTTGAAGAAAATCTTGTAGAGACAAACAGGAAAAATCATGATGTACCTTCTCTGAAGTCTCTGACACCCCGTTTTCTGGAGAAGCCTTCCCATCATGATCTTATTTTTCAGTGCGGCACTGACTACAACAATCACTTTGTAGCAAGGTATTTTAATAGATGTTTATGGATATCTTGCCTAACACAACACAAACAGCATATTGGCACTTATTTCTCAAATTATTTTAGTCACTGCTACAAAGGGATGGGGAAGCACCTCAGAGATGACATGCTTGTGAGCTAGACATCTTCGTCCTAATCCAAGAAACTCTTGAGTTCCTACTTGTTTTGGTTTCAGGTCAGATATAGGAAAAATGTGGTCCATGGGCTGCTCTGGGGCCATTTTTGTACCTCTAACACCTCCAACCTAAATGTACACCAGAAATTGCCCAGACTTCCTCCAAATTGCAATGCCATGATTGCCCATTTGAGGTCTCTTCTGGTTTTGAAAAAAGGCTCCCACAAGTATAAAACAGATCTATGAGCAAAAAGAGCAATTATATATCTTGGAGGTTGACTGCATGTTAGGTTGACAATGGTGGATGTGATCATGGGAGAGACCATGGCAGCCCCCAGCCTCAGAGGGCTGCCTACACTCTTGTATAGCATTTGCTGGAAACGGAAGAGGAAGGAAGGACAGACGGACAGACAGACAGTAAGTCAGAAGGAGAGAGGGAGGGAAGGAGGGATGCTGCAGGGTAAGTCCTTAAGCAGGTTTGGTATGGTGTATATTTCTAAAGATATAGGTCATCAGAGTCCTAAATTTAAATTTAAATTAAATGGGAAAATTCTTGGGCAAAAGAGGAGTTCTGAAAGGAGAAGGAAAAGTGTTGGCAAGTGCAGCAGATACTAGATTGGGAGACTGACTCTTCTAGGGAGGAGCCTTGTTACTATAATAAGAACGACATAGGACTGCAAACAGAACAAATTGGACAGCCATAGCAAACTACAAAAAGGGGGTGGGCAGGCAGGAAGCAGCCTGAATGCAGATTGCTGGCTTCCCACGCGGCCACAGACTTAGATGGGTTTTTCTTTTTTCCTTTCCTTTTTTTTTTTTTTTTTTTGGGAACTACATTGTGATTATAATGTGAAGGGAAATAGTAATCAGTTGAGAGGCTGAGGTCATTTAATCATACTGTTTGTGTCAAAGTGGGAAATGAGTAATTAGTAACACTGCCAGTCCAAGCCAATCTTGCATTTTTAGGGGTCAATACATTTTAGATGATCTTTTAGTAGCTGTTAAAAATTGTTCTTATTGTCAGCTCGCCTCCTCTAGAGAGGAGGAAGATCCTCCAATATTAGGTTAAACTCAAGATCTTACATAATCTTACTCTCCTTTGAAAGTGAGAATAAAAAAGGGCATGTTCATTACACTAAGCCCCAGACACTCAGAAACCAGTAAGTCATCTAATTGCTTTCCAAATATTTTAGGGATTTAATGCAGCATCAAAGAGAGCCCCTTCTACTCTCCTGTACTATGGAAGTGAACATGGCACACTTCTCTAGGCATGGAACCACAGAAAGGTTCTTTTTGACACTAGAGCAAAAAATGTTCTCACCGGTGATGAGCTATGAAGTACATTTGTGGATATTTTGTCTGGGTCAGGGCAAAAGAGGTGTGAGAAACAGAGTAGACAGAAAGAGGCAGTGATGTATTTAAGTCTTTTACTCCAAGTCTCAAGACTCTACTTTCAAGTCTCAAGTCAAGTTGTTATGATGGCTATGGGACCCAGGAAGGGGGCTCCCCGATATCACTTAATTTGGCCCTGGCTAGACCACGCTCGGCGGCCCTGCTGCATGTGTTTGGGTTGGTTTCCGAAACAAGCACGTACTGGCTGCGGCTGATTAATCGTTCAAATTCCATTCCACATTCAAGCAAGCATTTCCCAAGCCTCACGTAGCTTCAGGGGACTCCCATACCCATACTCCACAATAGCGGCACAGTTTCCCGCCAAACCATCCCTTTGGAGAAGGCCATTAGCTCACCAGCCACTCTTTTGTCTTTCAACGCTAATCCGATCAGGCTGACAGTGACCTCACCAGATCCTTTTGTCTAGCGCCAAACTCTTTTGTTCCCTACTTGGTTTGCCATAGCTGACAGGCATGTTTCACCCTATAAAAAGTCTCTATTTTGGGACTTCGTTGGTTCCTCTTGAGCTGCCAGCCAGACCTGCCACCAGTTGGTTCAAGAGTTCCCCTCAGCAACCAGCGCTGTTGGTTCATTCATTGCTCCAGATTCTGCAGGACATCGCGACCAGGTGTCGTATCACCCGTTGTTCCCCCAATTCTCTTTTCCTTATTCCTTTAGTTAGTTAGCGTGTGTGTGTTTGATTTACCTTGCTCTTGTTTAATAAAGTTGTTATCATTGTAACCTGGCCTGCTCATTGCCCGGAAGCCGTAGACGTTGGGTTAAAAGATCTCGTTAAGTTGACATGCCTCTCGCATGTCAAAACAGTGCTCAGGCTGATTTCCCCAAATTTCGGTTTTGATTGGCAAGTGGGCGCCCCTCACGGGATACCCCCAGTATTCAGGGTAACAAAGTCTCAAGTCCTTAAAAATACTTTCGAGTCAAGTCTCAAGTCTGGGAGCCAACTTTGCACCCCAACCTGTATTACAGAATTTCTGCATACAGTCGAATAAAGTCAATTTTTAACAATTTAAGCAGAGTCAGCCCTCCACTTTTTTGATTTTGCCATCTGCAGCTTTGGAAATGGGGAATAGGTTTCTTCTTCCTTCCCATTTGCAAAGCTTGCCTTCTGCTCGTAAGAAAAGTTTTAGAAAGCTCTTCCTACATGAAGCAGGGACAGGCTACTGAGCAGACCTCAAGCCCACTTCTGGGTTAAGTATAAATTTTTTCTCTGTCTGAAATTGCCATCATGGGTTTCCCCAGCTGAAGCCCTGTCAATAAGAGGGCTAAGAAAGGAAGGTGAATGGGTGATTTATAGAGAGAGAGTGCACCAAAGAGGGAAACATATATTGCTGAAAGACCAACTGCTGCTGAAAAAGGAAGGATATAATATACAGTGGTTTCCCTATTTATAAATTAAAGAAAGATTTAGGAAAGACACGAGAACAGGAGGTATAGATCTGGAGGTTAAAGAGTTTGAAAGTTTACTTTGTAAAGGGGAAAAGCATCTGTTATCAAAGCTGTATACTTTGTTGTTAACATATAAACTTGCTGATGAATCTGTCAAAGAGTATATGGTAAAATGGTCTAAAGATATCGGGCGTGCTATGAGTTTCGAAGAATGGGAAAAGAGCTGGAAAAAACATAGGAATTACACTAGATCATATACATTGCAGGAGAATGCATTAAAAATTATGTTTAGGTGGTACTTCTCACCAGTAAAAATGGCTAAGATGTTCAAGAAGACTAAGAAACAATGTTGGAAGTATGAGAAAGAGATAGGAACCCTGTCATCTCTGGTGGAGTTGCAATCATGCTAAGAAATATTGGTATACAATCCAGTCTAGAATGCAGAGGATGCTGGGAATTAGAATAGATTTAAAACCAGAGTTTTTTCTACTGGGCATCTTTAATTTGGGGGAAAAAATTGGAAATGAGGCTAGGTAGACAGATATGGTACATGACAACATTGGCTGGAATTGTATTTGCTAGATGTTAGAAAAGTAGCTGGGTTCCAACGGAAGGCGAATGGTTTGAAAAGCTGTTTGAAATTGCAGAAATGGATAGGTTAAGATATATGTTAAATAATAAACCCAATAATAAGTATTTAAGAACATGGCAGTCCTTGACAGACTACTTAGAAAACCAACATTATGGATTCAAATGGTAGGAAGATACGCATAGTTTTGATTACTCAAAGTAAGAGTTTAGGAGATTGGGAACCAAATTGCATGTAAACATGATGTTATCCACAATTTTTTTTCCCTGTAACATTGAGCTGGAGATATTCACAATATATATAGGATTAATTTAGAATTAGATGGGTTTTTCTTTTTTTCTGGGTTTTTTTTTTTTTTTTGGTAACTACATTGTGATTATAATGTGAAGGGAAATAGTAATCAGTTGAGAGGCTGAGGTCATTTAATGATACTGTTTATGTCAAAGTGGGAAATGAGTAATTAGTAATCAGTTGATCAGTAATCTCTTCACTCTTTCTGTTTTTGGAGGGAGGCGGGAAATAATAATATGAACAAGCCGTATTCTTCCCAGTGGGAGAAGCCCTGTTTTTTTTTAATTTCTTTTTTCTTCTCTTCTTTGAGTGCTGCGAGACTTACCTTGCAGTGCTGGTTGCAGGGTGGAGCGGGAAGTGAAGATGGCTGGTCTTCTGGCCTCTTGGCTGGTAGGGTGGGTCATTTCCAGGGGGACGGGCCTTGGGGGATGCACCTCCCGTGCTCCGATTGGCTGCCTTGGCTGGATGTGCAGCCTGTGGCCGCGTGGGAAACTAGCAGTCAGCATTCAGGCTGCTTCCCGCCCACCTACCTGCCCCCTTTCTGTAGTTTGCTATGGCTGTCCAATTTGTTCTGTTTGCGGTCATATGTCATTCTTATTATGTTTGTTCTGTTGTTTATCTGTCATAGCTTATTGGCGATCACATGGGTCTTGGATCCAGGTTGGCCTTGGGGCAAGGTTCATTGGCCCCTTGTGGTTTGGAAGGGGGTGCAAAGCAGCGGTTAGCATGTCCGGCTTGGGGGGACATGACTTGCTTGCACCTCCTGGTAACAAGGGGTTCCGTGGTGGGATCTCCTGGTGGCCAATTGTGATTCTGGCACCGGGTCAGAAGCCTGGGTACATCAATCAGCAGTGGGCTGATTGATGCAAGGATCCAGACCCAAGTTTGGCCAACCCATTGTATGCTGTAGCCAATAAAGTTGTGGCCTTTGTTTCCCAATGTTGGGGTGTGTTTCAGTTTGTAGCCTCATCGCCCCTACCCACACAACTCTCTTTTCTATTTTCTATATTTCTTTTCTCTTTTTTTCTTCTTGGGGTCAATATTCTGAGTGTTACCAAGTGTATGTCATATTTCTACAAAGCTACGTGTTATGTAGTCTGTAGTCTATGTTATTTTCACTATATATATATTTAAAACGTCCACCTCAACCCTATTTGCTGTTCCCTCTGAGAAATGTGTCCACACTTTGCGCTTCAGACAGATTTGTCATGTGACCAGTAAGTTGTAAGGCTTCTGGATGAATGTGTTATGTTACTGAACCAAGGGCAGCAAGTCAGCCACTAAAAATATGCAGGTCTTGAGTTGAGTCAGTGTGTAATTTTTGCCAAGTCAAGTTCAAGTCAAGCTATTGAAGTGACTTAAGTCTGACTTGAATCCAAGTCAATCAACTCGAGTTACATCACTAGAAAGGAAGTTTATATGTGTGTGTGTGAGAGAGGGAATAAACAGAAGGGGGCAGTATTATGTATGTATGCATGCATTTATGGAAAGCCAGCATGCTGTAGTGGTTTGAGCACTGGCCTATGACTCAGGAGACCAGGGTTTGATTCTCTGCTTGGCCATAGAAACCCCCTGGGTGACCTTGGGTGTGTCACATACTCTCGGCCCCAGAAAATCCATGATAGGGTCACCATAAATTGGAAATGACTTGAGGGCACTCAGTCTCATTAATGCTGGATGTGGTCTAGTGAACTCTGCTAGATCATGTACCTTGAAGCGCTGTGCCTGACAGGGGAGGTTTTCGCTATCAAGCAAGTGGGCTCCCAGATACACAGGGAGCCTGAAGACTTTGCAGGACCCAGGACCAGATCCCGTGAAGTGTCCACTCAGGAACTGCGAGGCCACAGCGAGTCCCAAGGCTCTAGAAGAAATGCTTCAGAGGAGCCGGAGAGTGAGGGGCCTCACTCATGCTGACACTACATTTCCTGCATCCAGACCTCTTGCTTGTATGTACATAAGTTGCTTTTGTATATTTTTGCTTACAGAAGGCAAGAAGCCCTTTGCTGGGCTTCTTGTTTGCTGCAGCTATGCTTTGCCTATACTTTCAGAGCCTTCTTGAGTTTGGATTTAAAAAGACAGTTTTTGTTGTTGTTGTTGGCTATTGGTATTATAAGAGAATTGAGTTAAGTACTTAATTCTTTCTTTTTCCTTATTAACTCTTACTCTGGATTTTTTTTTTTTATCTACTTGGATTTGGGTTTGAGCCTTGAATATTTAGAGGATTGATTTTTTCTTCTTCAGATATCTATAGAATGGACTGTTTGGCTTATTAATTGGATTTGGAGGGGAGACTGGATCAAATTTACACATCGTTTTATTAACATTTGGATAAGACTTTTTTTTTTTACTAAGACTATCATGCTTGATAGGGTTTTTAAAGTTATTCTGCCAGTCTGTTTGCTGAATAGCATGGTACTAATTTTAATATCTTTGAGAAAGTCTACATGACAAACTGAGTAACTTATCTACTGTTTGGGTATACATGCCTTGTTGTCTGATAATATTGTGAATACTAGAGGGAAGTAATAATGGCTCCATCTGTGGATTCTGATACCCAAATTAAAGATGATTTTGATGACTGAAGATATACCTGAGTACTTTTTGAATTTCTCAGCTGAATTCAGACAAGCATATGCATCACCTGAGGAAAAAGTTTGAGGTATTGTTACTATGGTGGATCAGCCCGAGCCCGGGGTCTACAATTTAATAGTAATAAAATTGGCTGTTTTATATATCTATCTATCTATCTATCTATCTATCTATCTATCTATCTATCTATCTATCTCCACATGCTTGTGAGGCACCCGGATGAGCATGCAAAATGGCACGGCTGAAAAATAAAGAAAAAAAACCCTGGTCAGGCCAGTAATTTTCCGTCACATCGCCTCAGGAGATCTCCAGGCATGCAAAGGTAAAAGACCCATCAAAAGTACATTAAGCACACAAAAGGATCCTCTGCACTGATACCAGCTTGACAGGATTACAATCTGACTGTCAAGCAAGGGCAATCTCCATACGGCTGAGGCTATTGTCAAACCCCGGCAGAGTCAATCAAAACCCATCAAGCTGGAGATGTCCGTCCTTAAGAGCTTTGTTTAGCTCTTTTACCTATTGTTCTCCCCGGGAAAGGGTCAGCCCTCCAGGTATGTTTTCCCCTGTAAAAGTCCTTGCTTTGAAGCGGTTCTTTGGATCGCTCCCAGTTTCCTCCCTGCTTGCCATTACTCTGCCTACTGAGCATTCCCCTCAGCCTCCACGCGCTGAGATCCATCTTCATTCCTCCCGCTGACATCTCAGGACCAGGTGCAGTATCTCCCGCTAAACCCCCAAAAGCTCTCCTATCTATTTTCCTTCCTTTTTATTTCTTTTAGCTCTTGTGTGTGAGAGTGCAAACGTGCGTAAGTGTGCAGTGACTGACTTTTAATAAAAATAAAATAAAAATAATTTCTTAACTAATCCTGCTTGGCTTTTGGGCTCCAAGATCTTGCTAAGTTACCCTGCCTCTCACTTTGCTAATGTGTGCTCAGACTAATTCCCATTTCTCATATTGAGAACGGTGACCGGGACCCCCCGGAAATCAGGGTAACAGTACTTATGGGAAAACTATAAAGAATAATCAAGGATGGGTCAGAGCAAGAGGAAGATACTAAAACTCAACAGATGGTTCAAATGACAGATGTGCAATTAGAAAAGGAGATTTTAATAACAACCTTTGCAAGACCTGACATGTGACATGGAATTTTCTCTATATAAGGACATAAACATGAAGCAAGAGATGTGGAAAGATGGAAGTCTTCAGAGATGCTATAACACCTCCAACACCTCCAATTACAGAGTTGAAAGGTCAAAATTTTAAGTTTGATCAGATATTACTTTGGAGAAAATATGATAACTGGTCTGTGATCCTGCAAAAAAACTCTTTTGGGTATAAAGAGAACAACAAATTGTTGATGCATAGACTTTCCAGAAAAGGTGCTCTTCTCAGCAGGGGTCAAATGGAAGAACTGATTTCTATGTACAAGGATGAAAAACAGATTATGGATACCTGAATTGACAAGAGCTTTTTTGGGGAGTACTTAAATATGATCTTGTTTTGGGGGGAAAAAAAGAAGAAAAAAGAGCAGAATACATCTGACAAAGAAAGAAGTTCAAGACTACCTGAGGAAAAGTTACAAAAGGACTGAGAGTATCTGATGAAAATGAAGATAGTGTTTATTTCCCTTGTAAATTTTTAAGTTTAAAGCTGATGTTCTTATTACTGCAAGAAGTGTAATTAGAGTCAATAGTTTTACTTTGTTTGTTGCTTTTAATACTGTGATAGAGCCTGGGGTTGTGGTTAGCAGAGCAGCCTAGTAGCAGAGAGCGATGCAATCAGATTGGCTCTCTGTCTGAGAAAAAAACAGCCCTAGCAAGAGGGAGTGGCTGTGGGTGGGACTGCAGAAAGCATATATGATGGGAGCATGATTTGGAATCTAGTTTCCTTCAATGAGATTCGTAGAGAGAACCCTACGTCAGGGTGCCAGTCAACCAAAGAGGGTTTTCTGGGGGAGGGTTATCTTCTCAGTGGCCTAGTGTAGAAGCAGAGAAATAACCAAAATACTTTTTTTTTAAATTAAAGTTTATATTAAACATAAAACAAAACCCACCACTTCCGTCTTTGTCTCAATTGACTCTGCTTATTTATCTTCGTACATACATATTTTCACCATTACAGAATTCTTACATTATTACCCTGTTATATCTTACATTAATACATTGCTACTTGTAATATATCTTATACATTATTACTTTTCTTTATTTTCATTGTTACTTCCCATTCTATATTATTTCTTTACCCAATTCAGTACTTCCCTCCATTCCCTTTCAAAGTTCTGGATAGGTTTATTTTTCATTAAAAATGCTAATTTTTCTGTTTCTACCATATCCAGTACCTTGAGTTTCCATTCCTTTATATCTACATATTCCCTTTTTTTCCAGTATTGTGCATATGTCTGTCTTGCAGCAGTTATCGTATATAACAATGTCTTCTGATGACATCTTATTTCTCTTTGCTGCCCCAACATATTTAACAAATAAAACTCTGGCTTCATCTCAAACTTAAAATCATACATCCTTTGAATTTCATAATGAATTTCTTTCCAATATTTCTTTGCTATCTTACAGGTCCAGTAACCAAACCACTTTTGAGAGGGTCAAAAAGTAGAGCCCTGAGTGGGGAAATAGGCCATTATGCTAAGATGAGCCAAAGGGGTGTGCATGAAAGCTCTGTTGGTGAACACTGTGATGCTTTGAAGGAATTAAATACCTTTAAGAAATTGTTGTTTTGTTTTAATATTCTTGCATCCACAATATCTTTTTCCTTGTTTGTTATTTTAATAAAGATTTCATTCTATTTGTTATAAAGTTTTGCCTCAACAGAGTATTTCCTTCAGTATTATTTTTAAGAGAATTACTATTTAAGAGGTATTAATTTTAATCTACTATATAAAAGTCAAAGTTTGTGAGTGATCTTGTCTGTTTGTCTGTGTCAGGCAGATAAAGGCCTTATATGATTGGCTGTAGCCAGGCAAAGACTTCGTATGATTGGCTGGCTGTGGAGATTCTATGGAATCTTGGGAGTTGGCAGTTCAGGGAGGAGCCTTTAGAATTCTCAGCCAGAGAGCTCTTGGGCCTGGCTGGTTGCTATGGAGAGGAGGCCTAGCAGCAAGGAGAAAGAGGGCTGTGTATTTCATCAGGAACCCAACTTCTGTATGTTAATAACTCTGAATACAGATTGAATTGGGGATTATGGAGAAAAGTTGCACATACTAGACACACAGGACCTGAAATCTGTGTGTTTCAACTGCATCTAACCCCTAAGGCAAGGCAAGGCAATTCCTAAGGTATTTCTAATAAGTATTGCCTATGAAAAAATAAAATCCTGGGCAATGCCAAGTAAATATACTAGTATAGAATAAAATAAGAATGAGTTAGTTATGATTTATATATAAGATATAATAAGTTACCAGTAAGTAAGATATATATAATATAATAGTATAATCTTGTTAATATGGTATGTGAGTGGTTAAGTCAAGTATATAAATAATTGCGTTAAGGAATTATATTTTGTAACTGACAAGTAACTATAACATGGTTAAAAATGATTCCTAATAAACAAGTTAGAATTATTATTATTATTAGAATTATTATTAATAATTTACTTAGAATCATTCTTAATTTTAATTAGTTTTGTAAGTTTATATTTACGAGGAAATAAAGTACATTGCAACGAGTAATAATATTAATCTAAGGATTCTAATCTAATTAATTTAAGGAGTTAGTTAGTTGTTACTGTTTGATTGCTATTTGCTGTTTGCAACAGAGGCAGGAACCAAAGTTTTATTTATTTGTAGTTTGGTATTTGTTTTTAATATTTTTAATATTTGTAATTTTATTTTATTTTTTGATATTGTGTGGTGTGGTGTATTTTTTGTTTTAATAGTGTAGTGGAGTTTTTTTTTATTTTATATTTTATTTCTGTTTTACTGTTTTGTAGTTGTAGTTTTGTAATGCTGTGCTTTTTTCTGTTTTCCTTTTACTTAATAAGCAGAAATTAAAAATGTATTTATAAGAGAATTCACCCTCATGTATAGATCTCTCTCTTCATTTCCCATCTGTAACTTACATTATTGTCTACATTATTGTATACCAAAAAAACCATATTGAGACACTGGATATGCAATGTGATTTGGTTCTGTTCCTTCACCAATTCAATATTTAAACAGTGAATTACTGGGGACATGCTATAACAGTGCCTCAGGGCCAGATTTCAAAATAGCATAGAGTGAAGGCAAAGTACCCAGGTGAGAACTATAGGTACAAAAAGTGGGCTGAGTAGACTGTTTCTTATGTCATCTTAAGTGAAAATTGCTTCCCAAATTTGCTGTCTGCATCTTTAATTAAAGCACATGGGCACACATATCTGCCGTTGACTTTCTAAGGGTGCCATTTTGCTGCTTTTTTCCATCTAGAATTTGCTTCTGACAAGTCCAACAATATATCTCACAAACTCTTAAAGGCTAGCCACATAGTAGCTGATTTTCTAATATGTTATTTCTTTCTTTAGGCTTCAAAAATAGGACTGTTCAAAAACTGAACATACACCAAATGCATTAACATTTCAAAATAAAATGTATTAGCACTAACAAAATTTTGTTCTTTTTTTCAGGTATGTTTCTATAAAACCTGATCAAAGGAAGTTGTTTAATGGTGCTAATGTTCTAGGCCTGCTGATTGACATCTTACTCAGAGAAGGATTTCATTTAGTAAGCACTAGAACTGTCTCAGTTGAAGAAAAAATTGAAAGTTACTGTTTTGAAAGAAGAAGACAACCAGAAGCTCTAACTATCAATACCAGCCAAACACACCAAAATGCTATTGAACCACAAAGAGAAGCAACCCAGATGCACAAAAGGAAATGAAATAATGTCTGTATGCCAAGAAAATTTGCATGAATTATAAAAGCAGCAACTCAAATGCAGCAGTGGAACATGCCTTTTTGTTGCCAGTTTGTCCCTTGCATTTTTGTTAGAAAAATAAGACTGGAAGACTGGAGAGTCTGCAGATGATGTTGGATTTCATCCTCATCAGCTTTAGCCAGCATGGTTAATACTCAAGGTTTTGGGGAGCTGTTATCCAAGAACATCCAGAAGACTCTTACTTCCCCACTCTTCCTTTAGATGGCAAATGAAGAATTAAGGGTCAAAACTACATGTAATCTTATCTACTTTGCTCCTGAATGCAAGAATTTTCTTTCACAAACATCCAATGCAGTCATTCCCTGTCCTACCCCACTGTGGCAGGTGGATGATTGGAAACTCAATGTGATGGCTTTATCCCAATGCAGCAGTGCCAGTCCTGGTCAGGGGTGCTACACTGGCTTTTTTGCATGAAGAAGGAATCACCTATGAGCTCTAGGCCCAGCCCACCTCCCTGCACTCTTCCAGTGGCTGCTTGTGAAAGAGAAAGCTTGGGCTGAATAAAGGGTAAATCACAATAATAATATAATATACTTGGACCCTTAGTTTATTAATTTATATTAATTGGGCATACCAATTACAAAATGTTTCATTATTGCCACTGGGAATTTAATTTTCTACCTTTTGTATTTATTTGCTGGCTACTGTGGCAAGTACAAAGTAAATGTGAGTGATGCATACTCTTCCTAATAGAGAAAAAAGGGCCCCATTGTATGAATGCTTTATAAAAAGTAGCTACAGTAAGCCATCTCACTTATAATTTCCATATTTAGCAAGGAACACTGATTTTTTTATGTTATGGTCAACATAGCTATCGCTGCATTTAAAAAAAACCTTGCTTGCTATCCATATTTGCCTAATGTTATTTTCCTCTTTCTTAAAATTCTAAAACAGTTTAAACTTGAGCTTGTACAAGTTAAAAAAATGGGAGAAATGTTAATATGTAAGAAACCTAGAATTTCTAACGTATAATTATATGTATACCAGGAGGATGGGGGTTGGGGTGCCCCATCTTTGGAGAATTATTTTGAAGCCACCCAGATGAATAGATTTTTAGAATTTGAATATGAACGTAAGGAAAAATGGGTAAGGACAGAAAGATTAATTAGTAATATGGAATATAGTTCATTGATGAGACCCTGTGGCATGGAGCAAAAGGTAAAAGGCAATTTGATTGACCCCATAAGTTTAAACAATCAAATATGGGGTAAATGGCAAAAAATAATGAAAATAGAAAATCCAGAACTGTACTCTCTAGAGAGTTTGAACATAAGTAATAGGGAAGATTTGGGGATAACATTAAAGAGATTAAATAATGAAGGAATTAGAGTGTTAGGAGATCTCCTTGATGAACAAGGAAGGCCATGGGGAATAGAAAGACTTACTAATTTAATCATAGAATCATAGAAATGTAGAGTTGGAAGAGACCACATAGGCCATCCAGTCCAACCCCCTGCCATGCAGGAACACCCTCAAAGCACTCCCAACAGATGACCATCCAGCCTCTGCTTAAAAACCTCCAAGGAAGGAGACTCCACTACACTCCGAATTCTTAATAAGTAAGAATTATTGGCTATACACAATAGGAATAAACCATTCACTACATGAAATAATCAAAAATTCAAATCAGGTTAACGCAACCCCGCTCAAGGAGATCATTAAAAAAAGTTAGATGAGGGTAAATGTATGATTGGACAACTATATAGAGGAATGTTAGGTAATCAGACTGGAGTCCTAGATTGTTTGAAGGTAAATTGGGAAAGGGATTTAAAAATAGAAAGGGAGGATATTCAAGTATGGATACAAGAAATAAATAAGAATAAGAATACTAGGATAAAAGAAGAACAAATGAAATTGATTGGCCGATGGTATAGAACACCTTCCCAATTAGCATTTTTTACGGAAAATATATCCTCAAAGTGTTGGTACGGTTGCAGGGCTAAAGGCATATATATACATATGTGGTGGGAATGTCCCTAAGTTCAAAAATTTTGGGACAAGGTTAAAATTGAAATTTATAGAATAATAGGTAAGGATATACAACTGAATAGGGAGAATTGTATAAAATTAAATTTAAAGGACAAGGGGCTGAAAAATAATGAGGGAAAAGCAGTTATAAATATATTAAAAGCAGCACGAGCTGTATTAGCATTACGATGGAAAGATAAAACAATTTGGAATATAAACAACGTTGATAAATACCTGGCTGAAAGTTTATTGTTTGATATCTTGAGGGAAAGAAGATTAAAGTTTATGGGAATACTGAAGGAAGGGGGTTGGAAATCAGGTTGAGAATTATTGCTTATAAAGATTAAAGAGGATATGGAGTATGGTGAAATTAATAATGCAATCAAATCCATATCCCACATTCTGAATGAAGATTTTTCTATATGAGAATTAATTAAACCTCTGCTAAGCCATTGTGGGGGGGATTATACTATATCTGGAACGTAACGTCTGTGATTTGAATGTTAATCTGTTTTTGTAATTTAATCTGTAATAAAAATAATTAATTAAATTTTAAAAAAGAAATGTTAGTATGTGTAGTCTATGTATTGAACAGCTGTTCCTCCTGTAGATGTTAATTTAAAAGTCAGTTATGCTAAAAACATGTGACATCATAACACACAAATATTCTTGGTGCAGAATGATTGCCAAATACGTATAAAAACAGTGGACAACAGCAAACATCATAAATAATTGTGGTCACTTTCTAAACACCAAACATACTATATATTTTGAGATCTTTCCTTATATTGTCCAGTTTGTATTACCATAACTACAGTTAATGCCTGTTGTTACATGATACTTGGTTATTCAGAACAAGAACCAACATTTTTAATACAGTCCATAAATGAAAAAAAAAGTGCTGTAAGTATTGTAATTTCACCCAGTAGGGAGAAAACGTTGGAAATTATTTGTTCTTACTTGAGAACATGAAATGAACAAAGATTTATATTCCTAATGTGAGAAGCGCCACCATTCTCTGTAACTCAGCTGAAGAAGCATGTGCTATTTATTGGGTCCCATTTTTTCTGGCCTTGAGAGTAATCTTAGCCAGCAGATAAGATAGTTGGTTAAGACAGGGCTTATGGGTGACTGATGCTGCAGAGTCAGCCCCTAGATTAGCAGAGGTGGCCACACAGGCAAAATTATACCTACAGAACAGGAGTAATCAGAGAGATTACAGGATGCACTATTACAGTGATCATTGGTAGAGGGAAGTATAGTATGCCAGTGGATCAGGAAGAGGAGAAAGATCTCTTACTGACTGTGTTCTCTGTACACGTGCAGGAAATACAAACAGATAAAGGATCTTTGAATACTGCCAATACCACACCTGTGCCAATGATGTAAAATTTGATTGGACACTGTAAGAAGCTGGAGAAATTCCCCAGGGTAGAACTTCCTGATGTGCCCAAGGGAAAATGGAGGGATAAGAAAACCTACGTCTGTTACCCTGTTTACTGGGTGTCCCGGAAGGGACACCTAAATAACCTTACAATTACACAAGATGAGGAAATTAGTCAAGAGCACTGGTTGGCCCTACGAGAGGCAGGGTAACGCAGCAGGATCTTGTAACCCAATGTTTACGGGGTCAGGCCAAGTCAAGAAGCAAACCGTGTTGGAAATAGTGAATGATCTTTATTAAATACAGGCACACAATGTAAGCAACACATGCACACAGATAACTAAAGAAAATAAAGGTGTGAGTATGATAGCAGGATTTTCAGAAGGATAGTTGATTCGGGTGATACAGAACCTGTTCCTGAAGCCCGGAAAGAAGATAGAGAGCGATGCTGGGGTTCGATGTATCTCAGCACGTGGGCTGAGGGGAAGCTCGCCAAGCAAAGTAGCAGCAAGGCAGTCTGGAACTTGGGAGCGATCCGAGGAAGGTCTCGGAATCAGGGGTTTTTATCGAGGGAAATGTGACTGCAGGCTATGCCTTACTTGGTGAGAACAATGCATTTTAGGAGCGGGACAAAGCTTTGGAAAGGTCAGAATTTAGCATGATTAAGTTAAGTCCAAATTGACAAAGAGTTAGCCAGTATGCAAATGCTCAGTGCTTGGCAGTTGAGTATTCAAGCTTGCCAGGGTGCCTGCTCGGGGCAGGGAGTCCTTTGTAAACAGCTGTTACCACGGTTCTGATGTGCCCAGTGATAGCACTAGATATCTCTTGATATCAAACTTATTTGGCCTTCACTTGACTTTTCTCTGCCACCCTGCTCCACGTGTTTGCAAGGGCCACCAGACAAGCACGTAGACAGGCACGGCCAGTTAATGGTTGGATATTCCAATCCCTGCTTAGGCAGGCAGATTAATGCCACTCTGTTGTTTCAGGAACCATTTCTTGCAGACACACCTTGCTTAAGCGCGACTTTACACAAAGATGCATGGCCCTGAGCCGGCACCCTCTCAAAGCTGAGCTATTTGCATACTGGCTGCACTATTGTCATCCAGCGCTAAGCTCATCATGTAAAACCTGACCTTTTCCAACGCTTTTGTCCCGCTCAAATTTCCTTTGTTCTCACTGAGAATGGCAGGGCCTGTAGGCACAATTCACCCTATAAAAACTCTCCGATTCCGAGCACACCTTGGATCACCCTGAACTTCCATCTAGCTTTGCTGCCGCTCTGTCCAGTGAAGTTGTCCCCTCAGTTCCCAATAACTGAGTCCTCCTCCCTCCTCGGATTGCTCTGGACTTCCATGCCTCCTTGCTGTTGTTCGGTCTGATGAGCTCCCCTCAGCGAACCGCGCTCAGCTTTCTTCCCTGCAATCCTCCGCTTTTCTCGAGGACTACGAGATAAGGTGTTGTATCACCCATTTCCTCCCAAAACTCTCATCTCTAATTTCTAGTTAGCTGTGTGTTTGCAGTGTCTTTTTCTGTTGTTTGTCCTTTAATAAAGCTATAATTTTTACTATTTTAAAAACTGTCTTGACTGCTCTTCTGACCTGACACTGTATACATAGGGTTGCAAGATCCCTGCTAAGTTACCCTGCCTCTCATTAGCTTAAGAGAGTGCTCGAGTTAATCTCCCCATCTTGTGTTTTTATTTGGTTATTTGGGCACCCCTCCTGGGACCCCCACAATACAGGGTAACACAGCATGCATACATAATGAGGGTGTTTGCAGAGAGGTCTCCTAAAGTGGTGATCTGGCTATTTCTGGCCTGCCTGGGTAGAGAATGGAATGTTCAGCAATTAGTGGCCGAGCCTAGTTCTGTGCTTGTCCGGGGGCCTCACAAACACGTGGAGAGGGGTGGTGGAAGAGAGCCAAATTATGATATCAAAATGATATCTTTGGGTATCTCCAAGGAGGCCTAAACTGCAGTAACACGTCATTCAGGAGGAAGCAGTAGAGCCAGCAATGCTGAAGAAGAAAGTAAGCAACCCACCTTCCTGTTGGCCTCAGCAGTGTAATCTGCAAGTGGGGAAAGCTGTGGCTGTAGCAGTCTGCCTTAGAGGAGATGGTCAGGAAGATGAGTTGGAAGGAAGGAAGAAGCAAGCAAAGAGAAAGAACCAGCTTGGCTTTATAAGCACGCTATTTAGGCTGGGTGACCCCAGGTGCAGCAATCCTTCCACTGCACCAGAAGCAGCTGCAGGCAGTTTGACACACAGCCCAAGCAGTAGAGAAGCTCCAGGGGTCATCTCTGTACCTGTTGAATCCAGAGGTAACAGGCTTGGTCAGCCCCTAAAGGCAGCAAGCACCCATCAAAGAAACTTTTGAGGGGTGGCTGAGGGTGAACAGAAGAAAGTGGCAGTGACAACACCGTGAGGAGGCCTGGTTTCTGTGTCTCCATAGCAACATCATCCTCTGCACACCATGTTGAATCTTGTCTTCTCTCACAGGAAAAAGCCACTGCCTGCACCTCCCCTCTCCAGGTTACCATGGAAATGAAGGGATGCTGAGCCAGTTTTGGTGCCTGACAAAAGGGGCAGCAGATGTGTGCATGCACCCAAACTATGACTCTGGAGACCAGGATCTGAATCCCCACTTGGCCATGAAAAGCCACTGAGTGATCTCAGGCAAGTCAGATTCTCTCAGCCTCAGAGAGGCAAAGGCCTTTGCCAAGAAAACCCCATGATAGGTTCACCTTAGAGTCACCATAAATCAGTTTTCAAAAGGGAGAGACATGATGGCTAGAAAGAACTGCCCCCTTGACAGTGGCACTTTGTTGTTGTGTGCCTTCAAGTCGCTTCTGACTTATGGCAACCTTAAAGTGAAACTCTCACAGGGTTTTTTTGTTTCTTTTGGCAAGACTTGTTCAGAAGGGGTTTCCTTTGCCTTCTTCCGAGGCTGAGAGAATGTGACTTTCCCAAGGTCACCAGTGTCTGAGCGGGGATTTGAATCCTAGTCTCCAGAAGCCTTTAATAAATAAATATATATTTGAATATTCAAATCTCAATTTAAATATCTAAATATTGAGTTAAGCTTGCAGGGGGACCTGGCAACAAATTATATTTACTGGGGACCCTCGTAAATAAAAGGTTAAGAACCACTGCTTTAGAGGAAGAAAGGCCAGAGTCTTGCAAAAGGCTGTGGCTTAAATGGTGCCTTGGTAGAGGCCCTGTTTCGACAAGATCTGCTCTTTCAAGTCTCAGGGAAGAACATCCTGACTGAACCAAATAATAAAATCTCTTGAACCACAGAACCTGGTGTAGGCTCATAGACTTCCAAGAGCAAAAGGGGTTTAATATTCCCCTACCAAAGGACAAACCATCACAAACTATCAAGACTCAAATGTTGCAAGTAATTGCAATAGAAAGTATAATAGAGCTTATAAGAGCAAATTGTTCTACTCATAAATAACAAAAAGTCCAATACATAATAAGCACATGAAAGAAAAGACAAAATGCAATTCCGTAAGCCAAGCTTTATTTCAATGTTGCTGTGTGCCTTGAAGTTGTTTCCAGCTTATGGCAACCGTAAGGCAAACTGATCACACGGTTTTCTTGGCCTGATTTATTCAGAAGTGGTTTACCTTTGCCTTTGCTTTTCTCTGAAGTTGAAATAATGTGATTTGGCTGAGGTCACCCAGTGCTTTTCATGGCTGAGCAGCGCTTTATTTGTGTGCATACCTGCCTTCAAGTTGTCTGTTGACTTATACAAATGCTATTCCTTTTCTTTCCTTCCTTCCCTTCATTTATTCCTTTCTTAGGAAAGGAATACTCAAGGTGGTTTATCTCTAAAATATAGCCTGTAGCACCTGGTATTTGTTGGCTGTTTCCCATCCAAGTACTAACCAGGGCTGAGCCTGCTTATCTTCCAAGATCAGATGGGATTTGGTATCTTTAGGGTATTTATTTACAATATTGAAAATTATTCAAACAAGTATACTTAATATACAAGCCAGGACTGTGAAACTTTGGAACACAGGATACAAACTGTGGGGCATGTATGGACTACAGAAGACTGGCTTCTAAGTCCAGAAAGCATGAGGCTTTTTGGAGGGAAAATAAAAAGAGGAACATAGGCACAGAAAAAGGATTCAGGGGGCAAAGAGGAGAAGGAGAAAATTCAGATGGTTGACAGCTTGGCTGTTTTTGGGCAGGACCATGATAACCAAAGCAAAAAGCAGGACAAATGAGAAGGTCTCTCCCAGAAAAACACTCAGATGTTGTTTTTGGAAGATAAACAGGGTCACATTTTGCTCATCACCATACTATCCCAAACACACCTGATTTCATCTGATTTCAGAGATTAAGCAAGATCAGACATAGTACTTGGATCAGCAATCTTAGATGGAATTCCAGGGATCTCCAGGCAGGGCTAGGAAACAATCTTGCCAAAAACCCTGGACAGCCACTGCCAGTCAGAGTTCACAATATGGCTAGGTGGTCCAAACCACTGCTTCTAAGGCAATCAGATGTCAGGGGCTGGGATACTGTTTCCTAATATACCAGGGACCAGCACCATACTTGTGTTTCTTGACTACAACTGTTTCTTTCCTAGAAACTCACTTAAAACTGGCAGTCAATGGCCTGTGGACCAGCACCATTCCACAGATCACCACCTTGATTACAACTGGTCTAAACTCAGTATGAAAAGAGCTTCCTGTATAACTTATGTACCCAAAGAATCAGCAAATCAATAGCAGGGCAACACACTGGGCTGGATTCCTCAAAAGCTTATGCCAAATTGGTAATCTTTAGTTAGTATGTAAGGCGCCACAGGATTCTTGCTTTCGCTGTGACAGACTAACTTTTTAAAAGCCCCCCCAACACACTTGGGGTGATTTCAGATGTCAATAAGAAATAAGAAAAGATGTCCTGCGGGTGAGGAGAGGAGTTTTGAGTATATTCATACTTAAGGGCCAGATCAAAGTCAAGGGCCATTACCTCAGTGATGGCAAATTGTAATTATATTTCTTGATCTTGTGCGGCATATGCTGTCTCTGCTTTAGTTTCAGGGCTACCATGATAGCTGTTAACTCCACTGATTCCAGCTGTATCAGTCCTTGAAGAATAGACATATCATGGTCAGCCTTCTAATCTGCTGTTTATGAATGCTAGTTCCAAAATAAACACAATTTAATAGAATTTAAAAGGCAAATCCAGAATCACCAAACGTCAGAGAGATAAGCTTGATAGAATAAATTGGCTCCAACTCTGTTCACAGGGATAGATGGTAAAGGATGGAGGTAAAGAGGATATATGTCAACAGGACAACAGCTTGCCCAGGTGACCATTTTGAGTGTTGGTTCCTCCTCCTGGGCCACAGAGGGAGGTCAGAGATTCTGTGGGTACACCAGCTACTCCCATCTTCCTGCTTGAAGTGGTTCTACCGGTGCCATTTCCACACTAGCCTGTGATAGCGCTATTATTCCACTTTCAACATCCTATGGAATCCTGGGGTTTCCTGCTTAGAGAGAGGCCTCAAAGACCCCTCCCTAAACTGCAAACCTAAGGATTCCATAAGAGGTTGAAAGTGGAATAATGGCACTATAACAGGCTAGTGCAGAAATGGCCCGAGTTTCAGCCTTTCAACAAACGTAAGGCAGGCTTTTTTCAACCAGAAGCCAGCCTGGTTAGCTGCCGGCAATTCGTTTTTTAATTTAAAAAAAATAAAAGAAAAGATGTCCACCACCACAAAGGGCGACGTATCCCGATTGCTATGGGTACGCGCGGGTCCTCAGCAACCTAACGCGGATGGATACAACAAATTTTTTTACCACTCCGTCCGTCTCATTCAGGTGAACTGCAAAATAATAATAATAATAATACAAGTGATATAAAAGGCGCCCTGAGTTTTTAAATGCAATGTTTAAAACGAGTTTTCATTTTTTTTTTCCTTTGTGGGCACCACGGCTCTCATAAGACGCCTAAGAAAAGAGAAGGTGGGGAACTATTGTTTTTTCTGGCGGAGGGACACGGGAGGGCCGTTATGCCTTTCCTCAGTGACCTGAGAGAGTAGTGAAGGGAGCGCAGGAGGCGGCGGGAAGAGGGCGGGCAAGGCCATCTGCCCCCTGAGGGCTGGGCGGGGGGCATGGAGGTCACGGGGGACAACGCGGGCACTGTCCAGCTCGGGCCTTTCACATCCACGCCTCGCGAGTCCCCTCCTCCCTCGGACCCCCCGCAAAGGGTGAGTGGGCGTGAGGCAGGGGCCCCGGCGGGGCTGGAGGAGTGACGCGGCTCCGGCGGGGAGGGGGCCCTGAGCACAGCGCGCTGGGCCGCCCCTGCTTCGTGGGGAGAGGGGTGCCTTGCCTCTGGTCCTCTACCGCCCCTTTTCACTCTTCCTTCTTTGGCGAGAATAAGCAGGCTGAGGCGCCTTAACCGCGCAGTCCCCTGCGGCTTACCAGAGCTCAAGCCCCATTGAGCACAGGCGGAGTTGGCGCTGAGTAAAGCGAACCTTCGGAGGAGTTATACGCTGCTGAAAGTCTGCCTCTGGGGGCAGAGCTGGCCGCCCTCGAAGCCACCGGCGCCGCCGACTTTTAGATGCTCAGCGCTTGATTGTTCACCTTGAACTCTTCCACACTAGCCGGTTATAGCGCTATTGTTCCGCTTGCAGCATCCTATGGAATCCTGGGGTTTGCAGTTTAGGGAGCAGCCAGCCGGCTGCTCCCTAAACTGCAAACCCCAGGATTCCATAGGATGCTGCAAGTGGAATAATAGCGCTATAACCGGCTAGTGCGGAAATGACCTATTATGCTTGCTTGAATTCGACAAAATTTATTCTGACCTCACTTCGTATTGATTCAGGCTGTAAGAGGTGGCAGAATAATACGCCAATACCTTCTGCTAATTCAGTGTAATGTGTGCAATGCCTTTTGAGAATCGCTCCGTAATCAAAATAATAATAATAATGGCTTGCCAGTAGTTCTTCCTTTTGAGAATTTTATCTAAAAAGTCTAAACCTAGTGCAGGAGAAGTGGATGACTTGCAGTGGCAGGCATGACTACTTCTGATGAGTCTTCAGAACATAAAATCCGAGTGAGATTAGCATCCTTTCCATATAGGGACTTTTGCCACTGCGGAAGCATTACCCTTCAATACCTAGCTGGATGTGGAGTTGAAAGGATGACTCCACCACTTCTTAATAAAGCATTATGTATGGTTTCCAAGAAAGCAGTATAGGCTTAAAGTCTTGGGAGCTTTTTAGAGTAGATTAAGTTAACAAGTACTTATATAAATAGGTTACTTTAACGGTATATAAAGCATAGTGATCTGCAACAAAATAGAGCCCTTATTCTATGAAGATAGTGGAATTTTTTCATTATGTATTCCACATGTTTTTCCCTGTAAGACTTCTGTCTGTTTGGGGAGGAACAGTGTAATAATTTATTTTTGGTTTTCACATTTGATCACTTACGATTGCCGGATTCCTCACTTTGGCTGTACTCTTATCACAAGAGGAATTCAAGTACCTGTTCCAGACCAAAATATGACACTTGTAAGCCAGACGTGAATGTTGGCATGAGTTTTCCACTTGGAAGAGATTTGAGCAGGTCACTGACTGGGGGGAGTTTATGCTTTCAGTTACTGACAGAGTTTGTGTAGAAGAGCCAGGTTCAGTTCCTGTGATCTCCAGTGAAAAGGATTGCTGGTAGCTGGGCTGGGAACTGTCCTGAAGCCCATGACATGATCTCATACTGGACTAGGTAGATCAATAGTTTGATTCTATATGGTAGACAAATCTGTATGCCTTGGAGGAGAAGGCAGCTGTAAAGAGGTGCCCTTTCAGACCATTCCATTTCTTGCTTCTGGAGGAGCTGGCTTTCTAGGCAAACATGAATCTGAAGGGAAACTATATGGTTGCCATAGGTTAACAGGAACACTGTATGCAGACATAGGTACACGCACACACAGGCTCACTTTGTTATTCCCAGGTTTTTCAATGCCATTTGTATATTCCTTCTTCTCATGAAGAGGAAGTTCCTGGGCTGCTTCCTGATCCTTGCTGAGATAACAGAGGCAGCAGTATTAGAGGTGGACGGCAGGTATTCAGTGGCTGTTCTCCTCTAGTTGGACTTGAAGGTATCATTTGCGGATCACTAGCTACTGATTAATGTTGCTGTGTTTGGTGAGGTGCCACCTTCACCTCACCTGTGAAGCACTGTCAAGGCATCTTGAGGTGCTGCCACCATCAGGGCTTGGCTTGTAGAGTGGTCGTTGAATTACATCTCGGTTACATCTCCCACCATCTTTCACCATTGGCCATGCTACCTAGGACTGGTGGGAGTTGTACAATATCTGGAGGGTATTACATTCCCCACTTCTGCCTTGATCTCTTGATCTGCTCAGGACCTTCATCTGCTACCCCATGTAGCATATTGTACCCTTGCCCCTATTTGTTGAAAACCAAGCCTCAGATCTATGTCATTGTCCCTACTCTTAGATTTAGGAAATCATCAATGCTTATACAGTGGTAAGAGAAATGAAAATTGTACCCAGTCAGTGTTCTCCCCCCCCCCGATTATTATCTTATATATGCCAGAGTTCAGATGTGGTTCTAAAACTGATCACAGTGCTGAGCTCAGTGTTTCTGTGGGCAAGAACTATAGTAATCACAGTGACAAGCACTATCTGTGGATAACTTCTCTCATTGAGTCATCAGGCTCCATCAGTAAGAACTCTGGGCTCTGATCAGAGAGCACAGCTAAGAGTGTCTCTATATTTAACTGTCAAACACTGAAATCCATCTAGGACAGGAGAGTTAAAAGTATTTTGTAATTTTCCAGTGAAGAGGGAGGAGCATCCTTACTTGGGGTTGTCTCTACTTACTTTCCAACAGGCAGGAACACAGAAGTTGTTTCAAGGGAGCTTCTCTATGTGGTCAGTCTAGTTTTCTGCCTTACTGTGACAAGCAGCTAGTTTCAATCTCCCTTTTTTCTTGCTGCTTGTTCTCTCTATTTGTTTCCCCTAAAAGAGTTTATTTCTTGCTTCCTTGTTTGATAATCCTTGACTGTTTTTCCTCAGCTCTAGCCCCCACCCAAATTATCTGCCTTTGCTGCTAGGAGCGACCACATGGAGAGAGTGTAGTGGACTGTCGGGGAGGAATTTAAATTGGGCAGAGTGGCAGATGCTGTGGTTTGTGAGTGGCTCCTCTGTAAATGGTAACCTTGTGGAGTATGATATTTCAACAGGCAGTGTCTTAGAGCTAAACCTGCTGATATTCTTAACTAGAGTAGTCCCATTGAAATAAGAGTGATTTTAATTGTAATGAATGACCCATTCATTTAAATGGAGCAATTCCATTTATTTATTCATTCATTCATTCTGTCCCATACGAGGAGGTCTCTGCATAGCATACAGATGAAATAAATGGAAACAAAGTTGTATTTAACCCGGTGATGGGGACTATATGATTCTGTCAGTGTTGGTGGAATGCAAGTCCTAGCAGTCCTAGCTAGCATAGCCAGTGGTGAGAACTTGTCTGATTTAGTCTGTGGTGATTCAGTTATGAGATTCTTACATTCTGGTTAGCAATTGGTGTCTGAGATGAAGCCAGTCAACTGTATCAATCTGAATATTCTGCACATTATGCAGAACTAGAAAGCACTGTTTCTCTGCACTATTTTTCATTTGTTTTTGGTTATATTAATGTTTTTCAGACTGATTCATCAGCATCCTTAAGTAGTGAAAGTTCAGGAGAAGACTGGCTTATAAAGGTTTGCTGCCCAGGAGCTCGACATCGATATTGTAGACATGCTAAAACCAAGAAGGTAAATATTTCTGTAAACAGTATTTTAGCAAGCCTAAAATTAGGTAAGGGGATAGCAGTTTATGGATACTCAGTGGGCAACATAAGTATTCAAATTGATTAAATATGCTTAGCATATAGTGAGTTTGCAGGTTGCCTGTCTCCGAGATGCAATAGTGTTTATGTGCACAGAATCAGGAAGTGTAAATCTGATGAAGCCCTATAGCCTTGCTCACCACCATCATTTTATTTTGTTGGGCAAGAATCATACTGTGAACAGTTTCTTCTTCTTAATAGCATCTGTGACTCACCCAGATGGGTCTTGCATCTGTGCAGAGCCATGAACGTTCTAGAGCTATGTGATTTTGGTGGGAGCCTTACACCTCTTCTCGCTGCATCCAAATGTGTGTTCCTGAACTCATTTCCTACAATTCCATTTTGTTCACTGCATGAGCAGCTTGAGTTGGAATGTTTTCTTCCTTTTTTGTCTGCTAGGAGAGTGATTGTAGACATATTAAAAGTAGAGCTTTTTTCTTTTTAATGTTATTTTAATGTTACTTTAACTCGTGGTAGATGGTGTTGTGGGAAAAAAACAGGAAGGAAGGAGAAAGGAGCTCCTTTTACCCCCACCTTTCCTTTCCTTTCCTTTCCTTTCCTTTCCTTTCCTTTCCTTTCCTTTCCTTTCCTTTCCTTTCCTTTCTGCTTTGGCAGGGACTTCTCTCCCACCCAGGCAAAACAACAGGAAGTGAGAGAGAAAGGAACTTCTTTCACCTCCACCTTTCCTTCCCCCCCCCCGGGGATTTCTCCCTGTCCAGGCAAAATGACAGAAAAGAGAGAGAAGGAAGCTCTTTTCGCTTCCCTGCCTTTCCTATGCATTTTGCCTTGGCGGAGACTTCTCCCCACTCAGGCAAAGTGACAGGAAGAGGGGGTTAAAGGAGGACTTGTGGAAGCAACCCTTCACCCTCCTTGGTTTCCTATACATTCAGGTCCAGCAGGAGTTACGCGTATTTGTGGGTGTATAAGATGCGCCGATATATAAGATATACCCCATTTTCAGAAGCCATTTTTTGGGAAAAAAGTGCATCTTGTATTCCGGGAGATACGGTAAAGGAAAGGATTCAGACTGTGGAATAGAAAACAGAGAAGTTGGAACCCAGAAAGGAGAATCTGACCAGAGAATGTAAACATCACCTACATGCTTTTGCCTTAATGGAACAACAAGAAAGGGAGAATTGCTTATGCTTTATCACTGAACAAGAAATAAAAATATTTGAGAAAGTATGTTGGAGGCCATTGTAAATCTATTGGAGAAGCACAAGGAAAACAGATTCTGAATTAGATTGTGTTTACTGCATTTCTTCACATTTAGATAAACAGAAATTTACAAGGAGATGTGATTGTTTGTTTAGTCTGAAAGCAGACCAGAGACTAAGTGTTGCAGTGTCACTTTGAGAACAAAATGAAGATTGATGAGGTTCATGTAATGATAGCTGAGGAGATACCTATCAGGATTTTGCGCAAGAGAAGGGAATATGCTTTTCTGCTTGATAAGCTGAAGCAGAATAAAATCTCAGTTAGGTGGGAACAGCTAGAAAGTATCTCCTTTAATTTTATGCAAAAAAGATTTTTAATGAACACATTACAAAAAGCAAAAAAAATTGTACAGGAATAAAAAAAAATTGGACCAATCAGGAGAGCAAGAGGAAGAAGAAATCCAAGAACTTGTGCTGGACCACAACTCGGCCAAGGATGAGGATAAGATAACGAATGGAGAACAAGATACAATTAGAAGTATAATGAGTGCAGTATTTTCTAAACTGTCTGCTTGAGATGGAGTTGAGATGCATTACATGGAATGTATGGGGCATAAATACATTCCAGAAAAAGACTAAAATACTCCATTATTAGATCAAGTTGAAACAAGATTTAATTTATCCCCAAGTAACTCATGTAAGAAGAAGAGACATTAAGTACCTACATTGTCCTAAACTAGCTAAGGAATTCATTGAAGAAAAATGGAGTTGTCATCTGTGTGAATCCTAATCTGTCACCAGAAATTGTATTTGAAGATCAAGAGGGTAGGTATGTGGCGATCAAATTGATTACTGAAGGACTAAAGTATCATCAGTAGGGGTTTATGCCCCTACTGACAATAAAGGAGGTTTCTAGGAGAAACTAATAGATACATTAATTATTGAGTTATTTGTTTGAGTGTTGGATGCTTCTCAGATATTGAATTGTATGATTTCCATACCAGTGGATAGATCTTCAAAGGAAAATGTAAAAATTAGACAAGGAAAACTTTTTTTGGGGGTGGGGAGGATATGCTGGACAATTTGGGAGTGGCGTTTGCTTGGAGATTTAAGTATTGAAATGCTAAGAAATTTACGTTTTTTTCAAAAACATAAATCTTTAGAATTGTTAAATTTCTAGTCTCAAAGATCTTGGCTAATGGTATAACAAAAATCAATAGTGCGCCTAAGACTTTTTCAGATCGTAATCCTATGACTTTAATCTTGAGTGGGAAAAATATGAGGGGGGGCTGGAGTTTGCGTGAAGCTTTCCTTCAAGATGAACACGTTTTAAAAACATATAGAAAAAGATTGGCAGAATATTTTGAAGACAATTTGGAAGAAGGCTCCAATGTTAGAATAGTATGGGATTCCAGCAAAGCATCTGTGAAAGGATGCCTTATTCAATGAAGTATGGAACTAAAAAAGAAGAGGCAAGAGAAAAAGTAGATAGAGGGCAAATGATACATCCACACAGATATCTGTTGAGGATGAGAAAAGAGCAGAGCTGTGTAGAGTATTTTTATTATTGAGGAAAGTGAAAAGGATTTTGAGTTGAAGGATGTGCCAAAGGCTCGAAAACAGAAAAAGAAGGTAGAGTAGATCACTAAAGATTTGAGTACTTGCCCTCAAAAAATGGAGAAAATTGGTGTAGAGGCAGCAAAATCTCTGATGGTGACTTCAGGGAGCTCACTGACTGCTACCCAGTAGATGATGGCTTTGGAAATTAATTAGAATATTCAGTCCAGGATGTCCACTCCTCAGCAGATCTCTGGGGATATGTAAGAGGCAACTTTAAAGGGAATTTTCATTATAGTGAGGCAAAGAGTGTTGGAGCCACACCTCCTCCACTGAAAAAGAAAAGAGATAAAGAGAAAAAGGATGATTTAATTAGAGGGGAAAAAAAGGGTAAAGTGAGTAGTGCAGGTAGAAAACCCTGACTTTCTTTGTAATGCAGAGTTTGAAACTCAAGGTTCTGAGCAGAAGTTTCTCTACTGCTATAGGCTGTCATGTTGGAAATGTAGATTCTGAAGAAGATGGCAGAATGTACTCAAACAAGTGGATTTGTTTTGTCAGTGGCAGTGCTTGACTGACAGAACAGAAAGGAGTCAGATCACAGGACTGGAATATCTTGAAGTGCAGCCCTCCCTGTTAACTTGTTTAAAGGCACTGATGTTGAGTGTGTTGAAGCCAGCACAACCAGTGTCAGTCAGTCTGGCTGTGAGTAATGAAGCTGTTACAGAACACAATTATACTTATATTCAATCCGTGATTGAAGAAGTGGTGAATAGAGATATTAATTCTGTTTTTAAGTCTAACAATGAATTACTTACTATAGATGTTTTTCCATATACAGGTGTCCCACACTTTTCAATTGTCCTTTTTTTGATGTTCTGCTCTTTTGACCATTGTAAATTCTAGGTGTGTACCATTCTTTTGAGGCAGGGTCTGTTCTTTTGTCAGTTTTTTTCCTCTTGCCTTTCTCCTGTAGGGAATGTGAGGGACTTATGGAGGCTCACTTTGGGCCATATGCACATTGCTTGCAAGGTGACCTGAGAGGGAAAAAAGGCACCAAAATGACTGAGAGACTTTGCAAGCAGTGCATGTACATTCATGGTCCAAAGCGAGCCGAGAGGGAGAAAAAAGTGCCAAGCTGACTGAGAGGTTATGCAAGCAGTGTGCATCTGTGGCGTCCCAAACAAATGTCCATAATTTTCTAATGTTCTCTACCGGAGGAAGACTAGATTCCACTTTTCAACCAATTTCACTTTCTGGTACTCCTCTGGTCTTTAACCCATCAGATAAGCAGGGGGTGCTTGTATCAACAACTGTTTCTAGTGGCATCATCACTCTGTCAGATCCAGAAGAACTTCTGTTAGCAACACTTGGTCTTTGGGTCAGAGACAGCTTCACCATACTCAACACATAAAATTTATCAGGGCAAACTAGCCAAATAGTTTGTTCCTGAAAGTGTCTGAGGCCATTTGACAAGAGTATTTGACAAGAACACTAGCTGCTTCAGCTGTATTACAGAGGGGAGTTCCTGTGCTGGAGCTTTGGATGGCTGCAAAGTGGTCTCAGCTTTCAATGTTCATCTTTCATTACTGATGGAATATCTGAGCTCAGATGGATTCTCCTTTGGCTGTACTGTACTTGCCTCTGTGCTGGGGTTATGTGGAACCTCCTCCAATAAGTTCGCTATCTATTCATCTATCTGCATGGGAAGGAGAGCATAAAAAAAGAAGAGATTGATTATCTACGACTCTGGTTCTTGTGTGAACTCACATATGTGTGAACCCCTCTCCGGTGTCCTATCTGATATTTTCCAGTGGACTATGGAACTGAATAGTAGTTTTGGCACTCTCAGATGTGCAGAATGAAGTAAAGGGCAGGAATATTGCCTCTGTATATGCACACTCATCTAGAGAGTTCTGTGCGTGGTTTTGTGAAGACACAAAACCCTGTTATGAGCATTCACAGGTGACCACTTGAAAAACCAATTACAGGTAAGCAACTTGTTTTTTCCTTCTCCCAATCAGTCCCACATGCAGGTCTGTGAGATGAACTCTCAGTATGTATTGACCAAGCAACCAAATTTCAGAATTAAACCACTGTGTAAAATTCCTGGTATGATTTCCTGTATGATCTATCTATACAAATGATTTGAAGTTTCTGTATGTTCATGTGCTTGTTACTATGTCACATAAAAATGACTGGGACAGATTTTGACCAAATTAGGTAGGTGTGGCTGGAGATTTGATTCAACATATATGCTATGCCAGTGCTTCCCAAGGTCTCTGATGTGCAGGATTGGCATTGTTGCAAAAAGCTTGTGTTATAATTGTGGCCATTGGTTACAATTGTTTCTTTCTTTCCTGAAAACTTACTGGGGACTAGCAGTCTCATGGACTGACATCATTGGGTGGACTATGACTTTGAGTAGTGCTGGACAATGCATTACATAGATGTCCAATTTTAGACTTTGTACATATTACATAACCAATTTAATGATAAAGCACTACTGCTTCTCACATTATACTGACATTTGAAGCTAAAGAATGGGAGATTCAGGACAGATAAACGAGTGCTTCCTTACACAATGTATAGTTAAAGTTTAAAATTCTACAAAATGTAGTGATGACTGTCACCATGGACATCTTTAAAGGGGATTCTTTAGAATCATTAAGGATAAAACTATTAGTTGCTAATAATCGTGATGGATATATGCTACCTTCAGTATCACAGGCTGTATGTCCCTCTTATTTGCTGGGGAACATGAGCAGAAGGAAGCTATTGCATTCATGTGCAACTGTGGGCTTTTTGTTATGCACAAGTGAAGAGAATACTAAAGTAGCTGGCCATTAGTCTAGTCCAGCATGGCTCTTATGTTCTTAAACCAGGAGGCACTGTGAAGAGTGTGCGTGTGTGTAGAGCAAGTATGTTGAAGATTTTCTTTTTGTCTTTTTGGAATTGGTCTCCAGTGACAGTCTTCCACTTAGCATAGCCAATAAGGAGGGATGAAAGGAATTGCAGTTTAACAAGAGCTGGACAACCACAGGTTGGCTACTTCTGCCATATGACTAGTTTTGCCAGTGTGTGAAATGGTGATTCTAAAATCAGTGATTAATTTTTTATTATCTTGAGTGACACTATTTAATTAGCCTGTCAGCAAAACCCTTTGACAAACATTAGATATGATTTAAAAAAAAACAATGTGAGCATTCAGAAGACAAATTATCTGTTCTGATTAAAATTTCTCTTCTCCAGCTTTAATTTCCTTAATGCTTACTTTGCTTGTTTTCCTAGGATGACAGAAGACATTTGCTTTCTTCCAGGTTGCTTAAGTCATCTCACCAGAGAAAATCTTTTTTACTGTAGCTTTTAGAGAATACCTTGTTTTGGGAAAACAGAAGAGAGATCAGTTACAGGTTATAACCTTTTCTGATGTGCACTGTTACTCAGATATGGATGGCAGTGAGACATACTTCCAGATACAAAAGATTTTTAAAAAATTTTCTTACTTCACCTTAATGCAGCGAATGTCATCACAGCCTCAAAAGACTGAATTCCCAAACAGTTTAGATGGAGAAGAAGATTTAACAAAATTTGCAGAATGGTTGCCTGTTACATCTTACCAGGTACACAGATGAAATGTTTTCTTTGAAGTTGTGTGATTAAAATTGAGGCATGCTGTTTAGTGGACACATGCATTTTAAGAGCATATTAATGAATATTATGTGAATTGTAATGTTTATGTTGATTCTTTCCTCTTCCATGTTATTTAAGAGATATATATATATATACATTTCCTTATTTCCTAGCAATTCTTAGCATTTTTCAAGAAGTGTTATTTTTTCAGAGACATATTGAATAAAGATGATTGAATAGAAGGGACAGCATTAGACTTAGACAGAAATTCCTGAATTAAGCTTTCATTGGGGGAAGGCATTGTTGATTACTCTCTCTGGCTTCCTATAACCTACACTAGGCCGCTATGTGGTCCTCTGTATTTTTGTTAAAGAGGCAGAATTAACAGGAGATGCAGCAGAAATATGCCACTTGGAAAGTGAAATGTGAATATATTGGGCACCTGTTGGCGGGAAGACAATCAATACATTTTATAAATAGAAATAAAGAAAATCAACTTTGATTTTACATTACTAAAAATATTTATTAGCTATTCTTCAGCCATAAAATAAAATCCAGAAAATAATAAGTAAGAACAGGTATATAAACAGCATAAAAGACAGGTAAAGCAGAATTTCCTTTTCTGTGATCAACTTTATTTTCTATTTTGTTCGTTGATACGTTTTTGTGGACATGTGTGCATGGCAAGCATAGATAGCAAAACTGCCCAGAACTGGAGCTCTGGTGTTTCAGTTACCCACTGTCTTTTAAGATTTATTGGTTGTTACAGAGAAACCAAATTACAGGCATCCCCTGCTTATCTGATGAGTTAAGGACCAAAGTGCTGTCAGAAGGTGGAAATGGTTGAAAAGTGGAAACTAGTTTTCCATCGCTTCTTCTCCTCTTGACTTCTTCCTGTACTGAACGTGAAGGAATTACAAAGGCTTCCTTAGGTCTGCATGCACAGTCCCACGTGAGCCTCTGTAATTACCTCATGTTCCCTACAGGAAAAAGGCAAGAGGAGAACTGACAAAAGAGTGGATCCCACATTGAAAGAACAGTACATTTCTATAATTTACAACTTTTGAAAGAGTTAATGTCAAAAAATGAGTGGTCAAAAAGTGGGGAGTGCCTGTAATCTCTTTCCTCAGTTTATTGTGAAGGCTGTGAGACATGTCTAGGGCTTTGCTTGTTGCATAATTTCTCAATCTCACTGTAGAAGATGAACATTGTTGGGAAGTACTGAATGAGGGAACACTGTTAGGATCTGGAATATCATGTTTTAACATTTTGGAGATAATACTCTGTACTTCTAAAGCACCCTGTTCAACATAATTCTTTTTAAAATCTTTTTTCTAATTTCTTACTTCATCTTGTTAGTTTTTGTTTAAATCTTAGGTCATTTCTGCACTACACTGTTATTGTGCTATTATTCCACTTTCAACATCCTATGGAATCCTGGGGTTTGCAATTTAGGGAGGGGCAATTTAGGGAGGGGAATTCTCAGCTAGGAAGCTCTTTGGCCTCAGTAAACTACCAACCGCAGAATTCCACAGGATGTTGAAAGTGGAATAATAACAGTGTAGTGCGGAAATGGCCCTAGTCAGCTGTATATCTACTACTGTTGTGCAACCTTCCCTAGGGTAGAGCACATTATCAGTGCTTTCAGAAAAAAAGCAAGTCTGGCCTGACTGATTGGAAAGAACTGAGCTAGCTGGAACTGAGAACTGGTATCCTGGTACTTACTATGATGTAACACTGGAACAGTTCTGATGTACAACATCTAAATGCCAGTTGCTTGTTCCACTCAGTAGAAAAGACAGACACTTAACAGTTTGTTACCAGAAAGCTGGTATCTGGTTTGCCAAGCTGTAATCTGAAAGTGTGTCTGCCACTTTCAGGTCCCTTGAAGGTTGTTTTTATTAACCCTAGTTCTTATCTTTTGTAGACACAATCAAGTATACTGTGATTTTGTTTTTGTTTTTTATATTTAAATATTCTTATGCAAGACATACCCTGGAATGCCAAAACGGGAGAGTTCAGACTTGGAGTGGCTTATAAGACTTCGTTGTCCAAGGGCCCAGATGGAGGAGATGAGACCAGATGCAAAACAAGTGAGTGTCTACAATGGGAATGTATCAGTTATTTCGCAGTATCACAAAATATGTTGTAAAGCTTGAATTGTAAGACAGGTGAAGCAGGATTTTATCTTAGTGTAATCAGTTCTTCTTAAATTTGAAACCCCAGTAAAGTCAATTGATTTAAACACAGCAAAGTTTATCACAGATATCTAGATTTTCAACATTTGAAAAGTTATAAAAATTTTCTGGTTTAAATCTTATTCAGGGTCAATGGTCTTCATTTTTGTTAAGTGCAGAGGATTAGAGTACAATCCTATTATCAATTTATCTTGCTTTTTGAAGCTATCTTGATTACTTTGTGCTTCATGTTGGTGCAATAGAAATTAAATAAATTATTTGGGGAATTGGACTCAGCGGAACTCACCTCTGAACAGATGTATAGTGCTTTATTAAACTAAGCCATATGGTCCTGGATTTGAATCACCTCTGCTCTAAACAGACTAGGTGGCCTTAGACACACGATGCTTTCTTGGCCTAAGGCCCAAATTTGCTACATGGTTGTTATAAAGATTATACAAGCAACATATGCTTTGAACACTCAAAATCACTGCTCACAAGCTATAAGGTTTTTGGAGGATTATATTTTTCTTGTCAGTGAACTGTGGGAGAAGCTTTGCAACGTGTGTTTAAATGTATGGCTAAACATTAGATTCTAAATAACTTACTTACTTTTCATGCCCATTATGATTTTGAGGCAATTTCTAAATATTGTAAAGATATTATTTTTGCCATTCATACTTTTTTTTTAAGTGTGTTTACCATAGAACTCATGCAGTGCCATGGCATGTCTTGTTTGGTCTTCATAATTGCCATTGATTCAATAGGGGCACTGGCTGTTTTGAAGTCTGTCTGTAAAACTATTAAAGTTTTGTTCTGGAAGCAGATTTGAATATCTAAAATAATATTATGGTATGTATATACACTGCTTAAAATTTTGCAGAGTGGTCTGAGTTTTCATGAAACCTATGAAAGGAATGACTATACATTTCAGTTAGTTGCAGCTGGCACTGGACTGAAAACAGAAGAGAGTTCAAGCTGCAGTGTGCCACACTTTGCAGCTTCTTTTGGAGTGAATACTGAGACAGATACAGGCATTAATACTGGACATATTTTCGGTATACCATTTTTATGGATATGTAGAATGTGCAACATTCATTGTAACCCCTCCCTTCCAAGTCTCTCCAAGCAGCCTCTAAATCCTTAAGCAGATCACCAAGCAAGACAAGAAGCGCTCCACCTGAAAGGTCAAAAATTCCAGAGAGCTGGCTGACAAAGAAACATTTTTCCATTGCCCAGGTACAGCTGACTTGGGAACTGGGGTAAGAGTAAAAAATTAATACCAGGAGTTGTCTGTTAAAGCTTCATCAACCTCTGGGAGAAGGAAAGCTATCATGCCTACATTCTTCTGTTAAGCGTGACCCTGGAAAAAGGTACGCATTCCAGAAGGGCTGATAGCAACTTCACTATTCTGAAGGCATCCATTCTTTGAGTTCCATGCAGTTTATTGAATGAGTGTGTTTTGATTTTAAAAGAAACATAGTTGCTGTTTGCTCTGCATGAGAATTTTTCATATTGCAGTTGTATTTTAATTATTTTGTGTAATTAAAATGAAATCATATTATAAAAGTGGTAGTGTTTGGGATAAATAATAACCTGTATGATAGGTTTGCCTTAGGGTTGCCATCAGTCGGAAACTGACTTGAAGGCACACAACAGCGATGTATGACGGAGGGAAGTTTTTTGACTTGGAGGTGCCCCTCTGTTGGTCAAGGGGAGCTCTGCTATCCTGGAAGTCTCCATTACATTTGCTGAAGATTGCATAAATGTGATAGCTGGCAGATATCAATAGAAATGCTGGAAGATCTGCCACAGCACTCTCCCCACTACCATCCTACTTAGAATTCTTTTGTTAGTAACTACTTGGAAAAATATGATTGACAGCTCTGCTTCACAATACATTTAACGGTGGTTTCTTTTAACCTTCTTTTACTCTTGATTTGATGATTTAATATATTTGTATATCTCTCTATTTATACTGATGCAGCTTTTCTTACTGCTGTTACTTTATCTTTTACATGGACAGAGCATGGTAAAGTGTTTAGGCATGCTCCCAAGAATTACACTGAGTTGTACTAAAATGTTAAATATTTGAAATTGGGACTTGCAAGATGTGTATGAATGTTCTACATATTAATTTAAAATGAATTGATATTTCTTAAAGCAAGTTGGCATGATCACCCTGTCAAAACAGGTTTCTTTTAACCTTGTAGATCAGTAATTTAACCTTTCCTTTATTGGTGACCCCCTGTAAATATAATTTGTTGCCAGGGACCAAAAGACTTAATTCAAGATTTAAACATTTAAGTTTAAATATTCAGATATTTATTTATTAAAGGCTTCTGGAGACTAGGATTCTTGCCCAGATACTGTGTGTCCTAGGGCAAGTTATGTACTCTCAGCCTCAGAGAAATGTAAAAGCAAACCCCCATCTGAACAAATCTCGCCACCACCTCCCCGTGATAGGCTTACCTTAGGGCCCTAAGTTAGAAGTGAGCTGAAGGCACACAACAAGGTGCCACTGACAGTAGGAGGTTCTTTCTAGCCATCATATCTCTCCGCTTATAGTGATCCTAAGGTGAAGCTACCATGGTGGTTTTCTTGGCAAGATTTGTTGTCTTTGCCTTTTTCTGAGGCTGAGAGAATCTGACTTGCCTGAGGTCACTCAGTGGGTTTCTATGGCCCTGGGCTCTAGAGTTACAGAGGCATGTGTGTGTATGTATGTGCTCAAACAACTCCCTCATTTGCAAACAAGGGAGCAGTTTCAGCATATCCCCCTGCCATTGTCACATCCCTGTTGCTGCTGCTGTCCACTGTGAGGGTTCCGTGGACCTCCAGGAGTCCCCTCAACCTAGGTTAAGGACCACTGTTCTAGATAGTGAAAGTAGTAGAAGTGACATTTCTCTTGCCATGTTGTTGCCCTACAATGTTTATTTTACTGTGAAGAATTATCAAGACATTATGTCCTCAAAGTTGTACCTTCCCAAGTCCCAGTAATCTGTATCAAAAAAGTTCAGAAACCTCCTTAATTTTCATCTGCTTCTTGTTAGTCATGGAACCTGCTATATCATACAGTGCAGATCTGCTTATTAAACTAATTCTGCTCACTATTTTTAATTCATTAGTTCTACTTTACAGATTTTGTTGGTATTTTATTAGGCTCTAGTTAATGAAAGACAGGATGTTGATTCTGCTCAGTCCATGTTGGAAAGAGAAAACTACTTTGTCAGGGTAAGAAAACATAATGTATATTTGCAGTGTCTTTTTGAATATTAAGAAAGCATGGATATCTTTTACCTGCATTCTTTTGATGTGTGATTTTTGACTACAAATTTTGTTTTGCTGTTGGTGGTGTAAGTTTGGAATACATTCACTATGTTAGCTCACTATGAGGTAAAGTAGGCATGATGTTAAATGCACGTAAGCATTTAGTTTGTCTGATTTTTCTTATTTTGATAGTAACCAAATTAACATAGAGGCTTCTTCTCTGGGGCTAACAGCAGTTGGGAAAGGAGTTTTATCAGGATGAATTCCAAGTCTGGTTATTTCCAGACTATGTAAATCACAGTCCCCGCCCTCACATGCTGTTTAAATAACAAAAACCAGGTACAGTAACACGCACTCCCTTCTGGAATATTTTTATTAAAAACTTTTCAATACAAACAGAGAAACAAAAGAAAAACATTTAAAAAAGAAACAACACAGAAAGAGAGAATAAATAACATTGACTTCTGACTTTTTTAACGTTGCTTATATATTTTACTAAATAAGATAACTTCTTCAATTATATACTATCCCTGCACTTCTTCAGGTTAACCAGACCTAATAATTATCAAATTCTGGAGTGAACATGTTATTTTCCCTATTCTAGCAAAATACAATTGGAGGTTCATAGTCTTTCAAAACTTAGCACAATTATTTTTCTTTAATAAATATTGATAGTTTGTTTCAGCTAGAACAGTCGATTTCAGCAACCAGTTCTTGTTCATTGGAATTACAGTACTTTTCCATTTCTGTGAGTATGTTAATCTTGTTGCTGTGATCATATATCTCAGTATTCTTCTTCGTGGTCTCTGTGCCTCACACACTAGGAGCTTTCACACATGCGCGGTACTGTTTGGAAAATTCTAGAGCTGAGTAGCTTGGTGGGAACCCCTCCCCCCTATCTGCACAGAGCATGCTCAACCCACTGAGCAACGGTCTTCTCCTCAGTTCTTTCTCGTCCGCTGTCGCGTACTGAGGTTCTGAGTTTGATTGGCGCTTTTGGCTTTTCTTCGTGTGTTGTTTCTTCTGGCTTGACTGGATTTTTGGACTTGGTTTTCGGATTTCAGGCTGGACTTGGTGATTTGACCCGTTTTTCGGAAATTTCTTACCCTCTTTAGTCCATCCTACTCCTCCCCCCCGCGTCTTCGTCAACTCTTCTCCGTTCTTCCTCCAAATTCTATGTCTCCTCTTTTCAAACCCTGCAAATCGTGTCGCCGAAAGGTCGCCCTATCCGACGCGCATAGTGAGTATCTTTTTTGCCTCGGAGAGACTCATAATACCAAGGCCTGCCCAATTTGTTGGGAATTTACCTCCCAGATGCTTCGAAACCACCTGGCATGCCTCAAATCCCATTGTTGGGAACAATCCCTCAAGGCACAAGACCAAACGTCGGTTGTGCAAACGATGTCTAAACCATTGACATCTACTCGGCCTTCGGCCGCACCGCTGTCGATATCGCCGGTGGGGACCTCGGTGGCATCGTCGGTACCAGGCTCGGTACCATCCGTCCGGGCATCAATATCATCCCTACCGAGGATCTCAAAACTCTCTTCGGCGTCGACTTCGAAGGACACTCCTGCGGGCTCGCAGGCAGCCATACCACCTAAGCCACTCACTGCCGCCCAACGCAAGCGGCCTGCGCCTTCGGAGCCTGCCAAGAAGAAGGAAAAGGGGAAGAAGAAGAAGAGGAAGGAGAAGCACGGCTCTCCGCCTAAGAGGCCTTCTCCCCCTACTCCTCCTCCTACACAGCTCCCAGAGGAACTAGGGGAGGATTCAGAACCCCATGAAGTCTTAGAGGTTTCTGATGGAGAAGGAACTGCTGGCTTCGCGGTGCCTCCGGACCCGCTTCTCTTGACTGCCGCGGTGTCTCCGCTTGGCCACCCCAAGGTGGTGGACCGCCCGGAGCATGTTCCGGCTGCACTCCAGGCCTCGACCAGGCATCGAGGGTCCTCGGGTAGGAGTGTCTCCTGCTCGCTGGAATGAAGAGTCAGGTAATAGTCCCCACGTTGCTGGGAGACCTACCCTGAGGGAAGGTGGTCTAGACCCCACTTCGACTCGCCGTACTCCTCCGCGTCTCATATAGTGAGATAAGCCCGAGAGCACGCATGGAGAGAGTATCCTGGGTCTTATCGGTCCTATTCCCCATCACGATGTGAGACCACGATACCGGCGGTCACCTTCTCGCTCGTACTCTAGATCGCCACGTCATCGTCAATCCCATGAGCACTCACCTTGCTACCGCCCAGTCTCTCCACCACCAAGGGTGACATCCACAGTCTCTCGCCCGTCTGCGGAGCCTGTCCAGGCGCAATCCTTGACTACTGCCACTACTGTTACTCAGGCTGTTCAACAGCCACGGCTTGCAGTAGTGCCAGTCACGACCACTCCTCAACCTCAGTCTACGACTGGTACGGCGATTTCGATGATGAGGTCAGCCACCGCTACCGTGCCTGCGGTGACCCTGATGGTACCACCTGACCAGCCGTCGGAGAGAGAGATCTTCAAGGAAATCCCCGTCTGCTTCCTCTCAGTCTTATGAGTCCAACTCTGATTCCGAAGAGTCAACACCAGGATCGCATGAGTCTCCTCCTTTGGTTTTTGGAGATCCTGCTCCAGATTCGGCCCCAGAGGATGTGAAACAGTTCTTGGACATCCTCCTTTGCATGTCAGCTGCCCTGGGACTGAAGGTTGTGGAACCAGCCCCGGCCGTGCAGGATCTGGTTTTTCACACGTCCAGTACCAAACTCTATAGTAGTTGAATCTGCCCAGACCAAAGGAGGAAGGAGACCACACACCACCCCGCCGGACCGTGAGGGTCGGAGATTGGACACGTTTGGCAGGAGGTTTACTCGGCGGTGGTGTTGATATCCAGGGTGTCCAATACCCAGGCCTGCCTCGTGGCTTACCTGAGGAGCCTCCTGGATAGATTCCACCCTTTTCTGTCCAACCTTCCAGAGGAGACCCGGGTGAGTGCCATCTTATTCTTCAGTGAGGCAGTGGCACTCGCCAACCAACAAATCATCTCCACAAAGCACTCAGTCGAGGTGGCCGCACGAGTCATGGTAGGCTCAGTAGCGTTGCACTGCTACGCCTGGCTCTGCTCATTGGGACTCCAGGAGGACACTAGGAAAAGAATTGAAGATCTCCCTTTCGATGGCCAAGGGCTCTTCTATGCGACGACTGATGAGGCAATGGATCACATTGTCAAACCCCGCCTGACTGCCAAGAAGATGGGCATCCACCAGCCTCCACAGTCTCGCCGCTTCTTTGGTTCGCGACCCTCGTGGCGTAGATCATCGTCCTCCACTTATCAGCCACGCTCGCCTCGGTCGGCCCCGTCGTGCCCATCGACCTTGTCTTCGGCTCGGAGACCTCTTCAGAGATGTCAGCCTTCCTCTTCGAAGAAGTCTTCATCTGGGACAAAGTCCCGTTTTGATGCGTCGCCTAGGATGCCTCCACAGCCACTCTTCCACCTGCCAGCAGCCCTAGAAGATCATCCCAGCCTGGCCAGACACCTCACAGAATGGCGGCATATAACTACGGACTCTTGGGTCCTTTCCATTGTCTGCCTTGGCTATGCCATAGAGTTCTCAAGTATTCCACCACGAGGTGTCTACTATTCCACCCTGGCCAGTCTGGCTTTGCTGGAAGAGATCCAGTCCCTCCTGCACAAGGGGGCGATTGAAGAACTACCATCCTCAGCTGCTACCACCGTTTTTTTCTCCTGGAACTTCACAGTACCGAAATCAGACGGTACCCTACGGCCCATCTTGGACCTCAGATGGGTCAACGAATACATCCGCGCCAAGAGATTCAAGATGGTCACCTTGTCTTCGATCCTCCCTTTCCTTCGACGAGGGGACTGGTTCGCCTCCATCGATCTTCGGGATGCTTACTTTCACATCACCATTCGCCCGCAGCACAGACGGTACCTTCAGTTTGCAGTCGACGGTACCTGCTACCAATACAGGGTGCTGCCCTTTGGACTTTCCACCGCTCCCAGGGTCTTCACCAAATGCATGGCCCCGGTGGTATCATACCTGCGGACAAAAGGCGTCTCCACTTACCCATACCTCGACGACTGGCTGTTGGTTGCGTCCTGCAGATGAAAACTTTACAAGGGCATTCACCCAACTCTGTCCCTCCTGACTCGTCTTGGTCTCAGGGTCAATCCGAAGAAGTCCCACCTCAAACCTCCCCAGGTACTCGATGTCATAGGAGCGACTCTAGACTCGATCTCGGCCAGAGCGTATCTGCCCCTTGAGTGAGCACGTACACTCCGTCAAGCAGCATCTGCCGTGTTCGCTGCACCGACGGTATCGTCAAGGAGGATCCAATGACTCCTGGGGTACATGGCCTCGACGACGTCAGTCACTTACCTGTCTCGACTCCGAGCACGTCTGCTCCAGTACTGGTTCATCAAGGCTTTCAACCTGCTCCTAGATGACCAGAGGCTCTGCCTACACCTTCCTCGGCAAGTGCGCCTTTCCCTCCTTTGGTGGCTATCCTTCTGCCACCTGCTGTCAGGGATGCCGTTTTGAGAGCCGACTTCTCAACTCACGGTCACGACAGATGCCTCCCTGTTCGGCTGGGGAGCACACTGCGGCAACCTCAGAGTCCAAGGACGCTGGGCCGACGACGAAAATGATCTTCATATGAACGCCCTCGAGCTCCTCGCCATCTGGAAGGCTCACTGGGCATTTCGCAATTTGGTCACGGGCCACACGGTCCAGATTTTGACAGACAACAGGACTGCCGTCTGCTATATCAACAGACAAGAGGGAACCCACTCGTCTACTCTTCTGTCCATCGCTCTCCACCTCTGGAACTGGTGTCTGCTACGAATCCACCCAATTGCGGTTCATTTGGTGGGGCAGGAGAATGTTATGGCAGATGCGCTCAGCAGGGCCACCTCCTGCCACCGCAAGTGGTCCCTCTCGACGGCCGGCTTCCAAATGATATGAGACCGCTGGTGCGAACCAACACTTGATCTCTTCACCACCAGTCAGAACAGGAAGTGTCGTCAGCACTGCTGCTCGAGGGCCGGACGGGGTCGAGGCTCTCTAGGCGACGCCTTCCAGTTCCGGTGGACTGACGGGCTCATCTACGCATTCCCGCCGTTCCCTCTCCTGGGTCCAGTGGTTGCCAAGATCCTCGCGGATTGAGCCGATGTCATCCTGGTAGCCCCGTACTGGCTGAGGTAGCACTGGTTCAGCCCCCTGTTTGAGGCCGCTCGAGGTCGACTCCTTCGGTTTCCGACAGCCACAGATCTCCTGTCGCAGTCCGACGGTCTCATTCTCCATCCGGATGTGCCGCTCCTGGCCCTCCACTCTTGGCGGATAACGCCCTAGACGATCCGATCATCCAAGGTGTCCTGATTGCGGCCAGGAAGGAGTTGACACGCCGGAACTACCGCTACAAGTGGCAGAAATTCCTTGCCTTTGCCGAGGCGCGCGGCGAGCCGGTATCGCCGGTCACACTATCTACTGTACTTCACTTCCTCCTTCATCTTTGACAACAATGGCTTGCCTTCCCATCTCTCAAGGTCTACTTTGCCGCGATTGTGGCTTATCAGCCTTGGGGTTCTCCATCGGCAGCGCTCTTCCAGGACGCTACCATGAAGCAGTTTCTGAAGGGCTTGCAACATCTCTATCCACCGGTATCGCCGCTGTTACTGCCCTGGTCGCTGTCCCTGGTACTGTCACAGCTCACACGACTGCCCTTCGAGCCTATGGCCACCACAGATGACAGGCTCTTGACCATCAAAACTGCTTTCCTTGTGGCTGTCACCTCCGCCAGGCGGGCAAGCGAGCTGACAGTGCTGCGATCCGATGAGCCCTTCCTCGTTTTCCACAGAGACAAGGTAGTCCTTTGCTCTGACATCTCCTTCCTGTCAAAGGTGGTCTCGCAGTTCCACCTGAGCCAAGACATCATCCTACCCACTTTCTACCCGAACCCAACTACACCTTTGGAGAGATCTCTTCACTCCCTCGATGTTCGTCGGGCCTTGGCATTCTATGTGAACCAGACTGCGTCTTTTCACCAGACTCCACACCTGTTTGTGTACTATGGCTGTCACCGTAGAGGTCACAAGGTGTCCACCCAGAGGTTTTCCAAATGGGTGGCTCAAACCATCCTGCTGGCTTACGAACTTACCAAGCAACCTCCACCAGCCGTGCTTCGGCCCCACTCTACCAGAGCTGTGGCATCCTCAGCTGCTCTCCTGCGAGGCGTGGACCTCCAAGAACTGTGCCGTGTGGCCACCTGGTCCCAACCATCGACTTTCGTGCGCCACTACAGACTGGACTGCTGGTCCCGCAGGGATGCCCATTTTGGATGAGCGGTGCTGGCCTCCGTACTCTAGGACCTGACCCACCGTCCATCTGGTAAGCTACAAAGTCTCCTAGTGTGTGAGGCACAGAGACCACGAAGAAGAAGAACAGGTTGCTTACCTGTAACTGTGGTTCTTCGAGTGGTCATCTGTGCCCTCACACACACCCGTCCAACCATCCCCTCTTCTCAGGTCCCTTATTGGCGGACTACAGAATTGAGGAGAAGACCGTTGCTCGGCAGATTGAGCATGCTCAGTGCAGATAGGGAGGAGGGATTCCCGCCAAGCTACTCAGCTCTAGAACTTTCCAAATGGTACTGCGCATGCGCAAAAGCTCCTAGTGTGTGAGGGCACAGATGACCACTCGAAGAACCACAGTTACAGGTAAGCAACCTGTTCATCTTCCATATCTCTTCTCCATTTGGTTATCCAAGAAATACAGTTCAGGTTTCAATTGCATATTGACCTTCAGAACCTTTGTATTGGGCTATATATTTGTTTCTAAAATTCTTTAACCTTCTCACAAGTCCACCATATATAATAAAATGTCCCAACTTGTTTCTCACATTTCCAACAAACATTAAAAACCCCTTTATGCATTTTGGTCAATTTTTCTGGAGTCAAATACCAAGAGTATATTGTTTTATAAAAATTCTCCTTAAGACCATAACGGAAATTTAACTCCCTCTGTATATTATATCCCAAGTTATGAAACCACTGTTTCATAAAATCTTTAAATTTTTCATCTTCCAACTCAATTTTAAACAAAAATTCATACATCTTACCTGTCAAATGTTCATCATCCATACATAGCTGCACCTGAAATTCAGATTTATTCTTTTTTAAAAAAATATACATTTTCTTATCCCTTTTAAATCTTTCAACTATTTGTTTATAAGAATAGTCCTGTCAACTGTAACCCTCTGTCAGTAATTCTTCATTTGACTTAATTCTCTCTTGGTCTTAATCAGATTCCAAAAATACTTGATAAATTGCCCACTTTCCCTTTGCTGTTTTTTCCTTCTATAGAAGGCTTCTGGTGTTGAAAACCACAAAGGCATCTTAGGACATAACCTTAGTTTGTATCTATTCCATATTCTTAACAAGGCACATCTCACAGACTTTATGTTTAACTCTTGGTTTCTTCCCATGCCACATAAATGTTGGTAAATCTTTCTGTCATTATTTAAATATCATTACTCAAAATCAACATTGTCTGAAACAGAAACAACATTCTTGGCAAAAACATTCATTTTTTTCACTGAAATTCTCTCCAAAAATGACAGTTTAAGTTTCATCTTTGTAGATCTTTCTTAATATCATTCCATAGCTGAACGTAATTATTTTTCAATAACTTACTGTTTACATTTTGTCAGTATATTCCAATCTTTTCTCAATTCTGAAACTTGCCTTATTCATCTGTTGTATTTGATCTTCTTTTCTTATTTTTGATAACATCATCATGTTTTGTTTATTAATCTTGAATTCAGCCACTTCTCCAAAGTCTTTTAATTTCCCCAGCAAGGCTTTCCAAAGGATCTTCTAACACAATTATGACATCATCTTCAAATGCCTTTGGGCCCCATTCACTCTCATGCACCAGAATGGGGCATCTTAATCTCCTTCCATTCAGTCTGTTTTGGTGCAAAGTTCACAGACACTTGAGCTCGTAATGTCTTTTGCATTTTCACCTGAATAGTTGTACAGCATTTCCCCAAATTTCAGCCACTTGATATACATAGGGTTTTTTTTTAAGACAAACAAGCAAAAACCATTTGCTTTTTAATATTGGAGTGTTCTTCTGTTTCATCAAGGGTAATGGGACAAAAATGTCTCATGTAGTTTTTTGGCAACCCACGATGCAGAAAAACAGAAGTGATGTTCTTTGATTGTTAGTAAGTTAATCCCATGGGGGATGAGAATTTTTAATGAGGTCATGAAATACCCACAACTCACTAAATATAATTTTTAAAATCCTAGTACATGAGGTTTAAAAGACCGAACAGCAAAGCGTCTTGTGACACCTTAAATACTAATGTGTTTTATTTAACTTAACCTTCATGGATTGCTTCCCACTTGTTAGATGCATGTAGCATTGCCTTACTTGGCAGATTACTGTAGACATGCTTAGAGGATAGATAAAGGAATGTGTGGCAGATGTAATCAATGAAGAGGGAAGGACTTGTAATGCAAAACCTAAAAATAATGATAACCATCATAACAGTGGTAATTAAGAAGCAGGAGGTGTGGGGTAACATGTAACAGGCTAGTATGAGCACCCACCTGAAAACTCTTAAAAACTTTAGACATATTTAATATTACTTCTGATTTGGTCCTTCAGTGATTGTAGATAAGAAATCATCTAATTTTTGCAGAGCTTGGAAGCATTAGTTTAAAATCTCACTCATTGCTATTAGCATTATTTAAAATAAAGTCATTTGACATAGCTCACAGTTTTAAAACGATGCATCGTGATAGGCATTTCTGAAAGAACTGGGGGCAGTGTTGTCTCTTACATTAATTGGGACCGAGGGGGTAGATGCTTGAATATGTGCATTAGGGAGGGAGAGTGGAGATGTTGCCAAAACTTTCAGCTGTCTAAAAAGTTCGAAACATACTTTGCTCAGGTGCAGAAATCCCACATGTAAATACACAGATGACCCACCCAAAAACATCAGTTGAAGGTGAGCAACCTGTCTGTATATCAAGTGGTTGGTTTCATCCATCTTTAAATAAGGGTGTTCCATTGCTCAGAGCACTGCAGGATCCTGCTGGCTTCCAGTCCCCAAATTTATTTATTTATTTATGGAAATATTTATGTCCTAAGCATCTCAGAATCATTTTACAGTTAGCCTTCCACATTCACTAGGATTAGGGGTGCAGGATCCCCGCAAAAGTGGAAAAACTACAAATATCAAAATGTGTGTCTGTGTCTGTGGGAAGGGGGTTGCAGCGTGGTGGGGAGAACAGGCACCCAGGTCAGGGAAAGAGAGTGGGTTGGCATGGTGGCCCTATTCTTCCTCTTGTCTTGCCCATCTCCTTTCTTGAGTGTGGGAGGGCATCAAGAGAGGGTTTGTTTTGCTGAGAAATTGGCTATTGAGCCATCCTCAGCTGGGCAGGTAGCAGATGGTGGAGGAGGAAGAGGACCAGAGGCAGGTTTTTAAAGGGTTGCATGGCTTGATCAGAGTGGCTAAGAGGGAAAATGCCTCTGGAAAAGAAGCACTTGAGGTGAGCAAGCAGAGGTTGGAAAAACTCGTAAGTAATCTAATCTGTGAAAGTCAAACTCCCAAATGTGGCGGGCCAACTGTAATCAATTTAAAATAAATTTTAAAGCACTAAGAAAATTTTAAATAGACTGAAAACTTATTTATAGTCTGTCAAGCTAAGACAATTTAAAACCAATTGAAGCAATTTAAGACAGTTTAAAACTATGCATATATGCAGATTTGGATGAAATCAGTTAGTCCCTAGAAGCTTCATTAAAAGGTGGTTGACTCCAGTTAGGCCTCTTAAGGGCAGAGTATTCCACAAATGGAGTACTGAAGCAGAGAAAGCCCTTTCCTATGTCCTTCTACAATGTATTTTTACCCTGATAGGACACAGAGGAGTGCCCCTCCAACAGACTCCAGTTCCTTGGGCAGGTGGATACAGCAAAACAGAGCATAAAGAAAGCATAACAGAGAATGACACCATGGAAGAGGTGTGGATGGCAGCCAGCTGTCTCTTGAGGCTGCTAAGCAATATGATGCTGTATGCCAGGAATAGGCATTCTGCAGCCACAGTCCATATTCAGCTTGCTCAGATTATTCTTGTAGCGCCTGGAGCCCTCTTATCCCAAAAAACAGAATTGTGCTTTGGGAAACCTCTAGGAAACAGAATTATCATCCAAAACAAGTGCAACTCTCATTTGTGCCTTGCTTTAGGCACCCAGTCATTTTTTCCAGAAGTGGAGATGCCAGATGTGACCTGCAGCAGGTCCAGGGATGTGGAAAATGAATCTTCTGTGTCTCCTTATGCTTGGATGAAATGTGACCAGCATTGCTCTTCTTGGATTGCCTGAGGAGTGAGATGCTCCAAAGTGTAAACTGTTCCAAGCCCTTGATAACTTGTGTTGAGGTTGAACAATTCTTTTGTCATTTTAGTGATGTAAAATTTCTGGAAATTTTGAAGCCATGGAAAAAACCCTGGATTTTCCATTTTATTTTTTGTTTTTTTTTCAGAAAAAATGGACATTTTTGGAAAATTGAAAAAAATGCAACATTACCACTTTTTACAGATTGAAAGTCACTCTGTTACTTTAGAAACATAAAATATGATTGTGTACAATTTGATTTGGCATAAAATTACCACAATTGATATATTAAAAATGCAGTGTATTCAATCAATTATTACAAATGGAATTTCCTTTTTTTTTTAAAAAAATTATTTATAACAAATGCAGCAATAATCTCTTGAACTGTACAGAACCTCTTTGGTTTTGCTGGTTTATATGGAGTAGGCAAAAAAAATTTTTTTTTTTTAAAATAGAGGAAACTATCAACATTAAAATTATTTATATTTCCTCCCCACAGTATCAAATAAACATAAAGCACCCATTCCCATAAAAAGAATTGAGTGGGAAAAGGTGTGTGGAAGGGAGGAAGGAGGGACTAAGATTCAATGAATAGGCATAACATTTAATCAGACTCATTTTCTGAGCTAAAGTTAGCAGTATCAGTTTCAGTCATAGTTTTACAAATGATTTGGAGAATATATGAACACCTTGTCTTAAAGATTTTATTCATCATGCTAAAATAAAACATTCCATAATCAATTTTCTTCCTTTTTTCAATTTTTTGGAAAAAAACAAGGCTTCAGGGAAAAAATGGAAAAAATGTTTTTTATTTCCTGAATTTTTCTGGGTTTTTTCCAGATCTTCACATCTTTAATCATGATATCTTAGGTTGGTTGGTCTCTCTCTCTGTATTCTATTTTCACATATCCATTAACTGAATTAAGTAGGTACTTGGATGACACATTTAGGTAGGCTGGATTTGCCTTGATTTAGCTGCCTATATTGGCAAGAGTCACATTTCTTAGGAAAATGGTCAATACATGAGATCCATTTGTAATTGTGTGAAGGGCAAACTGTTGTAGTGTGTTCCTTTCAGGATTTCTCAGCAAAAGAGAATTCAGATTATCTTAGTTCTACTCTTCTATGCTACCTTATCTTTTGGTATGGAGCAGGGTGTAAAACAGATAGTGGTGCTTGGATTCTGGCCGCTTAGGCCCTTTTTGCAGGATGGTGCCCTCCCAGCATGGGATGCGAGAGGAGCAGGACTGTGACAAAGCTTCCACGTGACGTTGTTGCAGCCACTCCCTTCTTGCATCCCCAGCCAGCACAATCGTGGGATATATCATTGACTGAAAAACTCTGACAATGGCCCTGATCGTGTGAGGCTTCCATTGCTGCCGGCCATACAGAAGGGCTGGAAATGCAATCATGTGCTTCCTTCTCTACTGCAGCATAGGGAGAAGGCTGTCTGCACTGTGGAAGGAAGGAGCATGTCCCTTGCGCTCCCTTCCACAGGCAGCTGGCTGGATGCGGAGGGGAGCATTGGGAACACTCTCCCATCCTGGCAGAGGTGCTGCCGGGATTGGGACAGGATGCTCCAGGAGAGTGTTCTCATGTGGAAATGGCTTTAGTGTGACCATACCCTGCAGCTGTCATCCCAGTCCAAAATTTCAAGCATCGTCTAGCCCCTGAAATCATCATCATCATCATCATCATTCTTGTCTGATAATGTATGCAGTCCATATTTTTCCTCTTCTGTACAACTACAATAGCAAAGAAATATTAGTATAAATAAATTAGTATAAATAAATTATACTATAGATTATAAATTAGTATAAATAAAAGTATAAATATGAGATTCTTGTAAGTTTTTGAGGTAGAATTTTGTATGTGGTTTGTACATTTTGTATCTCTACTATTTTATTTTATTTTATTTTATTTTATTTCTGTTGTTACTGTATTATAATGAATTCACTTCTGCAGAACATTCCATCTTGTGTTATGACTGCTTTATATGTTGGAAATGTCCTATGGGAAAACTATTTCCATGTAGCAAATAATGTTTGCTATGTAGCAAACCATGTATCTATTGCCATGTAATAAACAATTGTCATGTAATTTATTTTATTAACATATTTGTATAATCCCACCTGTGTCATGGAATCACAGGGCAGCATACAAGTTAAATCAATTTAAATACTTTACAACAATTTAAAACAAAAAATATTTTAAGCATACTAAAACATGTTGAAAAAAATAACAAATTATGCATCTTAAAAGGCAAAAACACTTTAAAACAGTAATTGGCTATGACTTACCTAGCCAGATGTCCTGCAGAAATTTTGAGTGTATGGCTTTTGCTCTTATAGTGTATAAATAGGTGACACATTTTATTCACATGCTTCTGAATAAAATGTCTCAAAGGTTCTACTTGATTTTTTCACCACCCCTCCATTTTATGCCAAAATAGACTAACATGGCTATCTGTTTGAAAACATTTTGTTCATGCAAATGTTATCTATATAAGTATGTTATAATGTGCAAATAATTGTTTCATTTTTGTTGGTTAATAACCTGTATCCTTTAGTTGCTCATACTGGTAATGTCTGATTGTTTCATTTGTTCATAAACTACATGTCTTAATAATAGTCTCTCTGTCAATTAGGAAGTAGACAGGTATTTGAAGCACAGTGATTTCTTAGCCCTAAGGAGAAAAGAAATGCTGTACAAGAAATGGTTTGAGAATGTTTCAAGACCACTACTCCAGAAAATTCAGGACAAAATTGACAGGCAGTCAAGTGAAGAAATAGAGAAAAGAAAGCGAAAACAGCTCTCCCTTTACTTAAACTACTGTAATAAGAAGGTATTATAACAGAAATGTTTACTACTCAAAAATATTTGGAAGACTGTTACAAAACTATGGCCTTTTCCGCATGTGGAGGGGGAAATGGGGGAAAACACGCTAAAACGGAGCTTACCGGCAGCCGGGTAAGTCCGTCGCTATGTGGAGCAGCGTGAACTTGCTGCTCCGCAGTTCTCCGGTGTCCAAAATGGTGGCTTCGGCGTCCAAAATGGCAGCTTTCAGCTGGCGGAGGCTCTCCACCAACCGGAGAAGCTTGCCAGCTGGAAGCCCACCTCTGGCAGATCTGCAGGCACGCACTAGTGCGCGCCTGCAAATCTGCACCAGAGCGCAGCGACAGCTGCACGGAGCTGCGCGCTCTGTGCTTTTTAAAAACCTCTGAAAAGAGGTTTTTAAAAAACACGCTGCGCCACTAGTTCCAGTCGCTTCGGAGCGGATTGAGGTGTGGAACTACGAAAAGTAGTCTGCCCAATCCACTCCACGGTGCAGACGACTTCTGTTGGAAGTCGCTCTGCACCGTTTTAATACCCCAGTGCGGAAAGGGCCTATAAGGCTTTTTGTTATTGATCAACATTAGGACCAATGTTAGTACTTTGGGCCTGATAGTTATGTCAGTAGCAAAGGTTCAACAGTACTGAGACTTAAATTGTTACTGGTTAGACCATAGGGATTGATTCATATGTTTGTATGCATATATGTGAGAAAAATGTCTTGCTCTGTTCTAGTTAAGAATTTCATTTACTTTAATGACAATACAATTTCTTTGGGTTATATTTGGAGGCATCTGTGAAGAAGGATGGGTTATATGTCTCTTACTGCCCAGGAAGGAAAGGACCATGCTGTTTCTTTTAATATAATAGCTTCCTGCTCTACCTCCAGTTGCCATATCTTTATTCAAAAGACATCCTTTTGCTCACAGTCCATTCATTTCCTCTGAATTGCATACTGGTGTCACTATCTCTTTCTTTTTCTCCCCTTTCAGCTTCCATGTGAACCAGTTTATCAAAACAAAAATAGCTTTTCCCCCTTCCATCTTGTTCCTTACCTTTCTCCTGCATGGTTCTGCCTAAAAAAAAGAAAAAAGAAGCAGCACTACTAGAATGTTAACTTGGTTAAGCCCCCTCCTCAAAACTTGGACTAACTGAACTTGCTTAAGTAATAGCAAAGTGCAGTGTTTCTTCAAGTCATTGGGAACCAGAAAAATAAGAGGCCAAATTGTGTTATGGAAGAACAGTGTGCTGAGGAACTGCCCTGTCTGTCAGCGTCTTTCCTAGAATGCTGCATTGCTGTGGATCCCTCTGCCAGAGAAAGAATGGCATAGGATCTCTCTTCCAATATAGATTGAAGAAGTGGGAGAAGAGGTGCCTTGGGAACATTTTTCAGCTGCCGTTTTGCATACCTCCTGTTTTCCTTCCAAACCCCCCTGTGGCCATTTTTTAGACTTTAACTTGCAAGGATTACTTCTTCTGTCAAGGCTCTTGGGTTTTGGAGTAGCATTGGTGTTCTTCTGAAACCTCCACTGCTCTCAGCCACTCTTTCAGCCCCTCCTTAGCCTTCCAGCACAGTTCACACCCCTCCTTGGGAAAGGTATATCAAGCTTGGTTTAATGAGGATGTCTTTTGCAAAGGTTGCAAAGATCAGTAGTGTCTCATATTAAGGAACTAGCTCTTACAAAGGAGTCCACCTTCCAAGTGGTCATCCATCAGAGTATCAAAAAGATTTGATTCACTAGACTCTTCCCTATATGCTGTTCTTAGGTACAGCCTGCTTACCAGCTGAAAATCACTCACTGAAAGTCTCCCACAGGACAGCTGTTGGAAGAGCCTTCACTCTCCTTGGAATATCTTGGAGCATATACAGAAACTGAGAAGGTGGGAACTCTCTCGCTCTGGAATGTATCACCATTATGTACCAGGTGGACCTGAGTTGTTAGACGGCTACAGACTTCATGATCCTCATCCAGCTCTTGAGCTCTATGATCTTTGTATAGGTTATTTCTTTGGTTAGTATTCTCTACAGTGACTCCTTCTGCTGTTCCAGCTAAAGATTACAGCAGAGCAATACAAATTAATCTGGATTTGGTCAGGAAAATTCTGTCTTGGTGGACCTCTCTGGCATTGCTCTCCAGAGGAATCTTCATCTCTGTGACTAGTAGTTCTCACCACAGAATCTAATTCAGGGCCAAAGCATATCACAGTCATTCAAGGCATATAGAGTAGCCAGGAATTAACAAGATAAACTAGCTGGGCTTTAGGTTAGTCAGGTTCTCCTTTCAACTCTTCCACACTATAATGTATTAATCATGACTGTGATCAGATCCATGATACTCGAAACAGAAGATGGTCAGAGGAGTCAGTCATCTTCCTCATGGCTAACAGTTCTTTTGGGGAGGCAACACTACAGTAGATTTTTTTAGCAGATGGCTAATAATTCCAGGGGAGCACATGCTACACCCAGCTATATTCTCTTAGATGCTGTGGTTTCTGTGGCCCCTTTAGGGAACAACTTAACTTTCACTTTAACAATAAACCAACAGATTCCTTGTGACAGGTTTGGACCACTCTAGCATAATAGCAAGACTTGCTCCAACAGCATGGCCCTAGACCTTCATTACAAATTCCCTTCTGCTCATATCTTGGGTCCCCTGGTAGTTCCACACTGACCTTAGATACTTGGTTTCTTGAGCAATTCCAGCTGGCATGGTTTCTCTCCTAGCTGTCCTGTCTTTTAACTCATTGTTTTTTAAGGTATCTGAGGTAGGAAACCAGTAGGGTTCCTCCTACCAGAGAGCCAGGTATCATGTCCATGCCCATTTGCTACCACTCTTTCTTTCCTGGAAACTCACCACAGACCAACAGTTGATCGTTTCTAGACTGGCACTGATTTCACAGCCCACTGCGTAGAATATACTATTCCAACTCTGGATTTGGTCTCCCAAACTCAGACTTCTTTGGCTCATATTAGCTTTATAGACTAAATTTTCCCAAGCACTGGGCTACCTTCCAGACATAATCGCATTGCTCCTAGCCTCATACTGTCCTAAGCAGCATATTTGTGAAACAACATGGGGTTTTTTCTCTAAGTTCTTTCTCCTGAAGGATGGAATCATAGAACTATAGAGTTGGAAAGAACTGCAAGAGCCGTTTCATTCAACTCCCTGACTATGCAGGAATCTGCACCTGCAGAACTCTTGAGGTTGGCTCCAACTTCTGTTTAAAAACATCAAGTGAGGAAGAATCTGTCACCTTCTGAAGGATGCTGTTTCACTGTGGAACAGCATTTACCTTCAGGAATTTTGTCCTAATGTTTAGTCAGAACCTCCTTTCTTGTTATTTGAATCCATGGGCTCACATTCTGTTTTCTGCAGCAATGTAAACTGAGCGCACTCCATGTTTATGCAACAGCTCCTGAGATATTTGAAGATGGCTGTCATTTCATCTTCAGTCTTCTCTAGGTGGCAGGTATCAGGGAAGCCATTCTGGTTTTTCCAATCAGATATGGACGTGAGGCTCAAACCTCACCCCTTGTATCAATGCTTGTTCTCCAGGCTTTCTTCCTTGGGCTCTCAACTTCACATGAAGAGGTTTCTGGGGATGAGTTCTCTAATCTCTTCTGGTGGTTCTCAAAGCGTTCACATAGTTTCTTAAGCGCTTCTTGTCTCTCCTCTTCTTGACACTCTGTTCCAGTCTTGGTTCTTTCTTTCAAAGTCACCTTCCTCAGCCATAGAGCATCAGAAATAGAGGCATTCTCTGTTAGAGAAGTCCTCTGTAGGACCTGCTCAGATGTGTCACTCTCAGACCAGATTCCTTGTTCCTTCTGAGATGATTGCATTCCACATTGGATATATGAAAGATGATTCTATCTTTTGCTTGTCCTCTGAGACCCTGGCACATTTGAGTGCAATCAGGACATAAAGAAAATGGGGAAAAGAGTTTTAGGACATTCTGTATTAGAGCAAAAAGTCTCCAGATTTACTGTTGAATGTTGGATCAAAGCCTGTATTTCAATAGCCTGTGACCCCCACCCACCCACATATACACCCAAGGGCCAGCAGTGTCAGCTCAGTCTGTAAGAATTCCAGTCACTTCAGCTGCCCTCTCAACAGAAATGTGCAAGGCAACATGGACCTGACTGGGGGCATTTACAAGGCACTGCAAACTAAATGCATCAGCAGAAGTGGCCATAGTCACACACTCTCCCTCAGTAAAATCAGCTTGTGCAAATCCTATCCTTCCAGATACCTACAAGCATCATCTTGAGAATGATAAACTGAAACTCATCCAGAGATTCTGGAATGGTGTAATAGAGGCATCTGGCTCACAAGAGAAAAAGTTTTCTACATAGGTTCATAGATAAGTTCTCTGAGACTGGAGAAAACCACCTTGATTTTACTTGTGTAATTAATTCTCACCAGAAGCCAAAAATGACTGAACTGAGGTTATTGTATTTTAGACACATATGAGATGACATGACTCATTGGAAAAATACAATAATGTTCAGAGAGCCAGCATGATGTTGTGGTTTGAGGAGTGGACTATGACTGTGGAGATCAGAGTTTGATTCCACCCTTGGCCATGGAAACCCACTGGATGACTCTTGGTATGTCACACATGCTCAGCCCCAGAGAACCCTGTGACAGGGTTGCCTTAGGGTCATAAGTTGGAAACGACTTGAAGGCACACAACAACAAAATAGAAGGCTGTAGGAAAAGAAGAAGACTGCAACACAGGTGGATTGACTAAATCAAAGCAATCATAGCCCTGAGTTTTGGAAAATCTGAGCATGGCTGTCAATGACCGAGTTTCTAGAGACCCCTCATTTATAGGGTCACCATAAGTCAACACCTACTTGATAGCAGTTAACAACAACAAATCTGTCAGTTTCTTCACTCTTGTAAGGGAAACACATCATGTGATTTTTGCCTTTGTGGGCAGTGGGAGAGAAATAATCTGTTCTTTCTTCCAGATGCCTTTAATCATGCCACCTCACAGTTAACGTTTATAGTAAGTTCTAATGTGATTTTAACTTCAGTGGGTGATGTTACACTTGGGTTATTTAAAATGATGTCCAGGCAGTTGAATAAACCAGTGACAATTGAGGTACTCTCTCTGTGTTTGTGTGTGGGTGTTTCAGTACTGTCTGAACAAGGAGGGTGCTCAGTATACTTTTCAGAGTACATTTGAGGTCTGATGCCACAATTTTAACAAAATACTTCAGCATTATTTGAGTTTTAAATGGCAACTTGAGGGCTATAATTCAGGTTTGTAACAATTCAAAAGTGTTTCTTTTTTCAAAGAAAATTGATTTAGATTTTTTTATTACATGGGATGAAAATATGCATGCATGTATATAACAGTAAGGAATATGATGCCAAACTCCTTACCATCCTGCCCACCCTCATTCTCATGTCTCCTTTGTCCATTTGGCAGGGAGATAGCAGTGGTTCTCAGTGGTTGCTGCTTCCACTGCTAGTTGCTAAATGCCAAAAAGAAGGTGGAACCTTTGTTGGTCTGGCTCCAGGTGGGGAAATGGGTGGAACAAAGGGTTCTGGCATAATTTGCCCCACGGTATACCCTTAATTTATATTGGTTCTGAAAAAAAAATCTAGAATCATCTTTTTCAAGAGTAATCAACTTGAATGAATTCATTTATTTCTTCAAATGATTAGTCTGCTTCACTATCAAACAACTATGAATATGGGTGTGAAGACTGAAAGTCATCTGTGAACAATCAGGACAAGCCCACGTATTTGTAGAAAATGAGATGTGAATGTTTGTGTGCATGCAGAGCAAACAGTTGGACTATAAGATCTCACTTGCATCCTCAGTGAAGTGCATGGAACTGGATAAGCGAAAGATGAAAGAAAAGTTCTAATGACACAACATCGGATCAGTGGATAGACTTTTTGGACTTGAAACATGGATATCTGGGTTCAAGTTCATCTCAAGGACTCCTTGTGCAGCTCAGAGCAGATTACTGTTCTCCGTATGTAAAACAAGAGTAATATCTACCTCACAGGGTTGTGAGGGTAGAAAAGTAGTATGTTACTAATGTTAGTATTTAGGTATATAGATACATGTGTACTTTTCAGCTTTGGATGGGCAATTAATGCATGAAAATTGGTGTTTGTTTTAGGAATCAGGCAAGAATTTGTAGTAGAAATGCTTAACTATGAGATCATCTCTACTCAAATGCTTGCAAGGGAAAACAAAGTGAGCACAGCCCAGGCCAAGAAGAACCCCAGTCTTAATTGTTTGAATCCACAAATTCTGTTCTGGTTGCTACGCTGTATGGGTTCCCTAAGAGAAGAATTGTCTGCTTAGTGTTGGAAATGCCATGCTTTCTTCATTTTTTTTTTTAAAGTACATGATGCTAGGTTATCCAGTCATTGTTATCCTTTATTTTTCCCAGGGTCCTCTCACTTCCCAGAGCGCCGAAAATTTAACATTTATTGGTATAGGAGAGCAGAGCAGTCTCACAGGTTTAGATTCCTTAGGAGCTAGTCTTCTTTAAAAATGAGACAAAAAGTGAGAGTGGGGGTTGTTGTGGATACAAACAAAAATGTAAGCAATGTACAACATAGTAAATATATACACATCTAATAAAGAAAAGAATACACTAAAGCTTTTATAGCCTTGCTAACAGACAACAGTCATCTTCGGGTATTACACAAAAATTGTGCAGAATATAAAAATGTAAGAAGACACAAAACTATGTGCTTTGATGTTGTAGATCTTCAGCATTACATGGTCACTTCCTCCTAAGGTGTCAACTGCTTTGATTCTTGTGATCAGCTCCCCCACATTGATAGGCATAATAGAAGTGTAATTTGTGTAGACATAATGGAAGTATAATTCTAATTGTAGCAGGAGGTGAACAGTAGAAAAAACTCTGTATCTACCTATATACATGTACATGTACATACTCTCTTTACACAACCTGGAAAGATAAGCTCTAAAAATAGCTCAAAATGTATTAACTACCCAAACAAAGTTTTATAACTATATACCAGACTATTGAATGCACAAATCATACTATAGATCCTGGTACAGAGGGATCAGAGAGTCATATAATTGTACATTTGGAAGGGTTTGCAGGGTAACCTATTCCAATCAGCTGTGATACTGAAATCCACACCAAAGAATCCCTGAGAAATGCCATCCAGCCTCTGCTTAAAAATTTTCAACAAAAGAGAGACTACCGTATTCCAAGGCAATTTCTTCCACTATTGAATAGTACTTACCATCAGAAAGTTCTTTCTAATGTTGTGTCCCCATTGTCTTTTTTGTAATTTGAATTCATTTGTCTGAGTCCTGACCTTTGGAGCAAGTTTGCTCCATTTGTACAGGATATCCTTCGTATATTTGATGATGGCAGTCGTATCACCACTCAGTCATCTGTTTTCAAGACAAAACATACATAGCCCTTCAATTCTTCCTCACTGGTTTTGCTTGCAGGATGGCTCACCATGTTTAATGCCATTCTTAATGTATGGTGCCCAGAACTGGAGACTGTAATCCAGTTGAAGTCTGACTAGAGCGCAGTTGTGTTGCAAGATTAATTAGTATGATACTAACCTTTTGAGAATGCTTTGGTTGTGCATTTCTGAATGGCAAGGGACTGGACTAGATGGCCCTTGTGATCCCTTCAACTCTGTGATTCCTTCACTTGGCCACTATATTTCTGCTGAGATAGAACTACATTAGCTTTCTTTGTTACTGAATCATTGTTGACTCATGTTTAGCTTGCAGGATCCTTTTCTCATACACCAGATACAGCATTGTGTTTTCTCCCCATGGCAAATCTAAATACAGTGGCCCCTTCACTTTCACAAGGCTTTCGGGTGCAGAATCCTCAGCAAAGTGGAAAAAATATGAATAACTCCCCCCCTGTGCTCCCCCTGCCATTCACTTCTGGAGCTTCCGGAAGCTTTCCATTCCCTTGTCTTTTGCCCTGGCATATGTGCCTTCCTACTCTGCACCTGAGCAAAAGGCAGGGGAATTTGGGGGATGTGTGCACCTTCTCTGTGCAAGGTGCTCCATTTCCCATTCCCTTGCCTTATGCTTCAGTGTGCCTTCTCTGTGCCCAGGCAAAAGGCAAGGGAATGGGGAAAGGCATGTGTGTGTGCCTTCTCAGTGCACAGTGTTCCCATTCCCTTGCTTATTACCCTGGAGCGTGTGTCTTCTCTGTGCCTGGCAAAAGGCAAGGGAACAGGGGGGCTACCCCTTCCTTTCCCATATCTTTTGCCTTGGTATGCCTTCACACCAAGTTAAAAGGCAAGGGAGTGGGGGGAGGCATGAATGCACCTTCTTTCTTTGTGTGCAGTGCCTCGCCAATTCCTTTTCCTTTTGCCCAGGCACAGAAAAGAAGGTACATGAGCCTGGGCAAAAGGCAAGGGAATGGGAGGAGGAGAATGGAGAGGGAGGCACAGGTACCTCATGAATAATCATAGAATTATAGAGTTGAAAGAGACCACAGAGGCCATTGAGTCCCACCCCCTGTCATGCAGGAACCCACATCAAAGCACTCCTGACAGAGGGTCATCCAGCCTCTGCTTAAAAACCTCCAAAGAAGGAGACTCCACCACACTTCATTGAGGCAGCAGATTCCACTGCTGAACAGCTCTGACCATCAGGAAGTTCTTCATGAAGGTCACACCTGCATGTGGAGGACTGTAAAGGAAAAGATGGCTAATAGTAATTTTTTTAAAAATTACAGTTATAAAAAGAAAAAAATATACTTTTTTTTAAAAAAAGAATATATGTCATTGTACAATATTATTGTTCAGTCGTCTGTTAATGGAAAATAAAAATAACACATTCTTATCAACAAGTGCTTCACTTATCAATATCACTAATTAGCCAATATAGCATAATTATATAACTATACATTCCCATCTTTATACATACATCTTGTGACAAGAAACTGTACCTCTTATTTGGTTTCCTAATTTTCCATCCTCCTATTTCTTTCTCACAAAACTGTTGGTTGTTATCTTCCCTTCAGTTTACATAAATATATCCTGTATATTTTTATTGACTCATTTTTAATTAATTCAGAAATTGATTAGCTTCTTAATAAATGCCACACATTTCCATTTTTTATATGTATCACAGTAGGCCTTAGTGTAGATATGTCTCCCAAAAAATATGTTTTATCAAAATTTCAGTGTTATTACAAAACATCTATCCTTATCCTTATTGTAACGTTGCTCTACAGAATTACTCCAGTTCTCTTCTCAGAATGGTAGTAATATGCTCCATTCATCATTACGTTGGTTCAGTGTTGTTTTATCTGATAATAGTAAATGTCTGTATAATCTAGATCTCAAAGAAATGGGTTACAAAGTTAGATAGACCAAATATACTTGCCAGCATCTGAGCAAATATAGGGAATCACTTTGTGACCTTCATCATGAATAAAACCAGTGCTAATGAGGCAAAAAGTTTTGGCCTTCATTTGAAAAATCAGATAACTAGCCAAAGATGAAAAGTGAAACAGGATCAAACATACCCATTCCTTCAAATATTCTTACCTAAAACAAGCTAAAGTCTTGTATCCTATATGTATCCTACACGTACATGGTTGCTTCATGCTCTCAGGTTGACCCCAACTTCTGGTCATAAGATTTTCTTGGTCAAATTCATTTAGGGGAGGTTTGCCATTGCTTTCCACTAAGGCTGAGAGATTTGAACCATGGTTTCCTGAAGTCCTAGTCTTAACACTCAAATCATTGTACTGTGCTGGCTTACTGCTTCTATACATAGCCATCTGACGAATGAATGCAAATATGGCTCAATGCTCAGAGGAGAGATGACAGCCATTGTTAAATGCCTGAAGGGCTTTCATGTAGAGCATGCAGTGAACGTGAGTGTTTTTGCCACTGCGAAGGATGGTACTGAAACCAGGGGATTCCAGTGGCAAGAATGGAGATTCTAACTCAACATTCACAACACCTTGCTGACAGCCAAGAGCTATTTGACAGTGGAATAGCTTGCCTTGGAAGGTAGAGGGATGTCATTCATTGGAAGTCTTTAAGAAGAGGCTGAATGGCCACTTCTCAGGGAGGCTTTAGCTGTGGATTCCTACATGCTGCCTTGGGATCCTTTCCAACTCTGTGGTAGAGTGTCAAAATGATTAGGGATTACCATTCTTCTGCAAAATAATCATAATGCTGTCTTTTTGTTGGCATTGTGAAGTTCTAACTTGTATAATTTCCCAAAATTTATCCAAATTTGAACTGTAGATATTTGGGTGGATTTCCATTTTTATGCTATTACAATCAGGCAGCTGTTAGCGAATTATGTAGGTCTTATAGAAGCATTTTGTCTTAAGAAACACTCAGAAGGCAAAAACATGGATGCTCATTTATTAGGAGAAATACAAGAAAACAGGGCCTTCCCCAACATGTAAGGAGAGTTGGAAATAGATGTAGATTATACTGTGAATAATACCAAGTTCTGAGTCAGTGCAGATCTGTGCTGTTTACTATTGAGTAATGTTTCCAGTTTAAGGGTGTACTCTTGTGTATCTTGTCAGTTATACTTTGCTGTTGTAATAAAGGAAAAAGAAGTGTACAAACTCAGTAGCCTTACATGCATTAACTGTCCTATCTTAGATTTCATTCTGTATTTTTCTACTCAAGTGTTTGTTTTTTATTTTCCTTGTGTCTTTCTTTCCATTAGGCTTCCTCTTCTGGATCGCCACTCTCTCTGTGTGTGCTCCTTCCTCCATTTCATCCACTGTTTGAGTTCCCCTGTCCTTCCCATAGCTCATACTTCCCCTCTTTTCTTCCTCCATTTCCATTTTCTCTCCTTTCTGTCTCCCCTTCCACATGTCCACCAGTTATAGTCCTCCCCTCCATCTTGCTTCCTCCTTCCGTTCCATCTCATTTCTTTCATTTGCTTCCCCCTTGTCCCCCTTACCTCTATACACCTTCCTTGTTCTTCCATTCACCCTTCTTACAGCTGTCCCATTCAGCAGTGTGCAGTCCACCCGCTGCTTTGCCCAATTTCCCCCCACCTCCCCCTTCTTCTCCCCCTTCTCCTCCTCCTCCCCCTCCCCTGCCTTATCCTTCTGCTCCTCACCCTTCTTTTGCTGACTTTCCTCTGTCCTCAGAAGAGCCTCCGGATTCTGAACAGGAGCCTCCTCATGATTTCAGTGCTTACCATTCCCATAATCCTTTCTTCCTCCCTGTACCTGCACCAATCCAGTCCTACAGGAGATATCAAGCTCGGGAGAAGAATAGTGACAGTGTTAAATATCCTTGAAGACAGAAGAGGCCTTGGTTTCCTTCAGTGCCATGGCCCATAAACGAGGATCAGCTTTTCTACAATAGAGACAAGGTTCAGATGCTCATAGTCATAATGCTTCTCAGTTACGCAGGGAATGGAACTGTTGACTTGGAGGAAAGATCTTCTGGTTTCAGTGCTACCTGCAGTAGGAACAAGGAACACAACAAAGGAGACGTGTTACAGACTTCGCATATTGGCTCTCTAGCACAATACTTCTATTCCCCTGCAACACTGTGAAAGATGCATACTTCAGAAGACTGTAAATTCTTTGGAGCAGGAACATATCTTTGGTTTTTGTTTTCATTGTAATTGTATATTTAGTCTTAAGATAAATGAAGAATTAGAGGATTTCCAGACTGTCTACTGAAAAGCTCATCTGTATTGGACACGTGCAGTGCAAGTACATCTGTTTTCTAGGTTGTTCTTAATGTAAATGCCAGGGGCAAGAGAACCCTATGAACTGTGGTTTAATGTGGGGGTGGGGGGATACTTTGTTGTTAGAGAGCTCTAGCCCCATCCATTTAACTGCAGTTCACAAAATTTCTCAGCTTCAAGTGATGGATGATCTTAAAGCTGATATAAAAGCATGCTGTAAATGTGCCCTGTATTATTCTCCCAAATGACAGGTTACAAATTACATGTTTCTGTTACCACTAGTGCACTATCTATGCCTTTTCCCGGAGATGTCAGATCTGGCTACAGTAATATGTGCTTAGGTTACTGTTCTGTTCAGAAACTTAAGTGAATCCAAAATGCTATGGCTCGTAACTCTTAATTTGGAGCGTATTGCCTCCAAATTGCAACTTTGGTAATGCTGAAAATAATTTAGTGGCTTGATTATGTGATACTTTGTTTTAGTAACTGAAATGTTTTGCACTTCAAGTTATTTTTCTTCCTCAATGCCTCCCTGTAGAGTAGAGCATATATCCTGTATTAGACTGTTTTTGAGGCATCATGGAGATAAAATACATTTTTCACTAAATGTCTGATAAAAATTCAGCTCTTGACTATTCATGTAGAATATTTCTTCTGTGATGTACTAATATGAACTACTTGCTCCTTAAGTATTGTTGTATTGCAACCATTACTTGACTTGGTGCCTTTTCTTTTTGTACAGGGTGGTGCATCTTTAGAAAGTCACAGTCCTTCATCTTATGATCCTTTCTTCCTGAAGACCTGTACAGACATTTGGAAGGTAAGAAAGCCAGTGTGCTTTGATTATTCTGACTAGAAGATTAAGCTAGAATTGTATTGGTTTACTTAACAATGGAGGCAGAGCTAGTGAAGGGATGAGTTTCATTTAACAGTTTTAAAAAATTAGATAGCAAATATGTAATGGATTAATTGGTGCTTCAGAGATTTGCTCCAACCAGCAAACACTCCTCTCTGCTGACATGGCTGTTCGCTTTCCAGTCAGGGATTTCCTTGCATATTCATGTCCCCCAACACATGAATAATCTTTATTGATTTATTTGTTTTTAATTTTTGCTGTTTGACTGGTTTCCCAGAGCAATGTGGTTGTGGACATAATTAATATCTTTTTTTTCTGTTACTGACAACTTGACTAGAATGAACTTGAGAGTTAACATGGTCCAATAAAATCATCCTTTAGTAGCGGCATTGACAATTGCACCAGCATGGGGAAGATGGTTTAGGCCAGCAGGAGCTGTGAACATACACACAAAGTGCATTTTCTCTTTCTCTCATACATTGTACTTACCCGTTCTGTTCTTTTCTTTCGTTCTTCTCCTCTCCTTCCCCGCCCCCAGCAACTTTTCTCTGGACCGAAAAAAAGACAATTCACCAGAATGTGACCCCCCCCCTTATCTAAGCCTGATTGTTGCAAGGGAGAATTAAGCATGGTTGCAACCCACGTGAAAAGTTAATTAATACTTATCCACCCATTTAGTAATTGTTTAAATTCTCCCCACTCTAACTTTGTAATTACAGGAAAAAGATCTCCCTTGTGTGGATGGTATCTTTTTCCCCTGGCCTAAGTGCTAAGATGGACTGTCCCAAGGATAGGAGGCAACAGTCTAGATCCAGAGATGGTGGTTCCAGCCTGTGTGTAGGAAATTCCCGAACCCACATTCACGATAGTATTTAGTTACTCTGTGGTGAGGGAAAAGAATACATTATTCTCAGTGTCATGAATGTTCTTGGATTGAGACATGGAATTATAAATGTAGTTTGGGCCAATCTCTGGTGAATTCTCAGTAAAATGAAAATTCCTGGCTTGAAAACAACTAGGAGATCAATAATGTCAAATATATAGTGCATCATATGTTAAAAAGGGGTTTTCACTACACTTTTGGGGTTTGGTTCCCACTGATTGGTAAGTCAATAGAAGATTTTCAACACTCTTTTTCTCATTGATTATCTTGTCACTAACAAATGAATGTGCTTAGATGGATGTTCAGATACGGTAGGTTTTTAGTGATGCTGTGAGGCAAAGCAGGAGGAGGTCATGTGTAGGTGGAAAATCCCTACTTAGTACCATCATGTTCTTTTAAAGGAAGCAGTTGCCCTAGGCCTCACATGTGAATGGGGCCACCAAGAACAAGGGCTGGTATTGCTGAATTGTTGCTGAGTCTCTTCTGTTAGAATCCCAATAGCATGAGTTCTGTAAATCTAATGGGAAAAAATCACAGTGCAAACCCAGCTGATGACAATATCCTATTAAACATTAAAAATTAATTTAAATTTAATTTAAAATTAAAAATACATTGTTAAAAATGGGCAAGATACAGAAATTAAAATGAGATTAAACAAAATAGTAAAACCAGATTATATATAATTAAAAACACATGTGCCAACACAACAATTAGAAAGAACTATGTCAGTTCCCAGTGTTCCATTTTTGGGCAACATGCTGGACTGTGTGGTAGCCTCCCAGCTCCAGGGATTTCTGGATGAGATGGATTATCCAGATCTATTTCAGTCTGGTTTCTGCCCTGGCTATGGAACTGAGACAGCTTTGATCACCCTGGTGCATGGTCTACACTGGGAACTAGACAGAATGTATCCTTGCTGTTTCCACTGGACATGTCAGCAGCTTTTGATACCATTGACTGATAGCCGTCTGGACTGCCTTGCTTCCAGCACTTGGTGGCACTCTTTTTACAATAGTGAACCCAGAGTCCATTGGTCACTGACTGGTGTGGTCCCTCAGGGCTCATTTCTCTGCCTAATGCTATTTCGCATGTAAATGAAACCACTGAGAGAGATGGTCTGGAGTTTGGGTTCTGGATAAGACAGAAGTGATCCTGGTCAGTTAAGGGCTGGCTATCCCCCTATAGCCAGGTTCACAATGATGACATCAGTGCTGAAATCTGTGGGGACCCTCTGGGGGTCTAAACCGGTCTGTAATCATTGTGCGTCTGCCATGGTCTTCTCTGATCCTGCCTGCTCATATTGAAGCACGGAATGCCCGTGTAAGGCAGTGCTGAGGATATGTAGTTAGTTGGGAGGTGGTGGGCTGCAGTGCAGAGCAGAAAGAATACCAATCCCTTCAATGCCTGAAAAAGCACATCTGCATGCAGAAGAGACATTTACGCATGTGGATGCTCCTACCTGAATTCCGGCCTTAGTCTGGCTTCTCAGCAAAAGCCTGACTGTTGTGGAAGACCCTGCCAACAACAGTGCTGCCATCAACATAGCTACTTGCCTCATAGAAGCATGCAGTCCCACCACTTTGGAAGGCAGTATAGTATGGAAAGGTGGGGTGTGCATGTGTGCACTTAAAATAATCAATCTAAAGCTTGCGGCATGTAGTCTCTTTGCAGGGCTCCGCACAACAATTTCCCCCCTCTTTTGAGGGATTCCACCTACTGAGTCCCAGATTTATTTGCAAAAACAAGCAGCTGCAGGACAGGGAGGTTCAATTTGACCTGACCAAGCTTTTTAAACCCTGGGTGTTTGCTCTTATCCCTTGTTTGTACAGGACAGTGGGCATAAACTGGATTTCCACAGACTTGCAAAGTGAGACACTGAAATTCATTCACACCTATAGATTTTACACTTTCTGTGTTATCATTTCCATTCTGTGTTTCCGTTTCCATTTCCAACTTTCCTGTCCCTTTTCTTTGTATCTCTAAACTGCATTTCTAAATGGCTAACTGAAGTTTAAGATGCTGCTGGAAATTTGGGGACTGAAGAAAAATTTCATGGGGGGCAGAATTCTTACTGGGGGAGGGCTCCCATTTCTCCTCCCCCACTGCTATCCCTCTCAGTCAGACTTCCCTTTGTTGTTAAACTAGCAAATGTACTCAGCTTTGGTTGGGTTTAAATCCGCTATTCCTCTCCCATCCTAGTACTTCTTCCCTAAATCACATTGTACCAGAAAGGCATGCAGAAGCTTTTTAAGAGCTTACCCAAATGATCTGCAAAATTCTCTGGCCTTCAGAGTAAAACATTTTATTCATTTACATATGTTGGATCAGAGATTGTTGACTGATTTGATACTGTGATTTTGATTACAAAAGCATGAACTTAATTGTGTTTTAATAGGTATCAGTTCCACCTTTACGTGATCCCTTGTTGAAAGAAATACAAGAAAGATATCTTGAGGCTGGCATTATCCAGCAGTGTGATACAGGTATTCTGTAATGCTTACTGCTTCCTATATTTGCATCTGTGAAGCATTCCGTATCCTATGGTTAATATCTGATAGCTTGGGAACCTTTGATTGCCCTTTGTGTTACTTTCCTTTTCTTTCACCCTCTCCATCAAGGTTACAGGTTAAGCAAAAATACGAGGAAACAAACAGTAGTGTGCAAACTATGCTTCTGAAAGGGTATTTTCCAAAATACAATAAAGTGACAGTGGTGTGGGTGGATGGTACATACCTAGAAGGAATAGCTTCTGCTTTTGCTTCATCTTTAAAGTAGCCATTCCAGTTTATGAAGATGATTCTGTTTTCATGTTTTCAATTTTGTACAGGGAAAATATTTTCTCCCAAAGAGATGAACGAACTCTATAAGGTTGAACTGCCACTACTTCCTTTGAGTCGACAGCTTATGAGTCCAGTAGAGTGGCTGAAAATTCCATCTGGGTATATGGAAAGTGAAGTTCGTCAGAGAAGTCGGTAAGACTTGTTATGCTTTTTAAAGTTTTTTCCTTTATGTGATGTTTCTCAGAGGAAAGGTGTGTGAATTTTTTGTGCCTTTCACGGAATAAAGGAATGACAGCTTTGCTGTCCATTGAAGAAGAATTTACTTATGACAGCTGAAGATCTCAAATGTCTGTCCCTTAAAGATTTAAGCATAATTGTTTGATTATGATGATGATGAAGAAGAAGATGATGATAGTAATGATTAATAATAATAGTAATAATAGTCTAAACCCAACATTAACCAGGAACAGGCTGGCAACTCCTCCTTTGTCCAGTAGAGTCAGTATATCAGTGGGAATATAGGCATAGGACAGCCCAATATTCTTTTTTTGCCCTGGAAGGGGAGGAGAAGAGGAAGGGGAAGGGAAAAGAGAAGGGGAGAGCTTCACCTGATTGCAAGGTTATTGGAACTATCTTGCCATTTTGAGAAGCTGATCTGTTTGCTTGTTTTAAGTTATACATTTTGTTTATACTTTTCCTGTTGTGAATTTTTCTCCCCCATCATATGAATCCTTCTTTTTCACTGAAACCCCTTTTCACAATTCCTTGTTACACAACTTGCTGCTTTGACTGTCTCCCTCCATGTACTGATATTTCTGTACTAGTCTTTCTTTTATTGTTGCCTTTCATTGTTTTCTATAACTGGAGCATTCCCATTTGTTAAACTTTCTTGGGCTATTATCATTGCTTCAAAAAACATTCTCATACAATTCCTTCACTCACTTCATTTGAATATACCAATATGTAGCTCCCCCTGTCTTCCCCTGGAGTTGTTCTTACTAAAGTGGTCTTCCTTGAAAGGAAACACAACTGAAAAGGGAGAAAAGAGCTCTTGTGGTGGTGAGAACTAGGAATATTTCTTCTTAGCCACTGTGCTTCGTATATATGGGTTCTCTGCCTTTACAGATACTCTTGGAATCTTCTGGGGGGAGACAGTATTAAGGGAATGCTGTACACCCATGCTGACTGTGCAGGCCTGAATCCTTAAAGTGTATATGCATTTTGGGACATTATTTTTGAATACAGACCTGCATTGCAAAATTCAGTACACAAGGGAAATTGAGAAGTACTGTGAAGTTTCATTCTGGGATGGCGGGAGGAGGAATCCACAACGATTGGCTTATTCCCCGCGTGCCAACTGGAACTGGCAGGAGCCCACATTCCAAATCCATTAATTCCGACTCCACTCTCCCTCTGTCAATTTCCTTCTCTAGCCAAGCCAAACTGTAAACTCCTTCAGCTCCAGTCATCTCTCATGGCTAAAAATCACCACAGATCAACTCCATGTACAACCACTGTCCATACTCTCACTTCACTCCTCTTGTTAATAATTTCTTTTTTTTTAAAAAAAAAAACTTCCCAGGGTGAGTATGGATTCCTCCTCCCACCATCCCAGAATGAAACTTCACGGTAAGTCCAACTTCTCATTCTCGGGATAGCAGGAGGAGCAATCCACAACGATTGGGAACTACCCAAGTCTCATTCTGGGTGGGATCTCATTTACTCTTCATAACTGCCTGAAGCACCTTCCTCTCAAAAGCTGCCTGCTCTGACCGAAACTTATCCATCTTATAATGCCTCACAAAGGTCAATGGTTCTGACCATCCTGCTGCATCACAAACATCTTGCAATGAAGAAGACACAGTATAAGCTGTACTTGTTGACATAGACCTTGTTGAATGAGGATATACATTACATGGTCTTGCTTTACCTACAGCATCATAGCATCCACTTGCCAATCACTGCTTTGGAAGCTTTCTGTCCCATAGAATTAGGATTACATGAGACAAACAGAGCTTCTGTTCTCCTAATTCTTGTTGTCTTCTTAATATAAAGATGCACAGCTCTCAAAGCATCCGAAGTATGATATCTCTTTTCCTCAGTATCCTTTGGCTTAGGAAAGAAACTTGGCAAATAAACTACATCTGGTGTCACCTTCTTCCAAGCACATTTAGGAAGAAAGGTTGGCTCCAAAGTCAATACTAATCTGTCTTTCTTGAACTTAAACAAGTTTGCATTTACAGACAAGGCAGACAATTCTGAGACCCTTCTTGCTGAAGTTATGGCTACGAAGAATGCTGTCTTTAGGGTCATTAATCTCAAGCATCCCTTATTGGTTCAAAAGGGGCCTTCGTTAAACAATCTAATACCAAATTCAAATGGCAACTCGGAAATCTATGTTTTGTTGGAAAGAAGTCAGCACTGCATCCCTCAAGAATCTTTTTATATGAGGATGCGCTGACAGAGATACTCCATCAAACTTCAGTGCTACCAACAATGCCAATACTTGCCACTTTAGTGTGTTTGGTCTCAGGTCTCTCTGTAAACCATCCTGCAGAAACAGCAGTACATACTTCACTTGGATGTCTGACATGCTCAACTTATTTGAATTGCACCATTTTCCAAAAGCCTTCCATGTCACATTATATATATTTTGTGTTGACTGATGCCTAGATGCCATGGTAGTGTCTGCCACCGCTGGCAAATAATCCTGAAACTCTAGGACCTTCTTCTCAAATCCCAGGCCATCAGACTCAATCACTGAGGGTTCAGATGATACCTTCAAAGATCCTGGCCCTCCATGCCTGGAGGATATCGCCCTAGATGATCCCGTCATAGGTAACGTCTTGACTGCGACCAGGAAGAAGTCGACACACCGCAACTACCATTACAAGTGGCGGCGGTTCGTAACCTTTGCTGCACAATGGGAGCCGGTATCTCCTGTCCACTTGCCTACTGTGCTCCACTTTCTTCTACACCTTCGACAGCAGGGCTTGGCCTTCTCTTCCTTGAAGGTTTACCTCGCCGCCATCATGGCATACCAGCCTTCACGATCTCCATCAGCAGCGCTTTTTCGGGATGGTACCGTCAAGCAGTTTATGAAGGGCCTGCAGCACCTGTACCCGCCGGTATCACCGCTGCTACCGCCGTGGTCCCTATCTCTGGTGCTATCGCAGCTAACGAGACTGCCCTTTGAACCCATGGTGACTGCTGATGACAGACTGCTCACCATGAAAACTGCCTTCCTGGTGGCTGTCACCTCAGCCAGGTGAGCGGGAGAGCTGACAGCCCTAAGGTCTGGCGAGCCTTTCCTAATGTTCCACAGGGACAAAGTGGTCCTTCGGCTGGACATTTCATTCCTACTGGTGTCGAACTTCCATCTTAGTCAAGACATCATCTTACCAACCTTCTACCCAGACCCAGCTACACCTTTGGAAAGATCCCTTCATTCCTTGGATGTTCGTTGGACCTTGGCCTTCTACAAGGACAGGACTGCTTCTTTTCGACAGACTCCGCACCTGTTTGTGTGCTGTGGCAGACGTCGAAGAGACCACAAGGTATCCACCCAACGTTTCTCGAAATAGGTGGTCCAGACTATCCACCTGGCATACGAGCTCACCAAGAAGCCTCCGCCAGACTTGCTCCGGGCTCATTCAACTAGAGCCGTGGCTACATCTGCAGCCCTCTTCCGAGGAGTCGACCTGCAGGAACTCTGTCGTGTGGTGACCTGGTCCCAGCCATCGACCTTTGTGTGCCACTACAGGCTGCACTGCTGGTCCCATCGAGATGCTCGTTTTGGACGTGCTGTGCTGGCTTCTGTACTATAGGACGTGACCCACCGTCCAACCGGTAAGCTACAGTCTCCTAGTGTGTGAGGCACAGAGACCACGAAGAAGAAGAACGGGTTGCTTACCTGTAACTGTGGTTCTTCGAGTGGTCATCTGTGCCCTCACACACACACACCCAACCATCCCCTCTTTTTCAGGTCCCCTTATTTCAGCGGACTTCAGAACTGAGGAGTGACCGTTACTCGGTGGGATGAGCATGCGCAGTACCGGCATGGGGGAGGGGTTCCCACCAAGCTCTAGACTCTTCCAAACGCTACCGCGCACGCGTGAAAGCTCTTAGTGTGTGAGGGCAGAGATGGCCACTCGAAGAACCACAGTTACAAGTAAGCAACCTGTTCTTACCTTCACAATTCTCTCCTCTGAGAGATAAATTCTCCCCCTTGTGGTATCTATTCTTGCTCCCAAATGAGTCAGCACCCTTGTGGGAGTTAAATGACTCTTCTCTAAATTTACCAGAAACCCGTAAGTCTGTAACAGATCTATGGTCATCTGAACATTCCTTCCCAACTCCCTCCGAGAGTCCGCCTTTATCAACAAATCGTCCAAATAAGGGTAAATATGTACCCTTTTCTGTCTCAGATAGGCTACCAGAGGAACCAGCACCTTTGTGAACACTCTTGGAGCCAAAGCCAAACCAAATGGCAGTGCCTTAAACTGATAATGCCTGCCCATGAACTGAAACCTTAGATATTTCTTGTCTGTAATTCTCATAGGGATATGCAGATAAGCTTCCTTCAGATCTATTGAAGCCAGCTAGTCTCCCTTGGTCAAATTGTCTTTTGTGGTTTGCAGCGTTTCCATCTTGAACCTGAGATATTTCACAAAACTGTTGAGATATCTCAGGTTCAGGACAGGGCGGTAAGTCCCATTGCTTTTCGGGACCGTAAAGAACATTGAGTAGATTCCTAAGAAAAATTGATCTTGAGGAACTTCCTGCACTGCACCAATGAGTACTAGATGTTCTATCTCTCTCACAACTATTTCCCTCTTTTCCAGCACACTTGCTACTGGTCAGGAGACATACCTGCTTTTTGGCATCCTGTCGAACAAAATCTTTTGACCCTGAGTTACTACCTGTAAAACCCACTGGTCTGATGTAATTTGGTTCCACAGGACACTGACCTGCAGCAGTTTTGCTCCCACATGATTTTGTTGTCTGTCAGAACTGGGGTCTACCCTTCTGCTGCGTAGATCCCCAACCTTTCTCACCAACCTGTCCTTTCCTACCAAAAGATCCTGATCTTCCATACTGACCTTTTGGCCTAAACCACTGCTGTCAACCATATCTCGAACCCTGCTGTCTACCATTTCCTCTACCCCGAAAAGAATAATATGAATTCTGAAAAGATCTCCTTTCAGGTTTCTTTCTCTGCAAAGTAGGCATTACCTGCTTCTTTTCTCTACTGTCGACCAACACTTTTTCCAGTGCTTGATTAACAAACAGCAGCTCTCCTTTGAAAGGAACAAAAGCAAGGTTATTCCTAGATTTCTAGTCAGCATACCAATGATAATCCCAACCATAATGACCTTCTTGCAACAGTCACAGCATTTATATTTCTTGCCATAAATGCCACAGAATCATAACTGGCATTGCCACATACTCCAAAACTTTTCTAACTCTTGATAAAGTCTTCAGAGGAGACTGTAGGTCCTCATCTTCCATCATGTCTTGAATCCACATCACAGCTGCCCAAGCAAACATAGAAGTTGCCACAGAAGCCCTAATAGCTAGAGCTGAATTCTCATGTGCTTTTCTTAAAGCCAAATCAGGTCTCTTCTCATCCATATCCTTTAACATAGTATCACTTTCTCAGGGAACCAGAGCCCCCGAAATAAGCGCAGCTATCAGCTAATCCACTAAAGGGACCTTTAACAACATCACATCTTTCTTTTCAAAGGAATATAATTTATTAGTAAGACCCAAAAACCTACATATATTTAAAGAAGACTCCGATTCCAGATGAATCAACTCCTCAAACATATCAGGCACTGGCATATCAAACCCATGTAACTCCCTTTTTTTTAATTACAGAAGCTATCTTAGCTTCCTTTCCCTTTGAATCCTTTGACTGATTTCCATTTTCATCCATTTCCAAACCTAATATATGTAAAACCCTTTTAAATACATTTGTAAAGTTTTCTGCTTGAAACAACCTGCCACTACCTAACTCTTCTGTTTCTTCTGCTCCCGAGGAGCTGTCCACATCAGAATCCTCTACCTGTTCTTGCATCTTCTCTTCATTCCATTCATCATTAGATCTTTCCTCTAACTCCACACCAGATCTTTTCTTTTTTACAGGAATTTCCATATCATCATCATGTTCTGCTACCTGTTCATTTTGCAGAACAAGCATTCTTGTTTTCTTCTGTACTGAGTCTCTGCTTTTTCTGTCTATCCTTGCTTGCTTCCATGCTCACAGTCCTTTCCAAGTTTTGGTTAACTCTCTCCGGCAACACATTTGATTTTAATGATGTTTGCAAGTTTAAATTATGTACATCCATTACTGACTGAGAATTCATTAAGTTAAATAGTCCCCTATCAATCAAAGAATCAAGTTCATTAGATGTATTAAATTGATTTCGTGAAGGTAAAATCATTGCATTCAATTCATTGGAAATAGTTTGATGCAACTCATTAGAATCAGTCTGTCTAATCATGTACTGCAAATCACTGAATTCATCATAAAGTTAGCCTCAGATGAACTTTGTCTGGTCCAGCAACCTTGTCTTAGCGCTAGCTGTCTTTCCTCCATTCCTCTCACATGCTGCCTCTCAACTAGATTATTAGGCATTCTAACTGCTTCTCTCTCACCCATATTTCTGACAACAAACAGGTCTGGAGCTGCTTCCATAATGGAGGAACGCCAGTCGCCTTTCTCCTTAAACGTGTCTCTCTCCATCTTGCCACGTGAGGTGCTTTCTGCTGACCATGGAGAATTGGGTGCTTGAGTAATGATGCTCACATGCGCAGTTCCTGAGTGTTCTAACTTGTCCCTGCCCTTTGGCTCCGGGCGACTAGATGGACTAACTGCGCCTGCTCCAGAGATAGGTTTTCGCTCTCCAACAGTCCCTCCTATCTTCTTGGAATCTCCAAATTCAGCATGGCGGCTTAAAACGACCTTTGTTGATTTTACCGCTGTCTTAACCTTAGCTTTCTTTGGAAGCGGATCCTGACCCCGTTTTTGAGTGGTATCCACTTTTCTCTTTTTAACTTTTTTCTCCTTACTTTCTTTCTTTCCTACATGCTTATTTCCCACAGCTCTTACCTCCTCGACGTCGCTTTCGCTGGAGGAAAGGAATACTTTTCTTCAATCAGTTGTTTCACCTTCACCTTCCGCGCACTCGCGATCATCTGAGGGGCATTATTATCATTTCCATTATTATTAGATTCCGACTCAGAGCCTCATTGTGTGGTGGGCATCTGGGAATCTGTTTCCATCGACATCTTCCAAGTCTATTTCTACACTGAAAACGTGCTAATAGTTCACCTCAAACACATACTGACAGAGAGAATTGAAAAACCTGTCCGGTTTGCTTGGCAGGAAAAATAAAACTGACGGAGGGAGAGTGGAGTTAACAAATTTGGAATGTGGACTCCTGCCAGTTCCGGTTTGCATGCGGGGAACAACCCAATCATTGTGGATTGCTCCTCCTGCCATCCCGAGAAGGTAATTGTTTCAGTCTGTATATTAGTCCAGGAAGAACAAATTACATCGGCCTGGTAGAAATGCAGCCAAATGAAACTCTTTCCCATCTCTATTCAAACATTATTCTTTTTGTCTAGATTTAGCCTGTTCGTACCCTACCCCTGACCAAATCTGTAGCTTTGTTTCATTTTAGAAGAAATCAGTGGGATGACCAGCATCTACCACCAACTTTTCCCCACAAGGCTTATCAATTGTATGGTATGCAGCATTATGTTCCATGCAGGTTGATACTGCATTTCCCAGAAATGACTGCTGATGCATTCTGAGGCAGAGGTTGGTAGATCTGCAGTGTAGATTTTGTGGGAATGGTTGAATTTCTTATCCTGTGTGTGATCATTCAAATACTGCATTTGGAAACAGTGTGGTGCAAAATGTATCTCTTCCCATCTGATACAGCAATTCTTATATATCATCATAGAAGTCTGCAATCTAGGGATTAATGTGGTAACTCAAGAAGTCTGCATACTGTTACATCTGGAAAAACAGTTAGCTGCTGTGTAGGTAAAATTTGCCACTTGTAGTCCAAATAAATCAGTTGTACCTTTGTTGGTTAGAAACTCAAAACCTTTTTGAGAAATTCAGTGTTCTCTGTCTAGGGAAGGGGCAGTTAGCTTTGCACAGGACAGGGACAGCCTGGATCTCAGGGGAAGTTACTTTGCTGCTGCTAATTGGAATTGAAAATTTGCCTGGCTTTTACTGTTCTTTGTACCTGATCCCCACATGGCCAAGAAAGGGAGTGGTCTCTGCCTCCATTGAGATGCCTCCAAACCATCTTATTGACAACAGAAATAACATCTGAGACAAAATGTAGGCCTGTAACTCTGATATCATCACTTTTCTTCTCCTGAATGATTTTCAACATCTTTTCCTGAGAAGGCTTCAAAAGCTTGATGACATATTTTGTGCATTTTGGTTGGGCAATAAAGGTATTACTGTTTTGTAAATTTTGGATTTTGTTGTATTTTAGTGCATGGCCAACACAGCTACCCCGGATATGTTTATTGGAGAAAAGATTAGCCAAGAGCAGGAATGAAGAAAGTGCAGCCCATGGGCTGCATGTAGTCTGCAGGGTGCCCTAATTTTTTCAGGGAATGCCCCAAACACCTCCAGTGGGTGTGAGAACCAGTTTTGGTACATTTTTTTGCTCCCTTCAGCCTTTATTGGCCTAGGATAAGGCCTTTTTTACCATCAGGTAGTGACCAGGAGGTTGACTGCGCTTAAAATAGGGACCTTGCATTTGTGTGTATGTGGGGGGTGGGCAGGGCCATGCAGCTTTGCATCCCCTTAGTCCCTGGCAGATACCCACCCCTGGTCTCAAGCCTTCTTCTTGGCACTCTGGTTTTTTATTCAAAGGAATTGTTGAAGTGTAGAAAATGAATGCATTATCTAGTCCTCAATCCAGAAATGTACAGTGTTCAACAGAATTTGTGTCATGATGGAGTGTAACAGGGTATTTTCATCTGTTTTTAAAAGAGTGCTAAGACATCCAAGTTCCATGGTGCTAACAAATGAAAATTTCTCAGGCTTTACTTAAATTTTAGTCTAATATGGCATGGAAAATTCATGCTGCCAGAAATAGCCTTACATTACATTTAAGATACCATGGGGTTTGGGGAGATTTTGAGGAAATGTCAGGAAATGGCTTTATGAATTCCTTATTCTTGGTCCCAACTAATAGGCCTATGACGTGAATTTCTTAGAAGAGGCATAGGATATGTCTCCCTGATGACCCATGGTTTGCAAGCTTTTCCTCAAGGTTGAGTTGGAATGTCCTGAGCCTACATACAGTTTGCCTTAAGACTCTGACAAGCATTGTCTGTCCTGATTTGTACTTAACTTGCATCGGAAAGGTATAAGATACAAGAAATGCAAGAAATCTGAGATACAAGAAATCGAAATCAGTTTCATATTTAGAATTTGAATTTGCTTTGAGGACAAGGAATGTCTCTACTATCCCCAAGCATGACAATAAAGAAGCTGCTCACATTTGAGTCTTTCTGTGAAGTACAATTAGAGGAGTCTTTTCACAACCTGTTAGGATGTCAGAGAGGCAAATAGAGCAGGAAACACAGTATCTTCAAGAAAAGTAGCAGTCATCTGAGAAGAGAGAAATAGTTCAAAAGAACCTAGGCCCTGATGTTCTTATAAGAAATGGTGATTCTATCATGATACTGCCCCCTCCACTTTTCCTAATTTAGCATCTTAGATTGACGGATGTGGCAAGGTAATTTTTTGTGTCACTGGTTTCCCCCATCCCTGAATGTTACTGCCAAGTTAGATTTACTTTTAGCTAAGGGGAGAGAGGAGCGCTTGTATTGGCTCCTGTCATTCCTGCTCTGAGCAAGTCTGCTCTTCCAAGTGGATTATGGCTGGTGTTCTGTTAGGGTCATAGGCATGCCTAAGTTTCCCTTTTGCCCGCGTATGTCCTTTTCTGGGCATTGTGGCGGGTTGGTATTCCCTTCCCCCTGCAGCACCAAAAGAGCCCCCCCGACATATGGTGGTGGGGTATTGTGGTACCCCACCACCACAACTGCCATGTTGTGCCTCATGAGGATTGGAGAAGAGTCTGGCTGTGTCCCACGTGAAATGATTCCAGAGGACCCCAGCGGATCTCAGCAGTGTTGTAATTATTTTGCATCTGGCTACGGGGGGCTATCTGATCCTGCCTGCTCCCCATAAAACAGTGAATGGCTGTGCAGGGGTGCAGGTGGAGGCTTCAGAGATGGTATATTGTTGGGCTCAGCCTAGCATAGGTCTGCATGCAGAACTACAACATTGTGTCAAGCCATGCTGAATTGCTGCCTGTTGTCACCCATTTCGAGAGAAAAGATCACCTGGTCCAGTTTGCAGATGATGGTTTTGGCTTTAAACCACATATTCTCAGCCTGGCTAAAGGAGCAACCCATAACAACTAGTGGGTTATATATGAGAGCTAAGGAAGTGAAGAGGAAGAGAGAAGAACAAAGGAGAAGCTCTAGCCAACAAGGACAAGGAAAGCCAGAATCCCTGAGAGAAGTCTGTTTTCTGGGCCAGTGCAGACATTAGTCTTCTTGCTTTTTGCCAGAGAGGAGACAGTCTGCTGGAGAGGATTTATCTTACATGTTAACCCTTTTTTTATTGCACTCTATGTAGTTTATTTTGTTTTAAAATACAGGCCTCCCCTCACATTTGCAAGTTTAACCTTCGTGAATTTGATTATTCGCAAGATGCCCACTTGCCTCCCCTCATTCTCCCATTCTCCCCCTCCCACTCCCTGGCCTTTTACCCAGGTGCACTACTTTGGCAAAAGGCAGGCAAATAAGAGGGAGAAAGGTTCGTGGGGACACAAGACTTTCCCCTTAACTCTCCAGCCTGCTATCTTGCTGGTGTGCAGAAAAAAGGCAGTGGGTGAAATGGAGGAGAGTGCAGGGGGAAAGATCTTCCCTCCTCTCTACCCTTCTGCCTCTCACTCGCATAGGCACGCAGGAAGAAGGCAGGCTGCACTGGCGACAGACACCAGACTGGACAGGGAAGGTTTTTTCCCTGCAGTCTCTTGCCTTTCTGCCAAGCCAGCTGCAGAAAGAAGGCAGGAGGAGAGATGGGGAGAGCTCACTGGGAGGGAAGTGAATTTGTGTTTTTTTGTTTTTTGTTTTAACTTTCATGAGGGTTCTGTGTCCCAAACACTTACAAAAGTCAAGGGGCCACTGTACTACAAAAATGAAAAATGAATCAATCTTATTTTATATATAATGGGAACTGAAAGTTAATGTTATTGTATTAGCTAGTTGCCATCTTGTTCGTTTTGTTTTTTAGTGTCAAATAGTATCAGCACAACATAGTGTGCAACCTGTGCAGCACTAATTCCTGATGTTAGTAGACACGTCATTAACCATCAGGTTTTCATTTTCTTCAAAGGCAAAAAATGATCCCAACTAGAAACCAAAGTTCTATGGATTTCAGAAGCTGGGGTGACCCATCTGAGTTTTCAGCAATCAAGAGAAGAACCTCTGCCAGGAAGCCAGATATTGCCCATACATCCAGTCCTTTGACAAAACAAATGTCAGTTTGGAAATCAGCAATAAAATCTGCATCTTAATAATGTATTTGACCTGGAGTCTTTGTATAAGAGATATATACTCTGCCTATCTATCTATCTATCTATCTATCTATCTATCTATCTTTGTGGGTAATATTTGCTACAATACATGTTTTGAAAATAACAATAGTTCTTCTTCGTGGTCTCTGTGCCTCACACATTAGGAGCTTTCGCGCCTGCGCGGTAGCGTTCGGAAACTTCTAGAGCTCGTTCGCTTGGCGGGAACCCCTCCCCCACGCCGGTACTGCGCATGCTCCTCCCGCCGAGCAACGGTCTCTCCTCAGTTCTTTTTCGTCCGCCATCGCGTACGGAAGGTTCTTTAGCTTGTTCCTCGCTATTTTCTCTGCTTGGCTTTTTTCCTCACGGTTTTGGAATACTTTGGACTGTTTCTTGACCTCTCTCTCGGACTCCCCTTCGGACTTGGTAAAATTCGGACTTCTCCACGGTTTCTTCTATCTTTGTCGGTCGTCTTATGTCCGCGTTGTTTAAGAAGTGCGTTTCGTGTGGGCGTAAGGTCGCTCTTTCCGACGGCCATAAAGAGTGCCTCTTCTGCTTGGGCGAGACCCACAACACCCAGACTTGTCCAAGCTGCCGAGAGTTTACCGCTCAAAACTCTCTGAAACAGGTCTTCGAGGCTCAAATCTTTCTGTTGGGAACAGTCTTTGAAGGCAATTGAGCAGACTTCCCAACCCAAGATGGCCGACAGGAAGACGACCGCACCATCGACGGTATCGGTGGCTGCCGTTCCGTCTACTTCGTCGGCATCGGGCTCGGTGCCGGCGTCGAGAACGCCCATCGCGGCGTTACCGAGGATCCCAAAGCTGTCGGCGGCTGCCAAGTCAGCTAAAGGTTCCTCGACGACGAAGAAGGCTGAGGCTCCGGCCAAGAGACGCCTCAGAAGAAACGCCCTGCTCCGGACAGAGACAAGGGAAAGGAGAAAGACAAGGACAAGAAGAAGAAGAGGAAGGAGAAGAACCATCCTCCCACTCCTCCTCCGACTCTTGAGCCTTCAAAAGGGCGAGGTGAGCTGATCGATCTCTCTGACGATGAGATCGAAGATGCTCCCCAAGAGCACCCGGACTCGCCGGTGGAAGAACCTCCAACCCTGGTGGAGGAACAGCACCACCGCCCTTCGAGCCGCCGCAGGTCGGCTGACCTGTAACAGAGACCATCCTGGCAAGTCTCTGCTTCCCCAGAACGGCGCTCGATATCGGCTAGATCTCGGTCACGCTCTTCGGAGCTGCCGCAAAGATCGCCACCTCCTCGGGAGACACAAGAGGAACAGCCTCACTCTTCTGCCTCCAGGTACACCTCGGCGTCCTACGTGGCCAGGTACGCCAGGGAATCTGAGTGGAGAGAGCGTCCGGCGTCCTACCGGTCACATTCTCCATCATACCGGGATCGGTACCATCGTGACCCGAGACGCTGGGAGACCTTCCAGAGGTCCCGGTCACCTCAACGGCAACGTTGGCCCGCTCCCGCTCACCAGAGAGAGAGGACCGTCGGTACCGTAGACACCGAAGCCGTTCGCCGGCCGACCACCGCCGTTCTCTCAGCCGCTCCCCCTCGCCTCGATACCACAGAGCGAGGGAGCCTTCACCTCGGTACCGTGCGGTATCGCTGCCGCCCTGGGTTACGTCTACAGCAACACACCCTGTGGAAACTGTGGTGACCAAGCAGGCCATGGCCACAGCGGCCTGCCAAACAACACCTGTCACCACCAAAAAGGTGAAGTCGGTGGTCGCTGCGCCTAAACGGGATGCCGCCACGGTCCCCGTTTCTGTCGTGGACAAGCCTAAAAAGGCACAATCGGTGGCCGCGACAAAAGAACCACAACGAGAGCGGCGAGAGGACTCACCCAGCTCCGAGTCCTACGACTCCAGCGCCGAGTCAGATGTCTCTGAAGCGGCTTCACAGGAGTCCCCTCCTTTGGGGTTCGGAGAACCGGTGCCCGATTCAGCTCTGGAGGACGTGCAACAGTTCTCCGCGATGCTGCTTCGGATGGCCACTACACTTGGCCTCAAGATTGCGGACGCAGAGCAGGAGGATGACGACCCGGTCTTCTCAATGGTTGAAGGAAGGCAACCTGCCACCGCGCCGTTGCCTTTCCTTCCTCGCATTGCTAAAGCCGTGAAGTCCGCGTGGGACAAGCCGGCTTCGGCACAGCCGATACCGCAGAGACTAGAACACCTGTACAGGGTGCAGAAGGAGAACGCCGGTTATCTCTTCAACCACCCTGTGCCAAACTCTGTGGTCGTCGAGTCGGCTCAGACGAAGGGGAGCGGCAGACAACATACCACCCCACTGGACAAGGAAAGCCGCAAGTTGGATGCCTATGCCAGGAGGTTCTACTCCGCCGCCTCCCTCCACATACGGCTTTCCAACACGCAGGCTTGCCTCGCGGCATACCTGCGCAAGATCCTCGATCGTCTCTCCCCGGCCATAGAATCGGTGCCGGAAGACATCCGCCAGGCTATTGCCATGATTTTCAATGAGGCGGTAGCAATCTCCCGGCAGCAGATCGTCTCCTCTCGGCACGCCATGGAGATTGCATCGAGGGTCATGGCAGGATCCATCGGCTTGCGCCGCCACGCCTGGCTGAGACCGGCTGACATTCAGGAGGACACTCGGAAGAGAATCGAGGACCTCCCTTTCGATGGCGAGGGCGTGTTCAATGCGTTGACCGATGAGGCCCTGGACAACCTGGTCAAGACGAGGCTGACGGCGAAAAAGATCGGCCTTCACCCAGCCCCGCAGGCCCTCTACTTTCCGCCAGTCGTGGCGATGGTCGTCGACCTCGTCCTTCCAGAGATCGGCTCAGTCCGGTCCCTCGAGGCCTTCGTCGGGGTCGTCCACTCGACGCTCATTCAGGCGACGCCCCACCTCGTCAAAGAAATCCTCCTCCGAGACAAAGTCCAGGTTTTAACCTGTTCAGGGGGCCGCCCCAACAACAACCTCTCTTCAGCCTTCCACCAGCCCTCGGAGACCGACCGACCCTAGCTCGACATCTGTCGGAGTGGCAACACGTCACTACGGACTCTTGGGTCCTTTCCATCGTCCGTCTTGGCTACGCCATCGAGTTTCAAGATATTCCACCTCGAGGCGTCTACTACTCCACCCCGTCGAGCTCGGTCCTCCTGGAAGAGATCCAGTCCCTCCTCGAGAAACGGGCAGTCGAACAGCTCCCATCGAAAGCCAGCTCTACCGGTTTCTTTTCCCGGTACTTCACGGTACCGAAGGCCGACGGTTCCCTTCGACTGATCCTGGACCTCAGAGGGGTGAACAACTACATCCGCCCCAAGAAGTTCAAGATGGTCACACTACCGTCGATCTTGCCTTTTCTCCATCGAGGGGACTGGTTCGCCTCCAACAATCTCCAAGACGCCTACTTCCACATCGCCATTCGCCCGCAGCACAGGCGATACCTCCGCTTCGCAGTCAACGACACCTGCTACCAGTACAAGGTGCTGCCGTTCGGACTCTCGACTGCCCCCAGGGTCTTTACCAAATGCATGGCCCCGGTGGTATCATTCCTGCGGACGAAGGGCGCTTCTGTCTACCTGTACCTAGACGATTGGCTGTTGGTGGCGTCCTGCAAACAAAGACTTTACTACGACGTCCACATGACTTTGACACTCCTTACCCGTCTCGGCTTACAGGTCAACCCGAAGAAGTCCCACCTCGAACCGGCGAGGACGTTGGACTTCATTGGTGCCACTCTGGACTCGATGTCCGCCAGGGCATATCTGCCAGAGACTCGGGTGCAGACCTTGATCCAAGCCACCGTTCACGCATACGCGGCGTCCACCTTGTCAGCGAGACGGATCCAGCAACTACTGGGCTACATGGCCCCGACAACAGTGGTCACGTACCTCTCAAGACTGAGGGCAAGACCTCTTCAACACTGGTTCGTCCGCATATTCGACCCCCTTTGAGACAAACAGAGCATCCGACTGCAGCTGCCAGAGGAAGTCCGCACATCCCTCCTATGGTAGCACTCACGAGACAACCTGATGTTGGGGATGCCCTTCCAACAGCCAACACCAAAGGTGACGGTAACGACCGACGCCTCCCTCTACGGATGGGGTGCCCACTGCGGCAATCTCAAAGTCCGCGACAGATGGACTGGCGATGAGACGGCTCTCCACATCAACGCCCTTGAGCTGCTGGCCATCTCAAAAGCACTGTGGGCGTTCCACCACGTTGTCACCAGGCGTACAGTCCTGATCCTGACAGACAACACCACTGCCGTCTGTTATGTCAACAGACAAGGAGGGACTCACTCCACAACTCTGCTGAATATCGCCCTCGAGCTGTGGGACTGGTGTGTTCGCCTACAAGTACATCCCGTGGCTGTTCACCTGGCCGGGCAGGAGAACACCACAGCAGACGCCCTCAGCAGGGACACCTCATCCCATCACGAATGGTCTCTCTCCGGAGAGGCGTTCACCCTGATTAGTCACCGCTGGGGCGAACCTTCGATCGACCTCTTCGCGACCAGGGAAAACGCGAAGTGCAGTCGATTCTGTTCGAGAGCAGGTCACGATTGGGCTTCCATTGGGGACGCCTTCCAGTTTCCATGGACCGGGGAACTTCTGTACGCGTTCCTGCCGTTCCCGCTGCTCGGCCGGACGATATCGAAGATCCTCGCCGACCGTGCCGACGTGATCCTGGTAGCCCCGTATTGGCCGAGGCAGCACTGGTTCACACCCCTGCTACGAGCCGCGCGAGGCGACCTTCTTCGGCTACCGCCGACTCCGGGCCTGCTCTCCCACTCCAGCAGCCGCGTCCTCCATCCGGACCTGCCACGCCTGGCCCTCCATGCTTGGAGGATATCGCACTAGACGATCCTGTGCTCGGCAACGTCATCATCGCGGCCAGTAAAGAATCCACCCGTCGCAACTACCAATACAAGTGGCGACGTTTCCTGGCCTTCGCTGAAGAGCGGCGTGAGCCGGTATCGCCCGCCAGGCTCTCCACCATCCTCTACTTCCTCCTTCACCTCCGACAGCAGGGCCTGGCCTTTCCGTCCCTGAGGGTGTACCTCTCCGCGATCGTGGCATACCAACCGCCACGATCCTCGGCATCAGCCTTCTTCAGAGACGGTACCGTTAAGCGGTTCCTGAAGGGATTACAACATCTCTACCCACCGGTATCGCCGCCGCTACCGCCATGGTCCCTGTCGTTGGTGCTGTCGCAGCTTACGAAGCCACCCTTTGAACCTATGGCGACCCCGGATGACAGGCTGCTCACCTTAAAGACTGCCTTTCTTGTCGCTGTTACCTCGGCAAGACGAGCGGGTGAGATAACAGCTCTTCGAGTGGACAAGCCCTTCCTGGTCTTCCACAGGGACAAGGTGGTCCTCAGACCTGACATTTTGTTCCTGCCGAAGGTGGTGTCCAGCTTCCATCTCAACCAGGACATCATCCTGCCTGCCTTCTTCCCGGACCCGACGACACCGTTGGAACGGTCCCTTCATTCCCTTGATGTGCGTTGGGCCCTTGCCTTTTACAAAGACAGGACTGCTCCCTTCCAACAGACACCGCATCTCTTCGTTTGCTACGGGCGCTGTTGGAGGGGCCACAAGGTGTCCATCCAGCGCTTCTCCAAGTGGGTGGTACAGACTATCCAGCTGGTGTACGAGCTCGCGAGGAAGCCTCCGCCAGCCCTTCTTCGAGCCCACTCCACCAGAGCTGTGGCGACTTCTGCGGCCCTCCTGCAAGGAGTAGACCTGCATGAACTCTGCCATGTGGCGACCTGGTCCCAGCCATCGACCTTCGTTCGCCACTACAGGCTTGACTGCCGGTTGCGCAGAGATGCTCGGTTTGGACGTGAGGTGCTGGCTTCCGTACTCTAGGACCTGACCCGCCATCCAACTGGTAAGCTACACAGTCTCCTAATGTGTGAGGCACAGAGACCACGAAGAAGAAGAACAGGTTGCTTACCTCTAACTGTGGTTCTTCGAGTGGTCATCTGTGCCCTCACACATACCCGCCCTTCCTTCCCCTCTTCTCAGGTTCCTGTAGGTTCTACGGCGGACGACAGAACTGAGGAGAGACCGTTGCTCGGCGGGAGGAGCATGCGCAGTACTGGCGTGGGGGAAGGGTTCCCGCCAAGCGAACGAGCTCTAGAAGTTTCCGAACGCTACTGCACAGGCGCGAAAGCTCCTAATGTGTGAGGGCACGGATGACCACTCGAAGAACCACAGTTACAGGTAAGCAACCTGTTCATCCTAAGGTTTTAAGTCATCCTGAACACACCCAGAATAGAAGATTGAAATACTCTAAATATTTTCACCAATCTGTTTTGTAAGCTTAACAGCATCCTTGGCTGCAGCAGTGTGAATATTCAAATTGATTAGCAGTCACTTCCTTTGTCAATTCATATGCAAAAGATATCACATACTATCTAATGTCCTTCATTGATTATGGAATTTTGTTCATTCTGGATCAGTATAGTGATATGGTGTTCCCTACACACAAGATTTTTTCCCCCTGCTGTTGACGTGCTAAGCACACACACGGGTTTAAATTATTCTTCGGGATGGCATGGAGGAAGAACCCACCATGACTGGGCTTAATCCCTGAAACACCAACTGGAACAGAGGCAAGAGTCCACATTGTTTTCAGTTGTGGCAGTTAAGACTACTTCCCGTCCCTGACTGTTTTTAATATCCTGATGGGTAGATTTAGACTAAAATATATATTTATTTAGCACAAAAAGGAAAAAAAAAAAACCTAGAGAGGAGAGGTAATGCAGGAACAACGGTAAGCAGAAATTCTTGGACACAAAAATGAAAGATGCCTTCTGCCTGCTCCCATGGCAGAGCAGCTGACTTAAAACCATGTCCACTCCATTGACGGCCAACCCATGAGAAAAGAGGAAAGTTTTCCAGGCTAATAAGGAAAGGAATGCGGAAGAATGTAAGAGTTCTTTTTGGCAATAAAAACAGAAAGGAAAAGGATAGAAAGCAGAGTGCTAGGATAAAAGAGGCAGTAGCATTTCCACAGCAGCTGAATAAAGAAGAAAAAAGGGGATACTGGTTTAAAATTGGATCCTATAGTGGGCTCTAAATTGGATAGGTTTAAGTAGTTCTTCAGAAGCAATCACTGCTCTGTCAGTGCCCTGGCCAATGGGATGTCATTATGCCTTCCCTCCAGTAGAGATTTTGTAGAGAGTGCTTCTCAAGCTACAACAAGAGAGGGTGGAAGTTGTATTGATGACACCATATTGGCCCTTTGTTTCCCCGCTACTCTAAATGTCAGTAGGCTCACGATGGAGATTGCCCAGCAGAACAGCTCTTCTGAGTCAAGGGCCAGGACATCATCCAAATCTGGACTGGTAAGTTTGAAATTATTTGAAGCTTCTAGAAGCTGATCAACTCAAAAGATATATAGCACGACATGGAGGTAGTGTACCTCAGTGGAGTGGGGACATAGAAGTCAAGTCCATTTTGCATTTTCTGCAAGGTGCTTTCCAGAAGGGCCTTATGCCTAATACTTTGAAACGCCAAGCCTCAGTTTGGCAGTTGTGTTGAAGTCTGAGGGTGTGCCTTTATCAGCTCACCCACACATAAAGAGGTTTTTCAGGGGTGCAATTTATACAGCAAGACACAGGTTTCCTAGTTGGAACCTAAACCTGGTTTTCAGTAGGCTAACATGTCCTCCAGGCTTCTTTGAGAATGCTGTCATTTAAAACAGCTCTTTTCATTGTAACTTAGGTGAGTATTGGAGCTGGCTGCATCATAAGTGAATCCAAATCTGTGCAAATTTGAACAGGACGGATTGACATTAATACCAGATCAAACATTTCTGCCAAAATATATTTTGCATAATAAGGGTACACTTGATGTTAGTTATCAAATTTTTGTCCTCAGCCAAGGCACCCAGAGGAAAAGAGACTGCATACACCTGATGTCAGGAGATCTTTCAAGCTGTATATAAAAAGAACCGCCAGTTGAGACACAGGGAAGGCTTTATTTGTCTCATTACCATCCTAGAACTTTGAGCCAGAGAGCATCAAAGACAGTGATTGACAGATGGTTTAAGGCCTTTATATTTCAATGTTACTACTATGAAAACAAGCCAAGGCCTAAAAGTGTATGGCCACATTCAACAACAACTGATGCTGTTGCAATGTCTTTAGAAGATGTATGATGCTGCTGGATGGTCAGCGCCACCAACTTTTGTGAGACGTTATAAATTAAACAAAAATCTGCACGGGCAGGTTTTCGTAGGACTGTGCTACAGTCAATGGTTAAAGGAAAATCATAATCCCATCCAGTTAGGGCCGTTGCTAAGTGCTAATTGTGATGGATTGCTCTTCTGTGCTATCTCTAGAATGAGAGGTTTGACTTATTAAGATTCATTCTGGGATGGCAGGAGGAGCAATCCACGCCCACTCAAAATGTTAAAAAAGACTGAAAAACAAAACAAAACAAAACCCAACAAATTGGATGGTTGAATAAGGTAGTTGCAGGCTAGGTAGGACGAGAAAACCAAACTGTTGGAGAAGGAAAAGGGTCCTAATGGCCCCAGTGGAAAAGAACACGGACTCCCACCTCTTCTGGTTGGCACACAGGGAGTAAAAGCCCAGGTGTGGTGGATTGCTCCTGCATCCCAGAATGAATCTTCACCTTAAGTTCAAACTCTCAGTCATATCTTGTGAGAACAGCAATATAGAAGGCCCTTAACATTTGCAAATTCAAGCAATTCAATTCTTACTTATGTAGAAATACATTAAAGTATTATTGAGATTCTATATTGACACTTGTCTCAACTACACATGAAACTGTGTTACTGTTGTCTCTTACCAAGAATGTGGGCAAGTCAGAGAACATATGATATCATTCTGGTTAAAAATGAAAATCATTAAAAAAATTAGTATCCAAAACAGGAATCACGTAACCTCCCCCCAGTTGGGTTTGCAATTTTGTTAAAGAATATTAGGTAGGATTGTTCTTAAGAGATATAACTCCACTTGCTGTTTTAAATTAAAGCAGCATTTAATAATATCAGAGAAGAAAGTGAAAGATGCACATATTTTGGGGATCTCTGAAAAATACCTAATCCCCAACAACAACTGATTTCAATATGGTTCATCCAGAGTGCTTCTTTTGGAAACTGCACATGAATAAGCAGTAGCTGCACTATATGGTCCGTTAGTGGGGTTTTTGCACAGGAGTTTTGAACTGATGTTCTGGCTTTAAGAGGAAGACCTGACATGTTGCACATTTGCTTTTGTAAGATCTCATGCGACATGCCTGTAACAAACATTTTGATCATTTTTCTTTTGCTTTAGCTCTTGAATTCTAATTATTTCATGTCCAGCATAATAAAATACCCTTTAGAAAATCATTTTGTCTCTATATGGATCTTTAAACAAATTATATTAATAAACTTATTTTATCTGCTATACAGATCCAAGTGAAACTTTCTATATTCAGGGGCCTTTGCCTATGAAAGGTTTTAAAGATGCACATTTTATGGGTATCTACAAGAAGATCCAGATTTTTTTTTACATATATTTTACAAATAATGTGGAAAAATATGTGAATATGGTACAAAATATCCACATAACTGGTGATCATACCACCCTATTTAAAGTTAACACTCCCCAGTTACTCCTTTTCATAACCAGAAAATGGTTATAAAATGGTTAAAAGAACTTGAGGGAGAAAGATTAAAGGTGCAGTCATATGGTTTTGGGACAGTGTCCCAGCAGTGGCCAGAGGTAAAACTGGGTCTCCCTCTCTGAGATTAGAGAGGGAGACAGTGAGCTTGGATCTCGAGCAGCCTCCACCTCTCAGGAAATATACGTACCCATTTGATTATGGAGAGGAATATCAGGGGAATCCTGTGGAGGGAGCAAATGAAGCTCTCAAGTCATCTCAGCCCAAACTACACTTTGGATTTTGGGAACACTTAGATCAGTCCTGGCACTGATCTGAATAATGTTGGAGGTGAGTGGGGCAAGCAAAGCTTCTTCTCTCCCTTCTCGCAAGAGCTCAGTAGGGTGCTGGAAATGTGGGAGCATTCCAACTGAACTGCAGGTTTAGCCTGCCTGCTGTAACTTCTGTATCAGTTCTCCATAAAGAACTACAGTTTATCTTTCTAAAGAGAACACAGTAGTGCTTAATACGTGCCGAAGTGCTAAGATTTCAGTATATATTTTTCCCTATAATTAATATCCTGAGATCAGAGTCAAGGAGATTATTTTTTTCCAGGCTGCAGTGGAAATTATTTTAGCCCTGAGTAAAACTATGCTTCAGTAATCAAAATAGTAACATTTAAAACATTTTTAAATGCCAGATTCCTAATACTTTTAACAGATCTGCAATCGGAAACATTGGCATTGGCATTCGAAAATTTCAGTATCAATAAGGAAAGGCAGTATACTACGCTATCCTATTTACAGTACATTTTACATTGCATAGTTTGTCACCAACATAAGCACACACAGCAAGAAATACCAGACAAGTGGCCAGGCAAAGTGATTCTGTGACAAGAATTGCACTCGGATATCTGCCTGATAGAAAGAATTATTAGTAGAATATTTTCCATTGCAATGAGAGTAGTCTGGTCAATCTTTGTTAGTTCAAATGGTTACAAAATGTTTTTTTTTTCTTCAAAGGAGAGTTTTCTGGTCAAAGAGCTGCAGATCAAAGCGCACCCAGACTTCTCCAGTTGGAACCTCATGAAGTAGTAAACGTTTAGTTGTAGGACCCTTGTTTTCTTGCTCTGTTCTGATTTTGGCTACTGGAACTTCAGTGCGACCCAAAAAATCTGTTTAACAAAGGAAAACCACAAGTTAAATCACAGTACAATCATTGGCCTGAATTCTGTCGCTAGTCTTACCTAAAGTAGATCCATTGAATCAATGGGATTTACTGAAGTGTTGATTCAATATTTTTTTTGATCTTTTTCATCTGTCACCCTCAGAGAGTGGGGATAGAGGTCTGCCCTTGGATGGAGAGATCTGGTCTCAGAAGGCACATCATATGGTACACCTTTCTCAGCTTATTTCTCTGACAGTGGAACACCCCCCTCCAAGGTTGACAGGGCAGATGAATGGGTGTTTTAAGACATGCTGTGGATCTAAAGGTTCCAAAACCCTCCTATGTGCCCAGCACACACCTAGGATTGAGAAACAGCCACGTTCTCCCCCACTAACATCAGTGGAATGAAACAAGGTGGGAAGGGAACAGCTCAGGAAAAAAAAAAGGAAAAACACATCACTTCTTTCCATCCTGTTGACATGAGCCCAGCAAGGCTTTGGATTCATTAAAACTTCTTCTTGAACCTTTGGGGTAACTGAGGTGAAAGGATTCTTACAAGCTGTAAAAGCTAAGCTCAGTTGCCATCCAGTGGAAAAAGTGGGAAACAGAATAGTCTGATGACATTTGTTTTTGTTTTGTTTGTCCCTTGATCTGGACACTATAGTTCTGTCGATGAAGCCTAGGATTGCTTTCACCATTTTTTGCCACTTCATCACACTACAGATTTATGGTAAGCTTGTGGTCTAACAAGAAGATCCCCAGATCCTTTTCACATGCATTGCTGTCAAGCGAGGGCACCTGATTTTCTCTATCCAAAGGTAGCACCTTATATTTAACCCTGTTAAAATTCATTTTAAATTTTGCTCCATTTCTCCTGTCTACTAATGTCAACTTGAATCCTAGTTTTGTTTTCTTAGCTATTAGCTGCTCCCTGCAATTTGGTGTTATCTCCAAAGCTAATGAGCAGAAAGCTAGGCCTAAAACAGAACCCTACAATATCCAATTTCTCACTTCTCTCCAGAATAATGAGGAACCACTGAGGAACATTCTGTTCATTCTGTCAATACAAATCCGCCTAACCGTAGCCTCGTCTAGCTCACATTTTATCAACTGGTCTGCAAGAATATCTTGGGTGATCTTTTCCAGAACCCTTACTGCAATCAAGATGCCTGTAGCATTCTCCCCATCTACCAAGCTATGTATTGCTATATATTGCTATATTGCTATATAGAGGACTTGTTTCCTCTCTTTGGATGCCTGATGGTCCAACTCTGTAGAGCCTGATGCTGAGGATGCGACAGAGACACCTCTTGTTCTTGTTCTAATTGGCCAGGCCTCCATTCCTAGTGGCTGAGAGAATTACCTTGTTGAAGAGGGACCAGCAGGTGCTGAAGTTCTTTTTTTTCTTTTTTCCAAATTTTAATTACTAATCAACACAATACATATAAATCAATATACAACAATCCATATATATATGTTGCCATACATTCCATAATAGGTTATCAATGAACAGTGTAAATGGAGCATTCAATACACAATTATACCCCCAGAGAAAATATAAATGAAATACATCAATCATTAGATAGTTTCGAGTTTATCTATAACTAATATAACCTAGAAGAACAATCATTATTTTAGCCTATTGGTTATTATACCCCAACCCAGACCGTAAACCTAAGATGAGAATCTAATTAAACTTAGATTTAACAAAAGAAAACAAAATAAAAAAAGGAAAGAATATGAAAGAGATACAAATATAAGCAATATAAAAAGTAAAGAAAAGAAAGAGGAAGGAAAGGGAAAGGAAAAGAAAAAAAGAAAATAAAGGGAATGAAAAAAGAAAATGGAAAAGAAGAGATAATGTGAGAGAGATAAGATTATGAAAAGATAACAAATAAAATGAATTTACAACTCTATTTTATGATTTACAGTTCTAAAAGAGATGTTTCTCCCATCTCTCTTTCCATACACTTTTTAGAGCATTTCATTATTGATTCACCATGTCTGTACTTCGATTTTGCATGAGCATAGTTAACATATCCACTTGGTACATATCAAGAAGCTTGAATAACCATTCTTCAAATGTAGGGATTTCTTTAATTTTCCATTTACTTGCAGATGCCGAAGTTCTGAAGGAGGAACAATGTCCTGTGTGTGCCACTACTGAGGCGGTATAGAGAGAGGCCTGTTCTGAGGGGCTATGTCAGAAGCACTCAGTACCTTTTCCCAGAGCAAAGCCTCAGTCTAGGCTACTCTATTACACCTCATTTGTGGGGTGAAAAGCTGACAGTGAGACCTGATGTTGTGACCCTCACTTAGGCAGAGAAGGCACTTTGAGCGACTGTCTTTGTCGGGTATCTTGCCTCCACAAGAGTAGCAGCATTTGAAGACCACTGCTGAGGCCATACACTGGGGAGATCTGAGCTGATAATCCAATGTCAAAGTGGTGCAACAAAGACCGAAGAAATCCAAGTCGACAAAGTCAAAACGCAAGACAAAAATCATAAACTGTAAGAGAATTCTGATAAATTTCTTTGATTCAAAAAAGCTCTTTGAAAAGGCTCTTAATAGCTTTGCTGCTGTGGCAGACAAAAAGGAACTGAAGGTTTTGATAGGAAGGTGGCTTTATAGCCTCTGGGGATGGGGGCAGGGCTCCCACCAAAACGCTTGTCACCAGGCTCTAGAAGGTTCCTAACAGTGCACTGCACAGGCACAGATGACCCTATTTGTGCAAGTCACAGAGACCACAAAGAAGAACTCACTCTGAGACAAAGCTCCTTTCAGTTATCTGGCTTTCCCTGAAACATGGAATCCTTAGGATCTCAGAGTGGGAAAGGACCACAAGCGCCTTCCAGTCCTGCCCCTGCCATGCAGGAACCCACAGCTACAGGATTTCTGAAAGATGCCCAGAGAACCTCTGTTTAAAACATGATGTGTCTCCTGACCAGAAGGAACAATACTCATTCAGTTGCACTACGGAGCAGAAATCTTCAGCTGCTATAATTCCAACCAGAAAGATCACACTGATAGGGTGGGGGCGAGGGCAAGAAATATGGCCTTGCTCGTGTACGTCTCCATCTTCTCCCAAAATGGACCAATTAGAACTGGTAGATTTTTGCTGTGTCCCTAAGTACACCCTACCAATTTCTAATCTCCAGCATAAGATAAGGAGTGATTAATTATCATCATCATGGACAAAGTGCTGCACGTACCATCAGGTGAGAACTGATCCCTGTCAAACACGGCTATACACAGCACATCTTGATAGAGATCCTTGATGAAAAATTGGCAGTTAAAGTTCCATTTTGGGTTCAATGTGTCTGGCAGTGTTCTCGTAGTATAGCTTTGTGATCCCATGCTGATTTCACAGTATGGATTGCTTTTTCCTTAACACAAAATAGGGAAATGTATTCATTAAACCTTCTTAAAAAAAAAAAAAAGAATACAGGCAAACAAACTGCTCCATTTTTATCAGAGATTTTTTTAAACATTCAGTTTACATAGTGCTGATTTTACCTTCACAGTACAGTGCAGTATAAAATATTTTGTTAGTTGTATGACTGCATATCAAACTTTTTTCCTCCAAAAATTATCCTTGACAGCTGATATTTATCACACTAAATTCTGTATACATTAGCTAGATCACATTAAATTATTTTGCCAAACAGACAAAGACTCATCCTAAAATTATTACCGTTAGATTTACATGCTTTTAACTCAGTTGCTTCAATCACGTGCACCATCAAACGTCCTATTCCTGAACTCTTCTGTGATCGGGCTGAAAAAGAATGTTGGAACTGATTAAAGGCTTGGAACAAAAATTGAAGCTGGCAAAAGAATATGTAGGGTAAGTCACAAATTTGCAATTGAAATTGGCACCATTGCAGCAGGACTACAACATTCAAAGCTATTGTTGCATCTTGCAATCGGTTAGTATAAAGTCTCATGAAGTCATGGAATTATTCTAGAATAAATTGGCTGTCAGGTCCAGTTTATAGGGCTAGATAGAACTGGTGACCTTGGATACAAACACTTACTGTCATTTTTCCATTTCATTATTATCCTCAGATTATATAATCAATATTATTTTCACTGCACTAGGAGGAGGAAAAAGAAAACTCAGTAGGAACCCAGCACTCCCTTAGAGGCAAGAAAATGTTATTTAGGTGTCAGATTATTTGGCCATTTACATTCAGGCAAAAAATGTCCCTAAGGAATCACTGATTAATCTTTCCAATCACACTGGCAGTCTAGCAGGGTATGTGATAAAGCCTAATTTAAAATACCAATATATATCACTTGGATATATCAACACCTTGGTAAGCCTTTTCATGTTTCTTCTTTTCAGTTTCAATATAGTGTTCTGATGCTCCTTTAATTTTCTGGACCCAGGCAGTTCTGCAAAAGTGAGCATTTTTTGTTAATAATGGAAGAAACCACCACAATCATTAATTAATAATATAAATTATTTTAGGCCACTTTACAGGTTAGAGTGCTCCCAAGGCAGCATAGAAGATAAACACAAAACACAATGGAAAGTGCTCAACATACTATTTAGAACTATGAGTCAGTGTAAGTGCAAAGTGTTACTAGGAAATTACTAGGAAAGTCGTGAATTCTTTAAAAGGATATGTACCTAATGTAAAAATCCTAGGTAAGCCAGTTAAAAGGAAGAGGGGTTCTAATGTCATCAGAAAACTGAAAGTTGATTTACTTTTCTTACAAGTGGTCCACTGCAGATATAAAAAAGAGCACTTGTTTATCAGTATCTGGTTTAAGGCCCTTCATCCTTTGATTGCAATGTGCCAGAAGGTCTCTCAATATTCAAATATTTTTCTCAATTTCCCCAACAGGTTATGGGGTCCCAGAACAGAACAGTTACCAGATTTTTCGGGTTTTAGTTATTTTTTGCTTTGCGTCTTTCTTGTGAAAGTGGCTGGCTTTTCCCCTTCCCCCTTTTTGGAAACACACATCTAGCTAGAGAATTTTTTACCTTTTACCTTTTTGGGAGCTGATTTCTCTTTTTGTTGGAATTGCTAACTAAAGCAAAAATGCTGCATGCAGAATTAGACCTAGCTTCCAAAACCAGACTTGTGTGACTCACCAATGAGAGCTATACAGAATAGAGACAAAAATTAAATTTAGCCTTTAATTACCATAATGTTCTTGATGCAATTGAAAAAGAAAAACCAAGTGGTGAAGCTGCAGAACAATGGTTGAGAAAAGATGCCACAGCACAGTACCTAATTGGTAATGCATTGGAGGCTAATCAGCTACTGTATGTGAAAGATTGTACCACTTAAAGAAGCTTATGGTCTTTCATATGAAAAGTCTCAGGCAATTTGGATGAGGGAACTTGTACTGCTTTGCCTTCATACTAAAGCAGACTGTTAATCTTATATCAGCAAAATGATTATAATTTTTGATAAGTTGAATTCCTGTGGATTCCAGTTTTCTGATAGACAAAAGGTTTGTTTCCTGACTGGAACTCTGGGATCAGAGTTCAATCCCTTCATCTCTCTCTTACAAAACTTAAAAGGGCTAACTTTTAATGAAGCTTTGTCTAAACTACGAGAAGAATGCATTGACCAAGGGGCCTCCCCTTTTGATCATACACAGAGACCAAGTGGATCAAATTACCTGGCCACTAAGAAGGGCAGACCCAAAGCTCTGCCTAGGGACCAATCAGAGCTCAGTTGCTATAACTGCAACAAGAAGGGTCACATTGCAAGAAACTGTACCCTTCCCAAAAGGCCCTCAGCCAATGGTAGCTCTCCAACTAAGAAATTTACAAGACAAAGGCAGCATGAAGTAGGTGAATCAAGCAAACAGTCTTACAGAGGAAGTAATTGTCTTTTAATGGGACAAACTCTGGCAGTTAATGACTACAAGCAGAAAATATAGTTGTTGGATTATAGATTCTGGCTGTACCAATCACAGCATATTTTCTGATGCTTATTTTGATACAATTGATAGAGATGCTACAAGAAAAATTCAAGCTGCAAATGGTGAATCCATGCAGATCCTGCGATCAGGAAGCTGCACTTTAAACTGTCTATTGTCTAATGGCAAAGTTGCCCAGAATGTAGGAAGTGATGTCTTGTTTATTCCTGAATTACACTGCAACACGCTCAGCGTGTCTGCTTTAGATAAGAAAGGATTTGAAATACTTTTCAAACACGGAAAATGCACAGTTACCAAAGATAATGTCCTTTTTGCAGAAGCATTTGAGAATAATGGTGTCTATGAGTTACATATTTCAGCTCAACAAGCTAATGTTGCTAGAGCACAGATGAATGAGGACAGCCTTGACGTCTTGGACATCGCAATCCAAAGGCAGTTCTTGAACTACAGAACCAGAGCTTGGCTACAGGAATCAAGGTGAATTAACAATACAATGAAAGTACTACCAGGTGCGTAACTTGTGTTGAACAAAAGTCAGTCAGACCCTCATTTCATCCAAGGACTGAAAAGAGAACCACTAAGGTACTGGATCTCATTCACAGTGATTTGTGTGGTCCATTTAATGTTCCTTCACTTGGTGGAAACAGATATGCTTTAATTTTTGTGGATGATTTTTCAAGGTATTGTGTTACGTAGCTTCTGAAAGAGAAACTGGATGCACAAGGAAAGGTGGAACACTACAAAGCAAGGCTAGTTGCACAAGGCTTCTCGCAGAAATTTGGAATAGACTTTGATGAGACATTTGTGCCTGTTGTCAAACACAGTACCCTAAGACTGCTTCTCAGTCTAGCTGCTTCCAAACAAATGGATGTCAGACACCTTGATGTGAAAACTGCTTTCTTACATGGACAAATAACAGAGGAACTGTACATGCAACAACCTCCAGGCTTTGTAGACCAGAAGCAACCACATCTGGTTTGCAAGCTGAACAAGGGTTTGTATGGACTTAAACAGGCTGCTACAGCTTGGAATGAGAAACTAGACATAATGTTGAAACAATTAGGCTTTAAGCAAGGAGAAGCAGATCAGTGTCTATACACCAGAACCAAAGAAGGTTATTCAACCTTTATCCTGACCTATGTTGATGGTTTGATTATAGCCACCAACAGAAATAAAGACTACTCATAAGTTGTGCATCACTTGAACAAAGAAGTGGAATTGAACGAGTTAGGAGATGCAAAATACTATTTAGGCATGGAGATTCAAAGAGAACAAGATGGATCTTTTCTACTATATCAAAAACAAAAGATTACTGAACTTTTAGAAAGCTTAGGACTCCAAGATGCCTATACTGTAGCAATGCCCATGATCACAGATTTTCTTAAGAATACTGAAGAAAGTGATGCTTTACCAGATAACAGTCTCTGCAGAACAGCAACAGGAACACTTCTGTACCTGTCTACCAACACAAGACCTGATATTGCATCTGCTGTAGGGATTCTGAGCAGGAAAGTTAGCTCACCCACAAAGAAAGATTGGACTGGAGTAAAAAGAGTGGCTATATATTTAAAAGGGACTATCAACTTTAAATTGAAGCTACCAGCTAGTAGCAATCCAAAGTTAGTATGCTACACTGATGCAGATAATGGTGATAATGCAGATTATCACTCAGTCAGTGGTTTCCTATTTTTGTATGGGGATGGCCCTATTTCTTGGGGCAGCCACAAGCAGAGTGTGGTGGCTCTATCCTCTACAGATGCAGAGTATATTTCAGCATCAGAAGCATGTAGAGAATTACTATGGTCTGATTTTGGAATAAATGAAGAAAAACCAATTCAAGTTACGGAAGACAACCAGAGCTGTATTAAACTTTCTCAAACAGAGAAGATGACGCCATGCAGCAATCACATAGGAACAAGATACCACAAAGTACGTCAGCTCACAGAGAATGGAATGGTCAAGATGATCTACTGTCCAACCACTGAGATGGCAGCAGATACCCTGACCAAACCTCTACCAAGAGACGGCTTTGAGAACCAGCGAGTCAAGATGGGACTTCAGGGGTGCATGCATGGTTGAGAAAGGGTGTTGGGAGTGGCAACCTTTGCATGCCTAATTAAATGGCTAGCTTGTTTGCATGTCTATTGTAAGCATGGAGAGATAGCTTAGAGAGAACTTCCTGTTTGTTGGTTAACACCTCTTCCTCTAGCACGTACACATTCTTTGTTTTTAAAAGGTTATCTTGCCATTTACTCCTCCCCTTTTGTCTTTGCCTTTTGACCTGAAAGCATGCTCTGAGATTTCCCAACAAGGATTATTGTCAGCAAGCATGTGAGTGCTTAATTTTCTTCCTAAATTCTTCAAGAATTGAACCTGTATAGACTATGTACAAGATTTTGTGAGTAAACTCTTTTATATTTTTAACCAAACTGTTTTTGTGTTTATTTTGAGCTAGATTAAGTGTGTTTGGGTGGTGTTACAGAAGTGGGACTGGTGATCTCTTCAACTTCCGTTTTTGTGCAATTACTAAAATACTCTGCTGATTGAGAGTCTCATTACCAAGGTCTCTCAATATTCAAATATTTTTCTCAATTTCCCCAACAGGTTTTTGTGGGATAGGTTCTATCCATGTTATTTCTGCCTCTGGTACCAAATTATCTGTTTAAAGAAGCCATGCCCAGGAACACAACTGCTTTGCCAACAGAGATATACCTGCACTTTTCTCCCAGACATTAGAATCATAGAATCATCATAGAAATTCAGAGTTGGAACAGACCACACAGGCCATCCAGTCCAACCCCCTGCCATGCAGGAACACCCTCAAATCAATCCCGACAGATGGCCATCAAGCCTCTGCTTAAAAACCTCCAAGGAAGGAGACTCCACTACACTCCGAGGCAACAGATTCCACTGCCGGACAGCCCTGACTGTCAGGAAGTTCTTCCTGAGGTTCAGGTGGAATCTCCTTTCCTGCAGCTTGAATCCATTGCTCCTTGTCCTGGTCTCTGGAGCAGCAGAAAACAAGCCTTCTCCCTCCTCTACGTGGCATCCCTTCAAATATTTAAACATGGCTATCATGTCCCCTCTTAACCTCTTCTGCAGACTAAACATGCCCAGCTCTCTAAGTCTATCCTCATAGGGCATGGCTTCCAGGTCTCTCACCATTTTGGTCGCCCTCCTCTGGACTTGCTCCAGCTTGTCAATATCCTTCTTGAATTGGGGTGCCCAGAACTGGACACAGTATTCAAGATGGGGTCTAACCAAAGCAGAGTAGAGTGGTACCAGTACCTCCCTCGATCTAGACACCATACTCCTATTGATGCAGCCGAGAATTGCATTGGCTTTCTTGGCTGCCGCATCACACTGCTGACTCATGTTCAGCTTGTGGTCTATGAAGACTCCCAGATCCCTTTTACACGTACTGCTATCCAGCCACGTGTCCCCCATCCTATATTTCTGTATTCCATTATTTCTGCCTAAGTGTAGGACCTTACATTTCTCTCTGTTGAATTTCATTTTGTTCGGCCTGGCCCAGCTCTCCAATCTATCCAGGTCATTTTGAATTTTGATCCTGTCCTCTGGCGTATTAGCAACCCCTCCCAATTTGGTGTCATCTGCAAATTTGATGAGCATGCCCTCTATTCCTTCATCCAAGTCATTGATAAAAATATTGAACAGCACTGGGCCTAGGACAGAACCCTGTGGCACCCCACTAGTCACTTCTAATCCTATTTGTCCATAGTTTACATTTTACTGTCAGAGTGGTAAGCTCAAAAGTTTTAAGAGCAGTCATGGATGCTATGTAAGTTTCAGATCATGTGTTACTAACAGTAAGTTTCCAAAGTATACCATCCAAAGATGACTTCTAAAACCCCATGCTTCTGTCCTGAGAAGGAGAAATAGCTAAAATGGAGGAAAAAACTTTACACATAATTCCTCTGATGACTTGTCTCAGATTTTAATTTGGAAGCAACTATTAGATGAATTTGCATCAGCAAAATGATCCAGCTTAAATAACAAAAGAGGGCAGAGAAGGAGAAACTGATGTCTGTAATAACAGACAGAATGAGGGGGGGCACAGGGCAACAGAAGAATGTGAGCTTGAGGTGTCTGATACTAGGATAATTAGAACAGACGTCTTTTAGCTAAATCAGAAATTTTATGACTGTGAGAATGAGAGCTCACAACTACAAGTGAACCGTTCTAAAAAGAGCAGTGGGGGAGGGAGGCAAGACATTAAGAGAAGGCAGGAAGAAAGAATCTAGCAGGGCCTTTAAAATTACATGATTTATTTTACCAGGAGCCTTTGTGGACTTCAGTTCATCCCTGCAATGATGTACCTGCTTGAAAACCTGTGGCTTTAATATTTAATGACTGAAACCCACAAAAGCTCCTGCTAAAATAAAATAGTCTTAATGGTACTGCTAGTTTCCTTCTTCCCACCTTCTCCTTTTCATACTGAAATTAATTAACATGTCTGTCTCTTTGAAAACAGTAACTGAAATATGCAGTACTGAAAGTGAAGGAGATATTGCACATTCCTGTGCAAATCTGTACAAGCCAGGCAAAATACTCACTGCTGTTGAGTCATATGTAGGAAAAGTGGACATTTGTCTAATTGGGAAACATGAAAAACAACAGCTAAACTTAAAAATTATTAACCTCTAGGTTCTTGAGAAACTTTTTTTTTTTTTGGAAATCAGTAATTAGGTAACACCCCACTTAACTAAACTCTTTCATAACCTTATGGCATGGAATAATCATCATCTTGAAAGCTGGAAAAGATTAAGAATGAGAACAAGTAACACTACAGCACATGGAAAGGAACTGGGATTATGAGGGTGCACATGGCTTATATTTCTGCAGTTGACAGGGTGTGGTTTTTGCCAAAACTCAGTTCTATAAGCTTCCAGGGATCTCCAGGGATCTTCCAGGCACAGAATGACCCATAAGTGTGAGTTACAAAAAGCACAAAGAACAACAAATAATATCATTTGTTGTTAACTACTGCCAAGGCAACTTTGACTGATGGCAAACTCAGGGTTGTGGTTTCCTTGACTGAGGCCATTTCCGCACGGGGTGAGGGAATCACCCCGTGACGCTACTCACTGGACTTTTGGGCTCCCCGGTCTGGTCCACACTGCTCCAGAGCAGTGCGTGGCCGCCGCTCCACACTGCTCCAGGGACGAAAATGGTGGCTTCTGGTTAGTTGAGGGTCTCAACCAACCGCTGAAGCTTGCCAGCCTAAAGCCTGCCCCCGGCAGATCGCAGGTTTGCACCAATGCAAGTCTGCGAATCTGCATAAGGGAGCAGGCTCACAGTGCCGCGCTCCATGCTTTTGAAAGACCTGTTTTTAGCGGTCTTTCAAAAGCATGCTGGACAACCACTTGGGGTCGTTCCGCAGTGGGCTGGGATGCGGATCTACATTAAGTAGGTCCGACTCAGTCCACTCCCAGGTGCAGACATCCTTGCTGGGGGACGCTCTGCCCCGTTTTAAAAACCTTGTGTGGAAATGGCCACAGTCTATCCATCTGTAATGTGCTCTTCCTCTTCCTCATTCTCTTCTGCCTTCTACTTTGTGAAGCATTATTGTCTTTTCTAGTGAGTCACATCTTCTCATGATATCTCCAAAGTACAACAGTCTCAGTTTACTCATCTTGGTTTCTAGGGAAAGTTCAAGATTCGCTAGAGCATAAGCCTACAGTAAAGGCCTATTACACTGATCAAGGATGCACTTGCCATTATTTCAGCTGCCAGACTGAAAATATTTATTATGCAATATATGCAGACATATCAGACTTGCTTTATGCCAGGGAGACACATCTTGGAACCAGTCAAAAGATTACTAAATGGAATATATTATAGCATGACAGACTCAAAAAGTATGTGAAATGTCTGTGGATATCCATGAGTCCTTCAACAGATTGGAGCAGGGCTTTTTCATTATTAGACTATTGATTAAAATGTCTTGGCTCCCAGATGACTACAGATAAAATGGTATAACATTTAGATTTCCTATAGATGTCTAGTAATTTGAATTTATTTACAGTATTGATAAACTGCTCTACAACAAAAAGATGGGGTAGGAACAATGTGGTCCTCTAGATATTGTTGGACTGAATCTCTCAGTATTACTCACCCTTTATCTGGGCTGACTAGACCGGCCGGGAGTTAGGGCACTCCAGCAACATTTGGAGGCCACATAATTCCCACCCTTGTGTTAGAGAATGGTGTGGAATGTATTTTCGAACAGAATGGGTACCAGTTCTACAGGTTAACTATTTCTCCAGTATAGCTTATTACAGAAAACTAATACTTGAACAACAAATTGCTCAATACTCCCAGACTCTAATTCAAATGATATAATCTGTATGTCCTATATTCTTCCAGGCCAGTAAAATCCTCACATATTTGCATGTTCACCATATCTATATCTAAATTGCTAAATATATGCTGTCCACTGGGACTGTAACGCCTATCCTTGCTGTGGATTGGAGGTTCCCTATATTTGGGACAGCTTGGCAAAATTGGGAGTTTTCAGAGAGTGACATTGTAATCTCGGGTATGGCTCGCCGGGTGGGGCCCCCCAGATATCACCTTGATATCATCTAATTCGGCCTTAGTTGGACCTGCTCTCAGTCACCTCACTCCACGTGTTTGTAAGTGCTCTGGACAAGCACGGACATGAGTGCGGCTGCTAATTGCTTTCACATTCCAGACTCTTTTGAGGCCAGCAACCTAGGCTTTGCTCCCAGCTTCAGGGAACTTCCATATGTACATTTCACAATAGCTGCGCGGCTCTCAGCAGAGCCAGCCCGGTAAACAAGTCATTTGCATATTGGCTATACTATTGTCATCAAGCATTAAGCTCATCATGGTGAATTGGACCTTTCTAAACCCTTTGTCCAGTGCCAAAACTCCTTTTGTTCTCACCTGGCTTGCCATAGCCGAGAGGCACGAACTCCCCTATAAAAAACCCCTCACTTTCAAACGGTCTTCGGACTATCTTGGACTGCTATCCTGCCCTGCTGCTGGCCGTCTAAGGAAACTCCCCTCAGCCAGCCACGCTGAGCTTTCTTCTTCTGAACCCCATCTCTCCATTTCTTCAGGACAACGAGACCAGGTGTCATATTGCCTACCCTTAAGCTCTCCAATTCCGTTTCCCAGTTAGTTAGTGTGTGTGTGTTATTTATTTTCTGTTGCTTTTCAATAAAACTGTTATTTTTGGTTACTTTGAAACTTGTGTGCCTATTCCCTGACCTGAAGCCGTAGACACTGGGTTTTAAGATCCTTGTAAAGTTAGCCTGCCTCTTGCTAGCCAAAAGAGTGGTTTTTCCTAATTTGGTATTTTATTTGACAATCTGGGGGCCCCTCCTGGGACCCCCCAAAACACAGGGTAACAACATGGGCACTCTCCCAAAATAGTTGCCATGGGAGGGAGTGTCTACCCACACAATGACTGTCATGGTGGATGTGGTCAGCTACAAAACTACAATTTCTATAGGGCAAACTGATACAGCTAAAAGGAAAGAAGCTTTCCCCAGAAGTAAAGCATAACACACAAGTGGAGTGTGAGTTCCAAAATCCAGGGTCTCTTGCTCTAATATTCCTTTCACAGAAGGCAAAATTATAAGTCAAATAATATATATATATTGGCCCCCACAAAGCACAACAAAGTAGCCATAAGTAAACCAACCAACCAACCAGCTAATACATATCGTACAACCCTCAAACACCAGACAATTCACACACACACACACAAGCCACAAGCAAAACACTTCTTTTATCACCTCGCCTGCCAAGATACACTCCTATCCAGTTTATTTTCTTATTTTAGATGACACTAGAGACTACTCAGGGGCTGGGAGCTTGGTGGGCATCACATGAGACCTCTATGAGCCCAGTGTCCTGAGAATCCCAGCTATCATCAAAACCAACCCTGTGATCACTGTTATCCATGGAAAGAGACAATTCTGTTCTTTAATAGAGTCTCACCAAGAAAAAAGTGGAGTTGTGCTGGCCACTCTTCCAGCCGGTTTGCATAGGAATCTTTCAAAAGATACTTTTGTGCTTGAACCCCTGTTCCTTCAAAACCTATTTTTCTAAGCAGCAACCCCAACTTCCCAAAGCATCTTTTAGACAAACATTTTCTGGGCTCACCTCTCATTTATGTTGTCTGTTTTAAGCGTGTATACTCTATCAATGTGGGAGATGTGGAAAACTGGTTCATCACTGGAAGGATCGGTTGGCAATTTTACTAAGACTTCATTTAGAAAAATGGGCTAGAAGAAACACAGAGACAGTTTTAATTGGAGAAACAAGAATTTGAAAACGCTGAGCAAAAATAATCATTAAATTAATTGTTTCTGAAGGAAGCCAAAAAAATGTAATAAAGCAGGATAATCCATTGCCATACTAGGAACAGTGGGTAAGTACGGGTGGTTATAGATATTTACTTTATCACAGACTGTCCCTTATGCCAGTAAATTTTTTCCTGACACTTGATGATATGACAGGATGGTGAATACAAATGACTATTTTCTTTATAATAAGACCATATCCTAAATATTCACTTTGTAAGGACAGGTTGCTTACCTGTAACTGTAGTTCTTTGAGTGGTCATCTGTGCCCCCATACAATGGGTCTTTGCACCTGTGCAGAAGCTCCTATCAGAAAATTCTAGAGCTGAGTAGTCTGTCAAGAACCCCTCCTCCTTCTGCGTACTGAGCATGCTCAATCCCGCAAAGCTACCTTCTCCTCAGTTTTGAAGTTCACAAAACAATGGAGACCTGAAAGAGGGGAAGTGGGGCAGGTTTGTGTGAGGGCACAGATGGCCACTTGAAGAACTATAGTTACAGGTAAGCAACCTGTTCTTCTTCTCCATGGTCTCTGTGCCTCACACAACTGGGTGATTGAAAAGCTTACGGAAAGGATGGTGGGTCAGGTTCTTAATCAAAGACAAGATTGCCCAACCAAAATGAGCATATTTTCTAGCTTTGCTGTCCAGCCTGTAATGGTGGATGAAGGTGGAAGGCTGAGACCAGGTTGCTGCCCTACAAAGTTCTGGGAGGTTGATACTGTGGAAGAGCACCACAGAGGATGAGACAGCACTAGTGAAGTGTGCCTGAAGGGAAGGAGGTACAATTTTCTGTGCAAGTTCATAAGCAATTTGGATGATCTCCATGATCCACTTTGAAAGCTGTTAGGCTGAAATTCTTTGGCCCTTATGCCTGCCACCATAACAGATGAAAAGATGAGGAGACTGGCAGAAAGACAAAGTCCGCTTTGTGTAAAAGGCAAGCGCTCGGCACACATTGAGGGAGTATAGGGAGCGCTTGAGATTGGAAGAAGGCTCAGAGTAAAAGGTACATAAAACAGTGTCTTGGCTCAAGTGAAAATGGGAGACAACTTTAGGCAGGAAGGGCACTTCAGGATGGAGCACCACCTTGTCCTGATATAAAATGAGAAAGGGTGCATCATAGCAGAGCCATGAGTTCACTCAAGCAACAAGCAGAAATGATCGCAATGAGGAAGGCTGTTCTCAAAGTTAGCAACTGTTTGTCAACCATAGCTAGAGGCTTGAAGGGATGGTGCATTAACAGAGAGAACTAGCAAAAGCGACCAGGGTGTAAGCAGGAGTGAAACTGATGGATAGAGATGTTGAAAGCCTTTCAAGAATCGTTTAACCATCAGATTGCAGAAAAGTGAGTAAGATGGTGAGTCAATAGGTTGGAATGCCATGACTGAGGAAAGGTACACCTTGATTGAGAAGAAGGCAAAGCCCTGTTTCTTCAAGGAGACAAGAAAGTGAAGCACTAGGAGACTGATGCTGGAGAGGCAGCCTCAAACCTCACAGTGGCATAGGAGGAAAAGCCTCTCCGCTTGTAAAGATAGGATTCCCTAGTAGATTCCTTCCTGGGCACCTGTAGAACTGACCACAGTCTAGGTGAATCTATGGGATTATCCTTCATGCAGTAAAGTTGAGGAGCAGTAGGTCCGGGTGAAGCACCTGACCATTGGAATGGAAAAGGAGATCCAGAGAAAAAGGCAGTTGCATCCAACGTCCCTGATACATCAAATGAAGAGCTCTGAATCAGTGTTTTCTTGGCCAGTAGGGAGTGATGAGAATCTTCTCTATTTTGCCTTGTCACCAGCTTAGTGATCACCTTTCCAAGAAGAAGTGGAAGAAGCATGTAGTAGAAGTGAATATAGTGAGGTCCAGGTGAATTGGAACATGTCTCCCAGTGAATTTGGCCCCTTCCCAGCCCTGGAACAGTACTGGCGGCATTTCACATTGTGTTGTGACATGAACAGGTCTATATCCAGCAGCCCCCATTGGGATACTCTCATGCAAAACACCTGAAGTGACAGAGTCCGCTTGTAATGCAATTCAGTACTGCTGCTCAAAGTATCAGCAAGTAGTTTATCAGTGCCCAGTAAGTAATGGGATGGATCCCTTGGGGAATGCACCACTCCTACAGCTGCACTGCCAGGTGTAGCAAGGTCATGGAATGAATGCTCCCGTGATGCTTGACATAGCACACTGCCATTGTGTTGTCAGAGATGATCTGGACAACTCTCCTCCAAAGAAGACACTCAAAGGAACAGAGAGCTTTAGTGATTGTGAGGAGTTCCAAAGTGTTGATATGTAGAGAACTCTCCTGGACGACCAGGTGTCTTGAATCATCATGCCTCTGTAGTGTGCCCCCCATCTCATGAGGGAGGCATTAGTAGTGAACTGTGATGGGACAGTTTCAGTGGAACAAAGTGCATTCCTGAGAGAAAGTTGTACCTGGACATCCACCAGAAGAGCAAAGCCTTCAAGTAGCAAGGGATGGAAAGCCTCAGGAGTTGTTCTTCATGAAGGACATCAAAGTGGCAGAGGAACCAGTACAGAAGTGGTCGGAAGCAGAGACATGACAGGTAAGTCACAGCCATGAGGCCTGAAAGGTGTTGGATTCTCAGACCCGAGCACGAGGCCCTGGTGAGAATTTTGAGCACCACTTCACAGAGTGTGTGCATTCTCTGGCACAGGAGAAACACTCTCGCAAGAGTAGATCCTAGTGTTGCTCTGATGAAATCCAGGTTTTGGATGGGCTTCAGTTGGGATTTCTTTGGATTGATGTTGAGACCTAGGTCTTGGGGGAGAGAGAAGGTGAAATAAAAATCCTGAAAAAGTATTGTCCTTCAGGCCACCACCAACAGCCTATCATCCAGGTAAGGGTAAGCCATGATCCCCTTGGTTCTGAGGTAAGATACAACCACAGCCATACACTTGTGTCAATACCCTGGCTGCCACAGACAGACTGAACAGGGGCACCCTGTACTGCAACAGGTCATCACTGACAGCAAAGTGAAGGTATTTCCTGTGCTGTGGACGCATAGCGATATGGAAAGAAGCATCCTGAAGATCTACGGAGGCAAACCAGTCACCCTTCTTGAAGAACAGGAGAATGGAGGCCAGCGTCACCATCTTGAACTTGTGAGGATGGATGTAGTTCTTGATGTTGCACAGCTCTAGGATGGGCCAAAGGCCACCATCTCTCTTGGAGACAGTAAGAACAGGTTGCTTACCTGTAACTGTGATCATCTGTGCCCTCACACAATGGGAATCTTTGCGCATGTGCAGTAGTTTTTTGGAAAGTTCCAGAGCTGAGCAGCTTGGTGGGAACCCCTCCCCCATCCGGTACTGAGCATGCTCAGTCTCGCCAAGCTAACGGTCTCTCCTCAGTTTCAAAGTCTGCTGAAGCAAGGACCTGAAAGAAAGGAGGCTGGGCGGGTGTGTGTGAGGGCACAGATGGCCACTCGAAGAACCACAGTTACAGGTAAACAACCTCTTCTTCTTCTTCGTGATCTCTGTGCCTCACACAATGGGAGACTGAGTAGCTTACCACTGGATTCTAGGAGATCCTAGAAGATAGAAGACAGCACCACACAACTGAAGCAAGCATCACACTGGGTCCTGCAGTCAAGGTGGTAGTGGCGGTCAAAGATCGAAGGCCAGGACCACATAGCCACACGACAAAGCTCCTGCAGGTCAACTCCCCTGAGAAGGGCTGCTGAAGAGGCCATTGCCCTAGTGGAATGGGCACAAAGCAGAACCGGCGGAGGTTGCCTGGCAAGTTCGTAGGCAAGGTGAATTGTCTGGGCAACCCATTTGGAAAAATGTTGAGTGGATACCTTGTAACCTTTCTGCCACCCACCATAGCAGACAAAAAGGTGGGGAGTCTGACAGAAGGTCGAGGTCTGTTGCAGGTAAAAGGCGAGGGCATGGCATATGTTGAGCAAGTGCAGGGAGCGTTTGAGAGGCGAGGTAGGATCAGGATAGAAGGTAGGTAGAATCAAATCCAGATTCAGATGGAAGTCGGAGACGACTTTAGGAAGAAAAGACAGGTCCGGGTGCAGGACTACCTCGTCCCGATGAAATACGAGGAATGGTTCATCAGAACGCAATGCAGTCAGTTCTGCTGCCCGTCTGGCTCAAGTGACAGCAACCAAGAACGCTGTCTTCATAGTATGGAAACAGTCATCAGCCGTTGCCATCGGTTCAAAGGGATGGCACATAAGCTGAGAAAGGACAAGCGATAGCGACCATGGAGGAAGAAGTGGGGAGATGGGGGGTAGAGGTGTTGCAGACCTTTAAGAAATTGCTTGACTGTAGCATTACGGAAAAAGGCTGAGGAAGGAGAACCATGTGGCTGATAAGCCACGATTACAGAGCGGTAAACTTTCAGAGAGGAAAAGGCGAGGCCCTGGTCCCGCAGTGTCAAGAGGAAGTGAAGCACTGTTGACAGGGAGGTCAGGGAAGAGGCCTCATTACAGGAGTCCGCAAAGGCTAAAAACTTCCTTCACTTGTAGTTGTAGGATCTATGAGTGGATTCCTTCCTTGCGGCCATGAGGACAGCTTGGATAGCAGGAGAGTTTACAACATTATCCTCCAAGCATGCAGGCGGAGGAGAGGGAGGTCTGGGTGCAACACGCGACCATCTGAGTGAGAAAGGAGGTCCAGAGTGCTCTGAAGTCTCATGTTGCGGCCCCATGCAATGGCGAGAAGGGGACCGAACCAATGTTGTCTCGGTCAATAAGGGGCTACGAGGATGGCGTCTGCCCTGTCTGCTGTGATCTTGGCCACTACTCGGCCCAAGAGAGGAAACAGTGGGAAGATGTAAATGAACTCCCCACTCCAAGCGAACTGGAATGCATCCCCGAGAGGGCCGAGGCCCAGGCCGGCTCTAGAACAAAAACAGGGACATTTCCTGTTCCATTTGGTCATAAAGAGATTGACGGTTGGAGTCCCCCACCATGACACTATCTGCCAGAAGGCAGCGTCAGAGAGGGACCACTCGTGGTGGCATGCTGTGTCCCTGCTTGGCGTGTCCACTGTCATGTTGTCCAGTCCCATTAGGTGAACCACAACGGGAGGTATTCGTAGTGGAATGCACGTGTCCCAGATGCGTAGAGCCAGATGGAGCAAGGTGGAGGAGTGAGTGCCTCTCTGTCGGTTCACGTAGCAGACAGCTGTCGTGTTGTCTGACAGGATCTGGACAGTCCGTCCAACAACTAAATTCCGAAAGGCCCGAAAAGCTTTGAGGATTGCCAAGAGCTCCAAAGCGTTGATATGGAGATGTGTATCCAGGCCAGCCCAGTGGCCCTGGACTGCGAAACCATGACAGTGAGCTCCCCAACCGAGGAGAGACGCGTTGGTTGTGATGGTGTTGGATGGGGCTCGACAAATGGCATTCCCGACAAGAGATGGCATGGGGACAGCCACCAACGAAGGGAGTCCTGTACTGGATGAGGGACCCACAGAATCCGGTGTTGATCGTTGAGCAGAGGATCGAAGCACTGGAGAAACCAGTGTTGCAGTGAGCGAGCCCAAAGGTGAGATGAGTAGGTGACCGCTGTCATGGCCACCATGTAGCCAAGAAGCTGTTGGATCCTGTGGGCAGAAACAGACGGACTGCACAGGATAGTGGCCGTGGCCTGTCACAGGGTCAGAGCGTGCCTCACGGGTAGGAAGGCCCTGGTGCAAGTGGACTTGAGGGTGGCCCCGATGAAGTCTAGGGTTCGTGAAGATTCCAAGTGGGATTTCTTGGAATTCATCCTGAGTCCAAGATCAGAAAGAAGGGAGAGGGCAACATGGACGTCCTTGTACAGTTTCTATTTGCAGGGCACCACCAGTAACCAACTGTCCAGATAGGGGTACACCATAATGTTCTTCATGCGGAGGTAAGATACCACAGGGGCTAGGCACTTGGTAAAGACCCTTGGGGAGGTGGACAGACCGAACAGCAGGACCTTGTATTGGTAACAGATGCTGTCGGCCGCAAACCGGAGATACCTCCTGTGCTGGGGGCGAACAGCAATGTGGAAATAGGTGTCTTGTAGGTCAATGGATGCAAACCAATCTCAACACTTCAAGAAAGGCAGAATGGAGGACAGGGTGACCATCTTGAATTTCTGGGGGGAGATGAAGGAGTTCACCCACCTGAGGTCTAGGATGGGTCAGAGAGTGCCATCCAATTTGGGTACTGTGAAGTACTGGGAGAAGAAGCCTGTGGATTTGGCCGAGGGCGGCAGCTGCTCTATGGCCCCTTTGAGGAGGAGGGTCTCGACCTCTTTGAGAAGGGCCGGACTGGCAGGGGTTGAGTAGAAGACACCGAGAGGAGGAGTATTTCAAAACTCGATGGCGTAGCCAAGACAGACGATGGTCAGAACCCAGCAGACCGAAGTGATGTTGCACCAGGTGTTGAGGTGGCGAGCCAGTCCTGTGGTTCTGGATAGGTGGTCAGGCAGATGAAAGAGAGGCAGAGGCGGCGACCTGCAAAGAGAGTCAAAAACGTGACTTAGCCGTCGAGGATTTCTTGGAAGATGGTTGACGTTGTCTAAAGGAGCGACAGGAAGAAACTGGCAAGGACGATTGGTGAGACATGTGGCGAGAAGAGCGCAACCTATAAGAGTAGGAAGGGCGCCTCCATGAAGAATGGGATGAAGATGGTCTTCTAGGTTGAGCTGTTGGATGAAGGCCCATCTTCTTAGCTGTCAGTCGAGCTTTCATAAGATGGTCCATAGCATCACCTGTAGTCGCATGAAAGAGTCCTTGGCTGTCAAAGGGCAGATCCTCAATCCTTTTTCTGCTATCCTCAGTCAACCCAATGGACCGGAGCCAGGCGAATCTCTTCGTTATGAGGCGCGGTGGTGTGCACCTTCTTACCTGCCTCTGTTTGAGAAACCTCTACAATAAGAGTTGGGAGTGGGATGCTGGAAACTTTATGCTGTGTCCTATACAAATGTTTGAGACACCAGGGCATGAGTGGAAGTGAATTCAATTGTGGCCAAGGCTGCTTCATCACTTCCTGTAGGGCCAGAAGAAATGGTATGGATACAGCAGTAGGAGCCTGAGTGTCAACAATTTGAAACACCAGGTCCTGGATTGTAGCTGGTGGGGTGAAATTGTCTAGTCTGATAACCTTCGCATTCTCAGGAAGATGTTCAAGAATTGTTTGATATCCTCTGGCTCTAGGTCCAGATCAGATTCTCCAAAAGTAGCCAGTGGTGAATCACGAGAAGGAGGACAAGATTCTGGAGATTTGGTGTCCAAGTAATAGGTCTCAGATGTGGAATCCAGAAAGACTTTGGTCTGGTGTCCACTGGTATCAGGGATGAACCAGATACTGGGGGCTGGAGCAGTAGATATCGGTGCCAGGACAGCTGATGTTGGTACCCTAGTCAGTACCATAGCTGTTACTGGTGCCATTGGTTGTGATGCTGACAGTGGAGGGACAGACACAGTGACCATTATCCAAGGTGGTGGAGACACTGCACCAGAGAATTCCGGTTGAGCAGTCCAAGAATGAGATGATGCTGGCTTCATTGGCTCTCCAGAGGTCGTGATGGGCAGTGAGGAGCGGGTGCAAGCAGGCTTGGCAGGTCTGGTTCGAAGTGGTTAAAGGTCTGGTTCGAGGTGGTTAACTGTGGTTAAGATGAGTTGGAATGTTACCTTGATCAAGACTGGTAGCAGGAAAGCAAGGGGAGGAGATCAGTAGTGAATATCTGGATGATAGTGATCATGGCAGGCCAGAGAGTAGGAGTAGTGAGGACAAGGAAGCTCCATCCATAGATGCTCTATCCTGTATCTATCAATGTAGGAATCCTCATGTACACTTGTCACTGGATGTTTCTGTTGATGATAGATTTGGTCCCAATGGTCTTGAGAGTGAACTTGGCTATGATGGGGCAATTTGTCTGTCCCTGCTGGTGGTCAGTCCCATTGCTCACGATGATCCTGTCGATGAGTCAGAGGTGGAGACATACAACATCAATCTTCTGGAGATAGAAAAGGTAAGTTGGGTCTCGAGAACTCCGTTTCCACCTGAATGGCTGATGTGGAAGGTGGCAGGTTGGGTTCCAGAACTGTCACAGGTTGCACCTCCTGTTCAGCTACCACATCAGAAGCCATCGGACTCTCCTTCAATGTCCAGTTGGTCTTTGGTTCCACACACATCCTTAGTACTCACTGCACCTGCTTCCTCCACATGTGTTGCCTTGAAGTGTCCTTCGACCAAACAACCCTTGGCTGAAGGTTCCAAGCATTCTGCATCTGATCTTCCTATCAGTACCAGCACAACAAAGAAAGATGTCTCCCATACCAGGGTTCCTTCTACCCCATGACATTCTCTTGAACTTGAGCCCGCTTCCCACTGTACTGAGTGCAGGTATCATAAGAAGAGATCTAAGGATCTCCCACAATCTAAACAACTATCTCTAGTGGTCTCTATGGTTGCTTTGGGACCAGGATCACCTGACCACTCGTCACCCCGTTCTTCTCCTGCTTAGATCCCTCAGCCCTCAAGACTATACCATTCTCCAGGTCACTGAGACCGCTATCATTTCAGATAGGGAAATTGACTATCCCTCTTGCAGTTTTCCTCATTGATTTCGAGGGCTTGGGGCTGATCCTCTCTGGTTCGTTATAGAACCAGACACCATCACTGGTCTCCTTCTCAAGAGGCTATTAAATCAGGATGGTTCAGCCACAGGCTTTAGATATGATCTTCTCAACACCATTGTTATTCTTCCTCCCTTGCTGAAAAAAACTCTCTTTCAGAGGAAGTCTTAGATTTCTATGCACTTGATTGCTGTTCACCTAGACACTGCATTCAGTTCCATCACCAGTATGAGTATCTCTATTGGGACTGAAGTCCATCAAGGTATTCATATGAATGGGACTACATTCCTTACCATTACTCTGTGAGATGTCAAGAATCTCTTAACCCTCATAGATCCTCTCACTCCTCTCAACACTGATTGAGGTCCTGCTCTCCTGTATGTTCTTGTCATGCTCAGAAGACGGTCTCAACCTCCCTACCTACAACAATGCAGGCGTATCTTACTACCAGCTCTACCATCAATATGCCTCATCCCTCTACTGCTACCACCAATACACTGCAAACCGCTGCTATCCAACCGGTGATGGTTGCTTCTGTTTTGATGTCTTCTTCACACTGTCACGTCTCAGGTTCTAATGCTCTGATTATAGTTCCCCCATCACCTTCACTTTTTTGTTTTGAATTTTAAGGACACACAGGCCTCATAATAGACAGAGTCTGCATATTTAGTATCATGATCTGTCACTGAACATTTTGGCTAGATGAACTCTTTGTCTTTCTTCCTTAGAGAATGGAGGATGGCCTTAAGGACTACCTGACTCATGCAAAAGTATTGTTAAATGGCTCAATAGACTTTAGTACATGCATCTCCATTTGTGGTGTCAAATTGTTAGCCTTTCTTCAGGCATTTACCTGGCTATGTAATTCTTACAGTTAGGTACTGAATGTGTGACCTGACTTTTCAAAGCTATTGCACTAAAGTAGGTGTTTACACGTTCATGTTCTGTGCATGTACATTCAGTGCATGTCAATCTGTACTCTTCACATATTCCCATGAAACAGAGTGTACTTCTCTTCATACAGGGATTTCCGGGTCATCTGTCACTGTCCTTTTAGCTATGACATGACATTCTTTCACTGCTAGGAAAAGGTTACAACATCTTTTAACCCTTCAATTGCTGGTGCTGTAATTTAAGCTTCTTGACTAACAAACGAGAGAAATCAGGAGTTTTATGGCTCTTTGAGTAAATGGATTTTTTTTTAAAAAGTCAAGCAAATGCAAAGTACTTCTACTGCTTAGCACAGAAATAAGTCATGGTGTTGGCCTTGCATTGAGGGATGCTTTCTGGAAAACTGGTTTTATTCAAATTATTATGAGTAGCACAGCAGTGTAGAATGTTCTTTTAAACTGTATCTACTTACCAAAATAATATTATGAAATTTTGAAAATATGCTATCAAAATTAAAAACACTTTCTGCCAAGAATTTATTTGATAAGAACAGGGTGGGAAGGAAGGAAGCCACAGAACAATACAGGTTATACAATTTGAAGTGATTCTCTAAACAAAACATTTAAAAAAAAAATAGGAGAGCATGAAGTCTAAAACATCACTTATCAATCAGTTGTCAGAGATGAGGATCTCTCCTCTCTTGTTTGTCTATTGCTTTACAGTCTGATTTGAATGTTTAATTCACTTACCCCTTTATACATTTTGAACTGTGAATTTGATTTTGGGCTGAAAAGTTTGTCTGATCCAGTAGAGACAAATTGCTTGACCATGTAGGTGAGAAGCAGGAAATCATTGAACAGGAAGCCATAGAGTTCTTTGTTGCTCTTTGTCTTGTAAAGCTTGCCACTGTGCAAAAGCTTCCTTGGTCCCAAGCAGTTGGTCAGGGAGTTAAAAATCAGTTGCTAAGTAGGAGAGAAAACCAGCACACTGACTTTTCCTTGCTGCTGGAAGCAGTTCTATTCAAAACCAAAGTTATTGTTTTAGATTTAACATCCACTATTAGTCCTAAATATAAATGTTCATCCCAACTAGAGTGCACCCACTGAAGTAACAGGAATTTAGTGAGTCAACACTTAAGTTCTATTAATTCAATGGGCCCACCATGGTGGCGTTATTAGTTGGATTTAGCAATTGGCCTTGATCTTTATATCAGAGATACTACTGCGTACTGATAGGGCAACACTCATTCCTTTAAGTTCTCTCTTCTTTATTTTTTTTTTTAAAAAATCAAATTTTAGATCACTAATGATTTGAAGTTGTTAAACCTTCTGCCTGTTGTTTCCAATGCTGGCAGACTCTGGGCTTCACAGTTGGCTACTCTGGAGAAAGAGAAAAACCTTTGAATACTAATTGCCTAAGTTACAGACTGAGGGAGAATTTAAAGCTTACAGAAAATAGTCAAATTGAAACAATTAAATATTTTAATTATTATTTTAAAAAACTACAAAATCTTTCCCAGTTTTAAAAATGATTTGTGAGCAATCTTTAAGATAGTGTCAACACACATTTAAACATATCTATGTGTTCAGAGAACAAACTGCAAGAGAAGCGAACCATTCCTTATAATCAGTTGCATTTCTCCTACTAAAAATACCAATTTAATGCTCAGAACAAGGCATACCAACTGTGCTGATAGCATCCAGTGCTTCCAAAACAAAAATAATGAAAACATGAAACCATCATAAAATCAGATGACCATCTGAAAACCCACCTTGGATCAGAAAAATAAGAAAGTCTCATTGAACCCAAGTTGCTCAAAGATGGATCAAGTGAAAACAAGAAGTGAAATAAAAGAGACATGGCCCTATTTTCATTCACGGGCATTCTTTCTAGAAAAACCATGAACAACCATGCAGAACCAACAGATCAGCTAACAAAATGCTTGTCCCTTTATATCTTGAGTTTCTTGCATTAAAAAGTGACTAAATGTATGAGATACTCTCTGTTACATTTTATTAGCCACCAATTGCAAACATCAAACAGCACTTTGGCTATGCACTAAAGCAAGAGAAATCAGAAAAATGATGGGCAAAACTATAGTCCAGCACCTAGCATTACTGGGCTTTTCCACTACTCCTTATTTATCAGCTGAGCCTCATTTTCATATAAAACCATTTAGCTGTTAATACAGTATCACATACTTAAGAGGGCTATTGGTAGGTCTATAAAAAAATCCCCAAACTGCTATGAGCTTCAGAATTTAGTATTTATTTTTCAAAAGACAAGTTACCTCCAGGCACTGAAAACCAGGGAGCACCTTTGGTTCGGTTATCCATCCCTTCTAGTTTGGAGACAAAGTTTTGATGCATTATGTTTTGATGGTTTTTATTGCCTTCACTGCTACTGTTTTATGGCAGTGCCCACTGCCAATTCTCCATATCTTTTTTCTTTTTCAATCTTCCTAATACTAGTTTACACATTCCATTTTAATGTAACTCTATTAATTGGTTTGTGATTTATGGGTAGTATTTCCAAAACTGCAATTTCAGCAAACATTCAACCAGACCTCAGCAGACCACACAAGCCACAGTTACCTCCACAAGTCCTTCACACTGGACATGAGACTGTAGCCACTCGAGTCTGTCTGAATTTTCCTTCTCGCGAACCCCCTCATTAACCTGAGAACACAGTTCTTCAGCACAGTCAAGGGCCAGCTTCAAATTATTATGATCTGGATGAGTTTCAGGAGAATTTTCCAGAATCTTGTTTGGAAAAAAACAAAAACAAAAACAAATGACGCTCACAGCTGTTAATAAGTACAATGTAACTCCCAAGGGAAACCTGCTTTCCAAATTTTTTATAAGTGTAACTGTAGTACCCTGTTCACCTTAACACCATAGGGCCTGTTAGGTGAGCCTCTTATTTCAGTTAGTGTTTTAAAGAGCAAACAATTTATACTCACACTCTTAATGAGAAGTGGATAGCGAGTAATTCTCTGCATAGGTTTCAACAAGAAGCTGGAGAGTGGCATTCCTTTACAGCGAGGGTCTGAAGCCAGTTTCTGCAAATCAAACCACGTTTGTAAATGACAAGTTGCCTTTTTTCTATTGACGATGAACTCTTCTAGTGTTCAAAGACCTCTTACAGTCTGTTGCAAAAGAATGGACACTGGATCCCTGTCTTATAAATGGGGAATATGAAGGTTGAGAGTCAATAGCTTATGCATGGGCACACCATTAGAAGGAGTACAAGAACTTGTAGCCCTTTAGAGATGTGAAGCAAGGCTCCATTTAATACAGAAAATACTGGATTTGGGTTAAGTAAAAAAAAAAAGTATATTTACAGTTGGAACACAGACCAGCTACTCACAAGGAGCTCCTCCCCAACATGAGTCCCTAAAAGGCATTCAGATGCCACAGAGGTAATAAAAATCATGAGAACGTCTTTACTCTGTGGAGTGGGAGTATATATTCCCAGGTCCTGGTTTCCAATTTGAAAAATGTGGTTATACCCATGTCTGTCCCAGGAAAAGAAAGGACCCAGGTCTGGACTAAGAAGTGATTGAACATCATACTTTCAAAAACTCTTTGAACTCTGGCTCTTCATCTGTCTTTTGCTGCAAGAGGGCAGCCCCATTAAGTTGGCAGCTGCAGAACCGGACATAAGCTTGCATGTGGGAGAGTTCAGCAGCCAGGATGTCTCCAATCATTTGCACAGGCATCTTCTCACCCCCAGTCTTCTTACGTACACGGAGAGCTCTACAAGAAAAATAAAATAAAATTTCATTTAAGGGCTTGCAATAGAACAAGCTAAAAAAGGTCTAGCAAGCTGTTGATACAACAGATGATGTTCAGCCTAACAAGAATCATTCTGTTGCAAACATGAGACAAACAGGCCCCTCAAGGAAAAAGATCAGGTAAAATGCTGTTACCAAAGAATTTATACATTATTTCAATTCCTGTGGATGTTGGATAAGGCCTAGATTACTGCTGATATGCTTTTCAGATAACCTCCAAATTAAAGCTGATTAGCTCTAAGGACACAGGCAAATACTGCTACCTGATCTCCATTGAGAACCAAGACCATCTCAAGGTAGCTCAGCATTCTGAGTAAGGGACGGTCACATGCAATTCCTCTCAGGAAATATTTCAGTTTCTTATGAATCTTTGGGATTCCATCAGCAATACAATCTCCTCTTTCAGCATTCTCCATCAAAAACCCAACTCCTGTAACTGAGGCTGACATCCTTTGCACACTTACCTAGAAGAAGCCCCTATTACACTCATTGGGGCTTACTTCTGAGTAGATGTGACTGGACTGTGAGATGAAGTGGACTGTTCACATTGCACTCAGATATGTCTGACATGGCTATAATATTAATTGGAACAATTTCTGTGTTATTCTTTAAGGCTCCACAAGGTTTCCTTTTTTTAAAATTTAGCGACAACAAAATCTTACCAGGGAATAATTCTACTCAGCATGCTTGAGAGCCCTTTCACCCTACACAATTATATCACTATGATTCCACTTTAACTGTCACAGTTGCTTCCTCTGGAATCCTCCTGGAGTTCGTATAATTTGGTCAAAGGTACCAGAGGAGAATCTTCCGGCTGAGGATTCCAAAGGCCCTTCCTTCAACTTTCAGTCCCAGCTTTCCATACAGTAGAGTTGTAGCAGTTAAAGCGGAATCATAACGTTATAAATGTATAGTGTGAAAGGGCCCTAAGGCATAAATTGACTAACCTAGGATGTCCAGAGGATATTGTTCCAAGTAGACGTGTATACATCCTGCTGTTATAGAATACGCCCTTTCTCTGCTTTACATTCCGCTTTAAAATAAAAAGATTCCCTTAAGAAACCATGCTCTAAATCAGGGACACACAACCTTTTTTCTACATAGGGATGGATTCTTTCTCTGAGGTGTGTTGAGGGCTACTGAGTGGGGCCAAAGCCAGGGGTGACATCAAAGCCAAAGTCAAGTGGGGATGTGACTTTTCTCTCCTTCCTCTTTATTCCCACCAAATGAACAGAACTGCCAGGACAGGGACATCCCACTCTGGCCAGAGGCCTAATTTGATTCCCTGCAGGGTCCTTTGGAAATTAGAAATCTGGTTCAAGACAGCATGAAAATGGACACAGGGCTGCAAAGTTGCTTATCACTGCTCCAAAGCTCTATGAAAAACTGCACAGCCAATGCTGCTGCAGAGACATTTGGGGAGAAACAAAATATCTTGATACACAGCTCCTGCAGGCTGCAGATCTCTCTGCCCAAAGCCAGTCATGCCCTGCTACATACATATATATGTCCCCTGTGAGCCCTGTGTGCAGACCCACACAGAACACACTCACATTTCTAAGCAAGAAGAGCCCAAGTCTGTCAAACCAAGAAAAATATTCTACCAATATAATGAAATCTAAACAAATGCCCATCTCAAGCTTGAGAAGAAGTATTTGCAAAGGGGCTTTGTATATACATGGAGGGATATAGATGGCGCTAACTGGTTGCTCCCTGTGAGAGGTCAAATGCAGGGAACTCCCCTTCCTCCTTGCTCCTCTTCTTAGAATCCAGAAAAGAGAAATAATCCCACTGGCTAAACAGCCGCCCACTATCTGGCAGACAATGGCTTCAGGCTGCTGTTGCAGCAGAGTCCCCCATTCCTGTTTGCGAGCCCCCGCCCCCTGGGATTAGGCAGGTAGGCAGCAGTGTAGGCTGTGGTTGGTTCAGGGTGCATGCAAGTGCAAGGTGGGCAGGGCTTTTGGGGGGGGGCAGTTAGATGCAAGGGAAAGAAACAGCAGCACGGTGCCCTGCAGGATGTGATGTACACAGCTGCTACCATCACTGCTGCTAGATGCTTCTCCTCCCTGCCTGGTTCCATGGAAGAATACCTTGAGGAGGCAACGAAGCCTTCAGGGCAGCCGCAGCACCACCTCCTCATAGGCCATGACCAAGCACACAGCAAAATGGCAACAAGGCAGCTCCTTGTAGTTGGTGCCTGAAGCTCTGCTATCACGTTTTTCGTAGACATGTTCATGTAGGTTCACATTCCCACTGTGCAAAGAGTGTTTCCTGTACAGTCTCAGGATTATTCAGACTCTTGCTTCCTGAGCAAGGTATCTTTTCCAATCATTATTAGTAAATATCACTTGTTTCTGATTTTACATTGCTTCAGATAGGCTTTTGATTCTTTCAGTGTCTACAAAAGCTTATTTCTTTCTCTCAGTCTCAAAAGTGCTACAAGATCACTTTGCATGCTGATCCAAACTAACATGATTGCGTCTTTGAACCACTGATCAAAGTTTCTCAGGCGACAGGATTTGGCAGAAACTTGGTAGAATAGTCAGGATGTATAAGATACCTGCTAACATCACTGATCTTTCTTACAGAAAATTTTCATTAGAACTAATTTCTGATCACTCAAGACAATCCTGTATGCTTTTACAATGCTACTCAAAATGAAGACTGATTGCATTCAGTATAGCTTAGATCCAGGTAATAGTTAAAAGGACTGCAGTTTTACTGTTTTTCTTAATGTGATACTACTTTTTTTTTATTATGCCTTTCTACTAAAAAAAAGTAGTATTCAAATAGATAACAAACGTCACTGAAAATAAATCAAACCATTACCATCACCATAACTATCAAAAACTACAAAAACAAGTTAAAATTTTAAATGGAAGAGATGCATCATCACACTCTTCATAGAAGCAACACAAGTGGTAACAGATCACAATTCCATGGGAAATTCTTTTCACAATTTGGGATGAACGCAAGAGAAGGCGTTCTCTTGCATGCCCGTCCAACAAGCCTCTATAGGCAGGGATGTTCTTAAGTGGATCCTGAAAAATCTTAGCATTCAGCCAGAATCATAATAAGGCAGACAATCTCTTAGATAGGCAGGTTCCCAGCCGTGCAAGGCTTTAAAGGTTGATGCCAACACTTTCAACTGGGCCAAGGGAGTCATGGGCAACCAGTGCAGACCTTTACATGCAGGAATAGCACCATCTCCATACTTTGTGTCCGTTATCATTATAGCTTCTGCATTTTGTACCAACTAAAATTCAAGGGTGTCTCCATGCAGAGCAGATTTTAATAGCTAAGGCATGATGCAGCTACACCGTAGGTGATCCCTGCCAAGTCAGGCTGACTCAGGGAAAGTCATAGCTGATGCAAAAGCATGTATCACCATCACTGCCAAGTAGGAGTCCAGAGATAGTAAAGAATCAAGTCAGGACGGGTTCCCAGACTCTGATCCTTATTTTCAAAAGGAGTGCAATGTTTCTGGATCGGGAGAGCTGATAACACAAAATTTAATACAGCAACAGCAGTACTTACTTGAGCAATTTTGTATTAGACGTTATGAGCTCCCTCCAGTTGACAAAGATTAATCCCATTTCAGCTTCTGAGAGACAGCCCGATTCAGCCATTTGTTTCTGAAAAACCTACAAAGAAGAAAGACATAGAAGGAAGAAGAGATGATTCAGATAGAGTGCAGGCTGTCAAAAAGTAGCACCTCCCTCTCAAATTATGAATTATTAGATAATAATAGCAATGCTCATCAGTCTGAAGTTTGCATCTGTTCTTAGTAATATTGTAGACAACCAGCGTATTTGCAGCCAGATATTTCTTCCAAAATATTCTGTCCACATACAAAGAGGAAAATTTTCTCGCTCTGCCATTTATCAGCTCCATGCAAGAGATAAATACCAACATGTGCAGCTTTTCTCATTCCCGCAGCACTATGATATATACAAGTTAAAATTACTTCCTTCACCACTATGGAAGTTTCAGAAGCATTGCACTCTGCTGCATGTGCTCAAACTAACTTGCTAACTCTAACTGGTGCTCATATAACATTCTGTGAGGTCAAAACAATAAAATTAAGAAAGAGCTAGTTTAAGGGGAAAAAAATCCTGGGTTTTTAGCCAGAAAACTGGTCCTCACTTCCTAGGAAGGAGAAACACCCATTCTTTAATACAGCTCTTCTCAGATTCAAATTGGGAAAGTAATGAGTAGCAGTGAAAGAGGGTGGCTTGCGAGATTTGCACAAATGACCACTCAAAGAACAATACTTCCTGCAGATGTATAGAGACTATAAAGAATAGCCCAACAGTTCTCTAGGTCTAGTACAGGCCCCAAGATGCAGTAGAACAAATAAATCTAAATCTAATCTGTTTGATAACACAAACAACTTTTGTGAGAACGAAACTGTACATTCATTTTAAAAAAAGACAAAGAAACGTTAGCAGGCAATGAGAAAAAAAAAAGGGAAATTTCTAAACTCTCAACCTAGTTTCCCCCCATAATGGAAATGGTACTCAACCTGGCATAAATGGGTTTCATGGATTTCTCATGAATACATCACGAAAAACTAATCTACCTCCCTCTCTCAAACACATACATGTATTTGGCTACAGCAACAAAAGAACCCCCTGTTCTGCATCAGACCTCACCCAGAGTACTGAATCCAGTTTTCAGCATTGTACTTTAACAAAGATTTTGATAAAGTAGAATGCATTAAAAAGAGGGAGACTATGTTCTGTGAGGAAATTTTGGGGGAACTGGGTATGTTAAGTAGAACAATTGAGAGGAAATGTGATAACTATCTTCAAATAAATGAAGGACAGGCATATAGATAATGAAGCAACTTTGTTTTCTGTGACTCCACAGGGTAGAATCTAAACACTAGAAGAAAAAGACTGAGAGTAAATACAAGGTGTTTGGCAGTGGCCCAGTGGGACTGATGTGTAAAGGACCAGACTCTTCTTTGTTAGAGAAGTTCAGGCAGAAGCTGGATGGCCACTTATTAGGGGCAGTGCAGTAGCTGATTTCCTGCATGGGCAGAGGATTGGACCAAACAGCCTTTGAAGGACATTTCAACTCTATGATTGTATCCCAATTAAGATGACAGCCCTGGGGACATCTCGGTGTAAACAGAGAGGACCACAGTCTTGAAGAGGCAGCAGGGCAAATAAAAGTGAACCCAACAATTCTGAATCCTGTAAGAGTAATCATTGCCTGGCTCCTATGTTCACGGCCATACATGGTGACTGGTGAAGGATGGGTAACCACCGACTCAAAAGAAAAGAAGAAGCTATGATGGACTGTTCAAGTTTGGATCAGTTTCTTAAATCTCACTGACACACACTAAAGTGCTGCTGAAACAAACAGACAGGACTGTTGGGATTCCCAGAGGAGAAGGTCCAGAACTATATTTCACTTGTTTCTTATGCACCCCACAAATCAGGCTGGTCATGAGGACAGATCCTGAGTCTGCAGGAATACACTGGCCAGAGAGATCCTTGCTGAACTCAGTTAGTGCATTGGTTGTCAATAGCTAGCAATGAAGTCAATGAGAGTGACAGAATCTGGGGCAGGGCTGGACAGGTAGATTAAAGAGTAGGATCAGGAGAGCCACTCGGGAAGTCTCAATGGTTGTCAAGTCATGGGCAGTCTCCCCAGAAACCACTGAATATCTGAAGATGCTGGCAATTCATTATGCCCTGATGGTACTTGTGCTTCACCTCTGAATTGGGATCCTGCCTTGAGAAGCATTTGCAGACACAGGATGGTACATAGAGGGAACTTGAAACATAAAAGCATACAAGTAAGCTATTTTGATACCACTAGCCCACAGAAGCCTAGCTGGGACTATGAAAGGTGACAGAGTGAACAACAATAGGAATCTACTTTGCAGCCAAAGAGGCAGGTGTGGAGGCCAGAAATGTATGAGGAGAGCCAGGACATCATAGAGCAATCCCACAGTCCATTATGGTTACACAGGGTTCTGTTTTGTTTCCATTCATATTCTTTACTTTCTTCTTCTTTTAAACATCCAGGAAAGATTAAACACAAACAAACACAAAAGAAGATGTTAAAAACAAAAAATAGCCATAAAACTAAGGGGATCAGTGCTGCAAGAGAATGTTTTCCTTGACACAACGTTGTCAGACGTGAAAAAGAACCTCCTGTGGGCTACATCTTTTTACTTTCAGTGTGACAGCAAAGGAGAATTCCAATAAAGTTGCTTTAACAATCATAACATTGTATAAAATTGTATGTATAAAGCAGGTCTTAGAGAGCTGGATATGTCTAGTCTGCAGAAGAGAAGGTTAAAAGGGAACATGATAGCCATGCGTAAATATTTGAAGCGATGTCATGTCAAGGACTTGTTTTCTGTTGCTCCAGAGAATAGGACAAGGGGCAATGGATTCCAGCTGCAGGAAAGGAGATTCCACCTGAACCTCAGGAAGAACTTCCTGATAGTCAGAGCTGTCTGGCAGTAGAATCTGCTGCCTCAGTGGAGTGTGCTGAAGTCTCCTTCTTCGGAGGTTTTTAAGCAGAGGTTGGACAGCCATCTGTTGGGAGTGCTTTGGTGTGGGTTCCTGCATGGCAGGGAGCTGGACTGGCTGGTCCCTGAGGTCTCTTCCAACTCTATGATTCTATGATTCTAGGTATTGGTGACATGACTTGCCCTTTGCCTAAGGCAATTCTTAGGATTGCAAAAGTTCACTGAAAGTTCTATGCATTTTTGTAAAAGCTTTTGTTAACACTGGACACATTTACTCTGCATGGCTTGTATCTGAATAGAACAAGGACGGAAAAACAGATTAAAGATAATACTTCTATAGGTACCTTGTCTGTTCAAATCTTACCTCTACAACAAGTTGAAGGTCATCCACATATTTTTCCTCTGTTTGGATCAATTCATGTATATAACCCTGCCTTTTCCTTTCCATGGGTTGCATTGTATCAAGGCTTTGAAGATCAGCACACCCTACAAAACAGTACAAACAAAACATGTTAAAACATGTCACTTTTAGTCTAATTATTGGCTTAATACCAAAAATATAGAGATCCTATTTTTTGATGAAAATGGAGAAGGAAACTGACTTGTATTGCTCTTGTTTAATTCTTCAACAGACAGCATATGGTCTTCATCAAGCACATAGGAAGGACAACAGGCAAGGTAGAAAATTTGGATCTTCTGCGGATGTGATAAGTGCAGTGCTGTCTGTTACAGCTTTGTAGGGAATGTTTATTAAAATCTCCTTTACATCATGTTAGCACAGGATTGGTAGTTTGCTATACTATTGTTCCAACACAAGAATGACTTTTGTTCCCTATTCCAGAGCAGTGTTTCACTGAGGGAGCTATAAGAGAGATGCCCTTTTCAGTGTTAGCACCATAAAGAGGCATACCTGATGTCTACACTAAGTTCTCTTTGGCATCATGTGAATATATGTTTCACTTTCCCCAGACTTTTAAAATAGCTGTAGGTTGTTGTTGTTTTTAAATTTAAAATCTGTACTAAAATCATCCATGTATTTGAGCTGTTGCTTTCTGCTTCCAAGAATGGAGATCTTATGCCTCCATCCACACAGTGACACCAAAGTTGGTGACAGAAAAGGCAAAAGTGAGGAAAGGAAAAAGGCAGATGTGTTGGCAACATGAGGGAAAAGGTAGTGCAACTGGCTCATAAGACATTTCTGAACTAGACTGTTATAGCGCTCTTTCTCCACTTTCAACATCCTATGGAATCCTGGGGTTTGCAAACCTCAGGATTCCATAGGATGTTGCAAGTGGAATAATAGCACTATAACAGTCTAGTGCAGAAATGGCCATAGTTGCTTATTTCTCAAATGCCCGGCTTTCAGGGGTGGCTTGCTTAATGGACTACTATGCAAGTGACGTATCACTATAGGATTCTGGGCAGGTTTTTAGGATGCACCATTTGGAACAGTTTTAGTTGTGTATCAGTACTGTATTTTTATTAAAAGCCACACATATAACCTTGATATTGTGTGACATACAAATACTTTTAACAAATGAAGAGATTAACAAATAAAGAGAGTAATGGTGCCATTTTCTTTGGTTTTAGCAGCAACAAGCTTCTAGGATCTTCATACATGAAGCCAAGAGACAAGAAATCAGTGAGCCATTTTACACGGGTCTTACCTTTTGTGTTTATACTTTTGGTTTATATTTGAGTGTTTAAAAATACTGTACTTTTGCTCTGAGAAAAGAAGAAAGCCACACACATTAGAGATTTTTGTAAAAAAAAAAAAAGGGACGAGAATACTTTTATTTTAACGGAATAAAAAGTGAATACAGAGAATTTCATTTGTTTGTTTAAAGCCGCTTTCTTGGTAGCCAGTCAGTGGCCCAAAGTCAGCTTGAACAACAGGGAAGGAACCATGCCTTGCCTCTCTCCGAAAGGAGTGCCACACCCAGGAGCAGCTCTGGGGAGGCCCCATGTTGCACCTTCATTAGACCTGTCTGTGAAGGTGGCAGGACTGAGGGAGCAGCGTACCCTGAATGTCTTACAACTCAGGCAGGCTCAAGTGAGTGAAATGTGGGTCATAAAATCAATTTTCTTTCTCAGTTGCTAGCAGCTTATAATCCTGTGACAGCCTGAAAGCCTGGCACCACTGCCTGTCCCTGTCTTCCCACCTTTCTTGGTTTCTTTAAGCCCTCAGCAAGCCCAGGCTGGATATCTTGTTGGTTAAGTTTGCACAGAAATCTGTGCATATGCGAAGTATGAGAAAGTTCTGGGCTTTAGGTCCTGTGATTGGTCAGACGGAATTGTCTTGGTTTCCATGGCATTCTGGCATAAAAGAAGCCATGCCTGCTTCCCCATTCCGATAACACGCATCTTGTCCGGAGTTCTTCATTTTTGTATTCCTGGATCTTATCTTAGTGGGATTAATCATTAAGTCATAAATTAAGTCATAAAATTAAACATAAAGTCAGCTTTAACTATCCTGTTCTGATTTTGCTCTGTCATATTATTTCCTAAAAACCTCTCCTTGCTGATATATAAGAGCCTCTTTTTAAACAATCATGCTTTTAATTGCTTTTATTTCTGTTGATAAGTTAATTGTGGTTTTAATTTTTGTATGATGTGAACTTTTAGCATTATCTGCTTTAATTCTGTAAGCCACCTTGAGTTCCAGGATTGGGAAAAAAAGGATACAAATAAATAATACTCCATCCTTTGTAAATGAATCTGTCTCGTCTCTTATGATAGAAACTGACTGATACTGAATCTGGTCCATACATTTTGTCTACTATCACTGTTTAAGGGCTCTTTGCCTACAGCTCCAAACCAGAGGGTGCTTGCTGGTTTAGTCCTCTGGCTCCCAGAATCTTTGGGTTGCCCTATGTGTTTGCTAAATGAGCAACCTCTCATTCCCCAAGAATTCAGGGTCAAAATCTGATACCAAGGAGTGGATTCTGGTGATGTCACAGGAGTAGGTTCTTATGATGTCATAGAGATAGATCCTAGTGATGGTATGGTATGGTAACCAAGGGTTGGAAGATGGGCTGGGTCTGCTTGTGGGGTGCATTATTCCCAGTTGCCTTTTGAGCTATGGGAGAGATTTCTTTCTCTATGAAATTGAGGCAACGTTTTAAAGCCTTTTAAAGCTGTTTTTAAGTATTTTAAGTGTTTAGGATTTGGGGCTGGAGCTTGGGAGGGGGATATGTATTTCTCCTTTTTCTCAATAATAGAATTTTGAAGGTAATTTTGATATGAACACCTTTCATGCTATCAGCTAAACTGTGGCCAATCTGATGCCAGACACCCCACTCCCATGTGTTTACCATACTGCAGCAGAGTCATTAAATCAGGAGCAGGCAAATTCAGCTCTAGGTGGTCACATATCACCCAGACACTTAAAAAAAACTATAGGCACTTGGCCACTAATGAGTTTGAAGTGTAATTTTCTTATGTTCAGCTGGATCTTGTTTTAGACCTAGAAGGTTTTTTCTTCCCCAAAAATTGGTAGGCATGATGTTATGATCAGGAGCTGAAAGTCAGGCTGTATGGCCCTCTAGGCTCTGCAATGTCCTTCCTACTCCTGATATAGGGTTTCAAAGAGCAAGAGTGGAAGGGAGTTACTCTGTTTAGCTGGAATGCAATTTGACAAAACTGAATAACTCTATTTTTCAAAGTGTGATTGTATACTCAGCTGACTCAAAGGAATGCCACTCTACATCTCTTTTTCAAAAAAGTACAGTATCTACACATTATGAGAGCCAGGGTGGTCTAGTGGTTTGAGCATTGGCCTACACTCTGGAGATCAGGGTTCAGTTCTGCTCAGCCATGGAAACCCACTGGGTGACCTCGGCCGCATCACACACTCTCAGCCCCAGAAAACCTCATGACAGCTTCGTCTTTAGGGTTGCTGTAAATCAGAAACTACTTGAAGGCACACAACAACGACAAAAATTTACACATTAGAAGCTGTATTCAAGAACCAATGTGTTAGAAACAAAACTATATTTTAATATTAATTTCCAAAACACAAAAAGAATAGCTTTTTAAAAAAAATTCTCTATCATTTTGGACACATAAGTACAGGGACTTAAAGAAAACAGAGAAAAACATTTCAGAGAGTGTTCAAAAACAGTGTTCAAAATACGTTTTGTGGATAGATTTGAACCATTAGATAGCAACTCAGGAGAAAAGCTTTAGAAAATACCTTGAAGATCTGTACAAAATTATCCAAAATGTTCTGGGCAGTTTCTGATTTCTTCTGGTGATGTAGAAGAAACAGATTTCTAAGCATTTAGTGGGACTACTCCTCAGCTTAAACTATACTCGGAAAAACAATTAAATCCAACCTTTGTATTGCTATATATTGCTTTGAATCAGATATTCATGCCTACGGGGTATTTGAATCTTCTGTGTTGACTGCTGCACTCATTTTATTGGCTGAAGCCTGTTAACTGATAAATATCCCAGCAGTCAATCAATGGCAAAAGATAGTATACAACATTATGCTTATGCATTAAATTACACCTTTAATATCGCTGTTGACTGGTCAACTGATTTCTATTCAGTTTTTTTCAGAAAGCTAGTTCTTTTCATCTACTCTTTGGAAAAGGCAGAGCTTGACAATGTTGGTTTCTTGATCTATTTTGAACATGTCTTAAGTGTGAACCATATACTAGCTAGATCAGGGATATGTCAATATTACCCCTTGGATATTGATATTTTGTGAATATATTGTTTATTTTAATGTTTGGCCTCAATAAAAGGACATTTATGAAATAATTAAACATGATTTTTTTAAAAAAGCCACAGGGATTACCTATTTATATTATTTTGACAATACTACTGTTTTGACAATAATAAGTATTGGACCCATGAAAGCTATGCCCTTGTACTGTTTTGACTCTGACAGGACTCTCACTGGCATACCTGAACAGCTTAAAATGACAGGATGGTCTGCTTGCTTGATAACTACACAGCAGCAATCACAAAAGTGTCCTTGGATTATTTTAAGATGGTAGAAGACATCTTTTGGCTGTTTGAGAGCTAGTCAGCAGAAGCCACAACGATGTGCTTTACTGTTCAAGCAAACAGTCTTTGGTTTTTGAGAGATATTGATGTACACATAACAGTACAGAAGACCCCAAACACATATGACCTCATTCTGCAAGGGTGGTATTGTAGGAAAAAGGGCAGGGGTAGTACAGCACAGCACTGGAAACTATAAGCATAGTATCTGGATAGTAAACGGGGAGCAACCAGCCCCAACAGGACTAGCTGCAGCGAGACAGCCAATAATGGTGGTCTGAACCAAAAAGTAGGGTGGGGTGGCAACAGGCATTTGGAGAGCTAGAGAACAGTCCCAGGATTCAGCTTCACTCTAGCTTTGAGGTTGACGGTGGCACACCAACACTGCTTTGTGTGGAAGAGGTAGTAGGTAGAGGTAGGCAATAGTAGAACTGACTCCCTGATCCCACTATCTTCATTTTAAAGTGATAAAGTGACAAGTGACAATCTGCTTCCCTGCAGGGCAGGGAGAAGCAACCAGAATGCCATATCACTTCAGCTCTACTCCAGCATTCAGACTGCAACTCCACTCTTTCCTGCTAAGGGACACAAGATGGAAGGACAGAATGCTGGAGCAGAGCAGGAAGAGTCTGCCCTTCAGCATTCCCTCAGGAAGAAGGGTGATAACCGAGACAGACAACTGTAGAGAAAAGTGGGTGCAGAAAAGGCAGGGCCATACACAAAACAGCAGTTTCCAGTGTCATCACAGGTCTCACTGCTGCTGGTCTAAAATGTGAGTTCTTGTGTTGGGCAGCCAGCCATCATACTTTGTGGAGTCTGTTCAGTTCATGGAGCTCATCAACTTGACTCACTTTGAGCAGGACAGTTGTCTCCTCATTGTTTCAAGAAGCCAAGGAGAAAATGCCCTAGGATTAGAAGGCTATCAATCGTATAACCCCACACTCTCCTTCTCCCTGGGAGGTACCTAAACTAGTCTGAAGATCTTTGGGCTTTGTTTGAATCTGACATCTATTCCTAGAAAATCTATGAAACTACCTCCCCCCCGAGATAAACTTAATTAGGCTAATTAGGACGGAAAAGAAATCAAACACACACAGACACATATTCTTCGGTGTGTCCCTTTAATAAAATAGTTTGCATAGTTATTTCCAGTTTTCAAAAAACAACACTGATCTCATGCGCAGCATAGGCTGTGTTTGCATGGTGAAACACTGATTATTATTCCAAAATGTTTTATAATAGAAAGCCCTAAGACAAAAATAATATTAAGGCAACATTCAACACTGTAATATGTAAAGAGTTAAATTTTAATTACATTAAAGCAGCATTATGCTGTAGCAGCAAAAACCCCACTACAACTAGAGGTCTGTCAGCATTCATGTAACAGATTGATTGACAGCAGCTCACAGCTGGACTGAATTAAAAAGTAATATAAGCCACAAGGTATTGTTTGGCAAATACTGTGACACAAGCAATTAGCAAATCACAATTTGATGGTGTGATTAATTTTTAAATTTTTATAATAAAAAAAAAATCAAAACTTTTACATACAGGGGTTTCTTTGTATTTTCTTTTGCTGTTTTTATGACTATTAAAATGTCACAAAGTCCCAAGTATGCTTTTGTGTTTCCTAGAAGTATTAATCAAACTAGATGTTAATTTCTAGGTGCACTTGAAGAACCTCCAATTCCTACTTTTTCCCTACTTTTGTGAGTCTCGTGACCATCATATTCCATATTTTTAGAGAAATAATCCTATTACTGGAATGGGGACAAATAAAAATTTGTGTAACATTGCCTCAATTACTTACTGTAATTCTCTGTGGTTACATGAAAAAGAGTCTTAACCACACACAAAAAGCTGCAAGAGCCAAGCCATCCATATTTAAAGCTAAAAACCACAATTTAGAGAGGCAATATAGGCACACTGAAAAGCCTGGACTCGTATACTATAACTGTTGGCTTTTTGTTTTGAACATCCATGCCACAAAGCAAAGTACTTTGGGGGCCTACAGAACTGCTTGATATATATGGCACATGGGCAGTTGTTGGAATGCTCCAATCTGGGGCACTGGGGAGGAGATCATTGGATATGTGGATTTAGCTGCGTGTGTGTGTGGATCCTGTCTTATGATACAGACTTTTCTTCTAACCTGATGCATAACTTTTCCCCCAATATTGCCTTGAAATTCAACAAGCATGGCTTCTCACAACAGGTGTAGCATCTAAAAATGTTTGTGCAACAATTTCTAAATGACTATCCAATTATCTGACACCTAATCATCTTGCAACCTGCTTTATTTCTTATTTGTGCAATATATTAACACACACACACACACACACACAAAGGTGTGGAACCAGAGATTTTATTTTATGGCAAGAGAATACTGATGCCATGCTAAAATGAAAGCATGGTTCTTTTGCTAGTAACCAAGGCCTAACAAACGATGTATCCATTTTTAACTTAACAGCACTTTCAAACTAATTGCACTGTATGGGTTTTTATGGTTGTTCAGAGTTATAATGGGATTTTAAACAATCAAATGGCTTACACGCTGTAGCAGGTCACACCTAAAACTTATTTTACTTATCATACTGGTGCCATTGTTTACTATCAACAATGTGGTTTCCCACTCTGGGCATATATTAACTTTTCAGAGGAGATTTTTAAAACATTTAATTTTATCATGTTTCAGAGAATACTGCATTAACAGAATTTCTGGAAAAGGATGCAATGATATTACCAAATTTTATCAGCTTTTTAACAGAAATATATTGTGACAAATCCAGACCAAGTAAACCAAAATTAGCTAGGTAAACTTTCTCTGGTTATTAGGACACCAAACAGATTTTGTTTAAACTCCTGTATGGGGCTAAATTCAGTTCTCAATAATTTGCAACCCCCCCCTCCCCAAAAATTAGCCTAGTAGCCATGTATGGACTCTGCAGGGGCTCGATCAATCTCTTATTGCTGGGATGGCATACAAGGGGAAAGGTGCTCCAACAAGTTCTTATCAGGCCACTATCTGTGGCAGGTGGGGTGCAGACCAGCAGTGGTTGAGATGAAGTAATAGCGTGTGATTTTCTGTGTTCACCTGAAACAGAAATTTTACTTTCCCAGTAACTAGCTTGTCAACATATTTTTTGTAAATATCACAATGACAGTCTGTGAGAACAGACCACAACCAAACATGATTAGTATTTGTACTGATGTAGTCTCATGCTATTAGCTAAAAGTCCTACTGTGCACAAAAAGGTGAACACTGGGCTATTTGTTATCTCCAGTCATGGTAATGCTTTATTCTGTGAGAAACGATCACAGAAAAAACACAAATAAAAATTAAAAGTTCATTCTTAGCATGATGTCAGTATATAATTATTCTGTATTGCACAGATTACTCTTCCCCACAGTCCATTACTTGATAAAATTAATGCAAGCTTAAAAGCCCGTTCAAATAAACATTCACCTTATTTTGGTGGGAATCTCAAATACATTTACGAGCAAGTATGTGCCAAGAACATAGTGGGATTTATTACTAAGTAAACACATACAGGATTAAATAAGATTGTTAGATTATGATCCTATACACACTTGGTAGAAAATAAAATCCTACTGAAAATGTGACTTATGAGCAATCATGCCTGGGACTGTACAAGATACTGAACAATAGGCTTCACTAGAAGCACAATATGGCCTAGAAGCTTGACTTCCTTGAGCTGGCCTGGACACCCCTGCTGCTCCAGCACTCCCACAGAATCTTTTGAAGGTTCCCAATGATCACAGCAGGGATTGAGAGAGTAAGGAATTTTCAGATTTTTCTACACACACAGCCTTCACCATGGTTCTAAAATGGGACCACAAAAAGCTTGCCACAAAACTAGACCTGGTCCACATCTGCTTCGTCACTATGCTCTGTTTTGTCACATGATAAAATATTGCGATATTTAAGAAGTGCAAAGAGTTTTTGAAATCTGTAGATAGTTCTAAGACTAAAAGCCAGAAGATACAGTAGCAGTATAAAGTGCATTAAAAGCACATAAGGTTTTATTTTACCTTTGCTCTTTTCCCTTCACCCTCCAACACACTGCCACTGTGTTCATAATCATACATGAAGTGCATTGTGAAAGATCAATGTATAATAAATCAGCAAAAGAAACACATGGTGCACCATCATGAGAACATCACTGTCCATGTAAAACAATACAAATAGTAGGTCTTTGTGTGCCTAAAGTTGCACCATGCCAAGAGATAACTTGACAAGTACACTAAGAATTCATCACTGTTCCTAAATAAAGGGAATAGAGGAACCCATATTGGAAAGTGCAGAAAGCCACACAAAGACCCACTAATCAGTTTGCATAAATTGACTGTAGCTGTACAGTATAGAACAAAATTTGAAGTCTTGAGTGCATTTAATATTGAAGTGAAGCAAATGATTTTTTTTTTCAGCAAGGTCTGAGCAGGCTGTCCACCCTGCCTCCATGCTATAGTCAAACTTGGGTAGTGGGTCTCTGAGGTGCTTTCACCCAGGAACAACATTGGATCCTTTAAAAAAAAAAAAAGAAAAGAAAAAAGAAAAAAAAAGAAAAAGAAAATTAGGAATAAATGACCACAACCAAATTCTCTGAGAGAAAAATTAAAGTACCAAGACAATAGATTTCTTATCAATAAAGATTCTGAAGATGAAATCTGCATGCTCTTCCATTCTGCACCCCCTTAACTGCCTGCCATTTGAATGAAAACTGTTCAGGCAAAATAATGTGCTACTGATTTTTCAAATCAGTCAAATACGGCAAAGGTTCATGAGTACATGGCTGTCAACTACTTTACAGGAGAATAAGGTTTCTAGGCCAGATGATTTCTAAAACTGCTCACTGACTTTTTGATACTCAACATTAATACTTATGGTTTTAATATAAAAAGGTACCACGTTATTTAGTAGCATAACATACTATAAAAAGCATGGGAAAAACAATGTGACATTGGGTATTAATCTTCTGCTGTGTGCCACTATTGAAGTTTCAAAGCACATGAGATTAGCCATCCAAAGATATTCTATTCAACAATGAATTAATATATATCTTATTATCACAAGGATACCTGTCACATTCAGAGCACAGGGAGGATTTCAAGGAAGTGTTGTGACATCATCCCATTATCAGATTATTAGTCAGCCTTCCACATTTGTGGGTTTCACTTTTGCAAGTTTGATTATTCATGGGTTATTTGCTTACACCTCCACTGCTGCCCTATGCAATTTTTAATAAGGACTGCAAGCTTCACGAGACAGAGAGACTATTAAAAATGGCAGAGAACAGCAGTGGAGGAGGCAGCAAGTCTCACTGGCCACCCACTTCTGCCTTGCAAAGGAACTCCAACACCTTGAAGACATCCACAGGGGGCTTGAATACATGGATCATAGTTTTTGTGTGTTAAATATGATTTGGGGAAGGCTACAGTGATTTGCAGTTTTTCCACTTTTGCAGTGGTCCTGCACCCCTAATCCCAGCAAATGCTGAAGGATGATTGCCTTTACACATACACAGCCTCACCTGCAAAGACAGCAACAGGCCTGAAAGGAAGAGATATTGTTGAGATATAACCCCACCTTCAGGATTGGTTAGTATCATGCATGCAGTATGTGCACTGAGAAAAAACTTGCAGATATCATAGTAATAATGGATTCTTGGTTCTTCAGTGAGGGTCAGAACTCTGCTCTTTCCTTACTGAAGCAGGCTTCCCAAATCTTGTTCTGGCATTCAGAATGTGGTTAACCTGAAAGCACAAGGAAAGGGAGTAGTGCTGCCCCTCTCCATGTATACGTTCCATGTATAAAGAGTAACAGGACAAAGAGGACAACATCTTCTATGTATGCAGCCTCTCCTCCCGATTGTAAACCCTGATTTTTCTGGGTTCCTGATTGCATGGAAAATCCTCATGCAGTGGAGGTTTTCCTCTTTGGACAGTTGTCTCTCCACACATGGAGAGTGAGGAACAGGGCGCGGGTAGTTGTGCAAAGTTGGTCTATTTCCTCTTCCCACGTATTCAGGATAAACCTATCCTGAGCATCTGAATTCAGCTCCACTTTTTGAAAGCAGCCTTTTTGTTGAGAAGGGCTGAAATATATATGGGGCAAATATAGCAGATTATCCTTCTTAAGTCCATGATAGGCCTGAGTGAACCATCTCTTTTCGGTATGGTAAAATACTGAGAGAAGAACCCACTGTGGGCAGCCAACTGAGGAAGCTGTTCAATGGCATCTTTCTGAAAGAGGGTAGTAACTTCCTGGCAAATCTGCAATCCATCAGGGTTGGTAGTAGCAGAAGCACAGAGTAGAGCTGTGGATGTTGACCCTCTGAAAGACTGGATCCAGAGAAAGAGAGCACTCTGGGATCCAAGGGATTTGGCTAACTGCAAGATGAAGCCAGCATAAGGGTGGAGAAGGTAACATTGACACTGAGTCACCTACATCATCAATCAGAGATGAGGTGAAAGGAGAGGGGAATTCAGGTGTATTCAGCACCTCCTCAGGTTCCTCACCCAAGGAGTTTTCTGGAGACCCTGGGGCCGGATGGTGTGCCATTGGTGAAACTGAATCTGGGGAGGAAAGTCTCCATGTGAATGATCCAGCCTTTTCCCCCAATGGATGAGATTTCAGTCCTGAGGGGGTCTCTTGGTCCAATGGCTTTGGGGCTGACACACCTGAAGGTTGGATGGTTGGGGCGGTGGGATGCTGGCCTGTGTTGTTTAGATGTTGAAATTATAGAAGTAGGACAGTGTGGAAGAAATTTAGAAACTGAGGCCGAAGGAGAAAGCAGGGACCAAGACTGAGCTTGGTAAGGTATACAGGACCATGATTGATAACAGCAATTTCATGGTGATAGGGAACATCGAGTCTCAGATGGAGGTTGATACCAACAACTTCTTTTGAACCAATAGGATCAGTTGTAGGCACAATATTGATGTTCGTGATGGTAATAAAGTATGACACCCATTGGTACCAAAAGGAAAGAATAGGGAGGTTGTGTCCATGGAGACTCATAAACACAGCAACTAAAAGTTGTGGAGTAAAAATCAGGGGAAGCTTCCTGATACCAATGTTGATACTGCAATTGGTCTGAATTCTCTTGCTGGTATTGATGCTCTTGAAACTAAGTATCTTGCTCGATGTTGGACTGGTGCTGCATGGGTTCAATCCAGAAAGTTGGATGGGAGTCAAGATGGTATTCGAGGTGCAGAATGATGTCTCATGGGTTTTGAAATATGGCTGTCCAGAGGCGATGAGAGGGAAACCAGACAAAATGGCAAAGTTGGTGACCTTGGAGACAGGCGAGTTGGCTGACACACAGGAAACTGGCTGTCCTATGAACTTTATATTGGAGGGCTGTCAGAAGGCTGATCCAGAGAGGTCAGGTTTGGTTTGAAGTGCTTGAGTCAGCTGTTCCTCCTGGACAGACTCCTGCACACTGATAAAGGATGGAGGGCTCAGAGAGATAGCGAGCAACTGGCTGAAGCAACTGCCTGTATCAAGGCTGACCTTGAAACCATAGCTCCAGATATCGGGTGGTCTTTGCCTTTGCTCTGTTTCTTTTCCTTAGGCATGGAATAGACAGTGTTGCTCTTCTGCTCTTTCTCAGACTTAGGCTGTACACTGGCAGACCTGCTTGGGGTTGGAGAGGTTGGGATTGATTCTGGGTTGCCCTGAGTCTCAGCTGGACGTGCGCCAGTCTTGCTCCCGATGTCAATGGGAAAGACATCACTCTCTTGGTTGACAAAGAAAATGGGCCCTCCAAAACTGAAGTTAAAGACCTCTTCTTGAGATAGTGGCCAAGGCTGTATGAGACAGGAAGTTCCTTGCAGTTTCGTCAGCAATTTTCAGAGACTGCTCCCACAGAAAGCTGAAGCTGAGACAAATGGTTTTTGAAGCTTTGGGTGGTGAAACCCTTACAAATGGAACAGACAATTCACGTACTTGCCTTTGCCAAGGGAAAAAAGACACTCTGAGTGACTGTCAGTGTGAGGAGTCTTCCCCCACACGAGGAGTAGTTTTTAAACAGGACTTTCGAGACCATACAAGAAATGAAGTACCGCAAACAAAATCAAGAAAAAAAGAGGAAGGGGTAAAAGGAAAGAAAACTAACTGTATAATAACAAAAAACTTGTAGGTAGGGGAGAAAGAAAAATAAGAATGAAGAAAGGAAGCACTAGCTCCTCCAAAGAGAATTGCATGGCAAAAGAAAAGGGAGAATAGCTTTTGACATTATGTTCTCAGCTAGAGTGGTGAGGTTATCACCAAAACCTACTCAGCTCTGGAACATTCCACGAATGGATCTGCTCAGGCACCAGACCCATTTGTGTGAGGCACAGAGATGGTGATGAAGAACTGTAGGTTACTGCATGTCTATAAATGAGAAAATAGTTTGAGGGTTAGAGGATGAAAAGTTACTTCCTTACTTCCTCATTCAGCTTGCCTTCCTCAGTGGACTGATGGAAGAATCTAGCAACATATGACTCTCATAGAACCATCTGATGTGTCATTAGGGGCTATCACCCTGGAGAAACTCCCATTGCATCAGGTAGACTTTGCTCCTTATACTTTGCCTGTACAGTGAAGACTCTTCTTTTGCTATGGATTCCATTGCTCAGATAATGGGTCCTTTTCCACCAAGCTTGAAATTCCTCACCATGAAAGTATTGAACTCAGTTTTCACCATCACTGTAGAGTATGCATTTACAGCTCTTTACCTGGTAGATGTATCTATGAATGTATCATATGCTTGTCTGACTGGCCATGAAGGTTGGAGAAATCTTCATTTTAACTCAAAACCACATTCAACATGCAGGCTATATTTGACACAAAGTGACACAAACAGATGTCTAGCACCAAGAAATAAATGGAGGACACTTTGTGACAGTTATAACGATCAAGAACCATAATATAACTGATTTTTTTTAGTAATTTAATACTTACATTCGCACTGACAGCAAATGCAATTCAACATTTTCTTGAGTAATATTGATTGGAGAAAACCCCTCCTGTGGTGATGCCAGAATGTTATTTTTTCCTTATTGTTGCTCTTATCAAATGTGCATTCTCAAATGGAAGTTGCCAATCCTATTCATGTGTTACTCATATGAATAGGCTAAGCATGGCAAAAGCAGAAATGAAGTGGTGTACTTCAGCCTGTTCTCGCGGTAGCACTGCTCCTTCCTTCTCACTGTTTGACTTCATTTCTGAAGTGAGCAGGTTCATGTACTTGAAGAGTTCTTGATAAGATTTATAACCTGATAATGTGGTCTGACACAAGGATCAACTTTACACATCATCCTACAAGACCTCCCTTGTTTTTTCCAGTACTGAATGATGGAAGTATCAGTTTGGAAGTTAGAAAGTACCACTCAAAAATACAATAGCAGTTTCCAGTGATGAAGACTCGAGTCGACTGACTCTAACTCAAGTTGGACTTAAGTCGCTCCAGCGACTCGACTCGGCAATAAATGATGCACTGACTTGACTCGACTCTTGTATATTTTTAGTGACTGACTTGCTGCCCTTGGTTCAGTAACACAACACATTCCTCCAGAAATCTTACAACTTTGAACAACGCTTCCATCTCTTTTTGCCTACTGGTCACATGACAATCTGTCTCAAGCCCAAAGTGTGGGTGCATTTCTCAGAGCGGAACAGCAAACGAGTTAGGCAATGGGCTTAAGGAGGGCTTGAGGTCTGCTCAGCAGTCTGTCCCTGCTGCATATCGGAGGTGCCTTCTAAAACTTTTCCTAAGAGCAGAAGACAAGACTCACTATTAGGATGCAGGATGCATTTCTCAGAGAACAGGAAATGTGTTAGACAACAGGCTTGTGGAGGAAGGATCCTTCTAAAGTTTTTGAAGCTTCAGTAATGGGGAGTAAGAAGGATCCCATTCCCCACTACTGAAACTGCATACTTTTTTACACCCATTGGCACAAAAGCCTCCAGCTTTGGGAAGGGGGAGAAAGAAGGGTCCTATTCCCCACTTTCGAAGCTGCAGATGGCAAAGTCACAAATGTGGAAGGCCAACTCTGCTTAAATTGTTAAAACTGACTTTATTTGACTCTGTCCAGAAATTCTGACTTATAGGTTGAGGATAAAGTTGGCTCCCAGACTTGAGACTTGATTTCAAAGTATCATCAAGGACTTGAGACTTTGACTCGAGACTTGAAGGCAGAGACTTGAGACTTGACTTGAGACTTGGATTAAAAGACTTAAATACATCACTGGCAGTTTCTCAGTTTCTTCAGGTATTAACGTATTTAAATTCAAAATTCTAACCGTTGCTGAGAATTTTGCTACTTGAATAGCAACTTGCTTTTTGGTTTCATGTAGACAGGCATACAACAACTGACCACAGGTCTACAGCAGAAATGTGAGAAGGCTGTATTTCAAAATTACTTCAGTGTAAGTTTAATGGAAGGAGAGAACTTGGAAAGTAATTAGTGGAAGTTACTGTTTAAACATCCAATCAGTTATTGTTACAGCTACAGTTTTTTTTTCAAAAAAGGACACTTTTACTTTCCTGTTTCTGAAAAGTAGCTAAAATTTTTGGTTTTAAACTATTTCAATAACCTTTACAAGCTCTTAGCTTGTGGTACAAAATATTTTGCATTCTTGTGCATTTTTTGCCCTAACATCCAAAACAGGGCACAAGGCAGGTGGATAAGGTACAGCATGAAGCAGCACTTAAATCATGGGATATTCTTCCTCTACACCTCTGTGACTAAAGGTTTACATAAGAAAGTTAAACAGATTCTTATTATCTCTTTGCTGTACAGAAAGAACACAGCATAACTCTAGCATGAAATTAGTGTGAACACTGGAAAAGATATGATGCATTTAGGCTTCCCATGCTACTTTTTGAATTTATACTGATATTTCAAGAAATCAATGCCATATCTACATAGTGGCTTGCACCAAGATTCAGTGGTATATCTTTGGACAATTACTATTTGGGCAGAATCGGTGATTCCTTCTTCCTCTTGCAACCTGCTGGACATGTAAAATCTTTTCTAGAGGGTGGGGAAACTCTTGTGGTCAGAAGAATGATTGCCACTAGATACCAAAGCATGTTTTTGGATACTAACATACATAAATGGGGATGGAAGAACAATTGATCTTTATCTCAGAAATGTTCACATATATCTGATTCCAGAATGTTCCAGTGCATTAAGTATGCCACAAGATTCCATGTCCATATGTCAGCTAGCGCTGCTTTAGAGTAATAAACCTGCTGCAGTTTTGGAAATGCTATCAATATCTAGGGAAAGCTCCAAGGTCCAATATGAGTACAATTAAGTTTCATTTTCTTGAACATGTGAACATAGAGAAACATATGTGAATGAAGTGAAAAATGTTAGATATTATTTTTAGTTACACAACCCTGACCTAATTATTTTGTTGAAAAGGTGGGAAAATCTAGTATGCGTGGACCACTTGTGTATATAAATTGGCACCTATGCTAACATACTATTTATTTGAAGACTCCAAGTGAATGAATTCTAATGAACTAAAAGCACACTGTGAACAAACCATGTGCAAGCTGAAAAACTTAACATCATTTTCTTAAAGATGCTTTACTTACACTGTTGACTTGGATCAGAGTCTGTGGTCATCTTCACATAATTTGAAGGAAAGAGGCCGGTGACGCCATTGATTTCTCCTTGCCACCAATCCAAATCATCTTTGTTCAGTACATTAATAAGCTGCCCCTTGGAGAAGCTGAGCTCATCCTCATTGTTCGCCAAGTAGTCATACATTGCTATCACTTGACATACTGGAAGAAAAAGAAATTGTCAGGTTAAACTGTGTTACTTAGTACTAGCAACATGCCAAAAACTTTTTTTCACAATTCTCGAGCTTTTCCAAGAAAAATGGGCTCAACTTTTACTTCTAATTACAATTTCCCAATCCCAGTGCTGTAACCGGTCAAATCTATACAATAAATGAACAGCTTGTTCCAGAGGATACCGTCATTCCATGGAGGGACTGCCTGTTGTTTTACAAGTTTGAAAAAAAACTAGAAAGCTATACTTTCCATCTCTGGAGAAAAATGCCAATATCTCAATTGTATATTTTAAAAATGAAGGAAGAACAAAGAACTGTAGGAACTCCAGCTCCTCCAGCAATGAGGAAGAAGCAGTAGCCCTAAATCTACAGAAAGTGTAAGTAAGCTTTTAGACACCCACCTGGAAGAGCAGCAGAACTAGTCTTTTCACTGCTTGGACCCAAAAGTTTTACATGGGTAGCAGGAAACCATCCTTTTTGCCTTTTTTTCCCTCTAGCCTGTAAAAAAGAATTTTAAGCTCTCATCAATCAAATGGCAAGCAATGGACAATCCTAGGCATAGAGCTTCCAGCTCATCAAAACACTAAAAGGAAGTTAGGCTCATTATTCCTATGTTTAACTATATTAGGTGATTACAGTGTTTTGATTCCACTTCAGCTGCCATAGCAATGTCCTATGGAATTCTGAGATTTGTAGTTTGGGGATGTATTTCAAATTGTCTGTGACAGAACTCTAGTTCTGTAGTTCAGGTGAGTGTACTAAGAGACTTCTAAGTACCCCATCAAACTAAAGCCCCAGGATTCTATGGGACAGAGCCATGGCAATTAAAATGGTATCCAATTGCTATAATTGTGGAATGTGGGTACACCTTACATTGCAGACATGTGGCTTAACACTGTTTTTTTTTTTAAAGAATGAAAGACATTAAGTGAGGTCTAGATATTTAATAAGAATGTACAAACATTGAAAGGCAAACTTTCCACAGCATCTTGAAGTCAAACACTGAACGAAGAATGATACTGAATGTCATTGTGGAAAATCTATGTTTGTAAGATGTAGAATATTTAGGGACCACTGTGCCCAGTTAATTACATTTTGAAATGTGCACTAGTAAGAGAAATCCTTCAAACCTGCAGTTAACTAAACCTGAGCATGAAGTGGGTGTGCAGAAGGCTAATATTTCTAAAGTGATGGGCTAAAAGGGTGAATATTTTTTTTTTGCTAAGAACATTAACAACAATTTCCAAACTTTATTGCAAAAATACCAATACATTCTTCCTTAAAATTCCTTTTTGCTTTTACCCGGTAAAACAGCCAGAAACACATGTTTTGTTTATGTGGAAGTCTAAAAATCTTTATGAATATGTTACTCAGTAAGTAAGTGTCCTTCTCTTTGTTACCTGCAATTCTCCCTGCCACCATCCACTAGAATTTTTTTTCAAAATTAGTATCAGCTGTCCTGGGGCAAGACTCAACTGTTCTGCTCCTGACGCAGTATAGGCTGTGGTAACCTGAGCAATTTCTGAAAGGAAACACATATCAATGAAAAATTCACCACTGCCAAAGAGAAACACACACACACGTACATTCACATATACACCCACCCACATCTACCCACACCCACCCACTGAAATTGTTGATACTCACCTGGTTTTTTATTTAATGTTCCCGTTTTGCTAGCAGTAGCAGAATTCTACAAGATAAAAAAGAAAAATAATCTTTAATTGGCAGTAGTGACATAGTGACATAGCTTAACTAATTGAAACTCTATTTTATTATGTGATTAACCTCTGCTTTTTCTGACACAGTGATCTAGGGCAAGGGTTGCAACTTTATGGGGTCAAGAGTTCAAGCTTGTGCCCCGGGGAGTGTTCTGGATCTGCACAGATTGACAAAAATGGAGGGAAAAAAACCCCCTTCTGATTTGGAAAAGCAGAGGTTTTTGCTTTGTTTCATTTTTTTGTATCGAACACTATATGCGGTCCTGCCAGTTACTTAAAGGGTACACTGCCACTCCTGGAGGAAATTCAACCTTTTTTGACCAGGAAAAGAAAAAAGCAGTCTCAGGAGTCTGGAAAGATCAAGTATCATGGAGAGAACTATGAAGCCCCAGGGCTGCATTTTATTCTCCCCTAGTCTAGGGGCAAGAAACTTCACTTTTAAACCTTGCACTTGCTCTCAAAATGCTTCTCTCAGAGATTTTCACTCATGAGAGGATAGATCTTTCCTGCACAGATCTTCTCTCACGCTCTACAAGACCAGTGGTACTACCTGAACTGCCTGTATTAACAACATGGTGCATTGCAAGCAAGGCTATCTGGAACAGAGCCTTGGTTTCTGTTTTGGGACACCATCCCTACCCTCCCCATCCCTAAAAAGACTGCAGGAAAGACGTACATCCTGATCCTTTGGTTTGACATAGTTGGAAGGAAAGATCCCAGTTCTGTCACCAATGCTTCCAGTCCACCATTCTCCATCCTTCTGAGTGACTAGAATTTCTTCACCTTCAGTGAATGTTAAATCACCAGGTTCAGAACTTGTATAAGAATACAGTGCTATATATTCTGAAAAAGTTAAAAAAATAGTCACCTATATATATTACAGACTGGAACACATTTATTCCTGACGTGCCTTTTAATCCCCAGACTCTGACACATCAGCCTTTTCATGAGAAATAATGAAACCAAAAGAAAAGAATTGCTTGAAGCTTTTTTTCACTACCTTGAGCAGAAGTTCATGGGTAAATCTTAAATGTCAAGTATCTTAACTATATATAGAAATGTTCCTTTCACATATACCACACCACAAATCCACTGATTTTAATAATCTGCAATGTTCCCCTTTGGTCTAGCTAACAAAGGGTTCCACTGGAACCAGTGAAAGTTTAATATTGTGCGTTACGTGTTCTCTTTTCCTACATTGGGATGCCACATGCTTTCTATCTATGGCCAAGACCTTCCAATAATTAATGCTTTTCCACCATTTCTTCCCACATTAGTTTGCACTGTTGCATATTTTCTTCTCAAAATTCTTATGTTAAAAACTTAGAAAAAAATCAGAGAATGTAAAAAGTTAAGACAAAGGTTCCATAAATATACTGCTTACCCTCTCCTAAGGTATAAGATGGTGTTGCAAGTTTCTTATTTACAGCTGCATAAACAGCTTCTGGTCTGCAGATTAAAAAAATAAAGTTATTTTGGCCTCTGCAAGATAAAAGCATTTGTTATTCATTGATATGTGAGTCAAAACTTACAAAAGCCAAGAAATCCACAGATCGCCCCCCAACATGGTTCAGAGGTTTATTGTTAAGAAAATGACCCTAGTCTCTCCCCATGCTCATCTGCTAGTTCCTCCCCCGATGTGGATGTGAGGAGCATTCTGCAACCTTCCACTTCCATTTTACACTAGCTACAGTTTAGCATGTTATCCAAAAAACAATCTAACAATCAATCTATTGATTGGTTAATCTAACTATGGTTTGTTGAAACACATTAGCTTCCTAGCCCAAGAAACAACACTTAAGATCAACTGAAGTCTGTAGTAATAGGATTTAACATGTTTGCATCTACTGAGAAACAATTTCACATGGGGTGCTTAGTTTCTAAACCCTCCCTACCTCCAGGTGTCTCCTGGAAATGCTTTTCAGGTGTCTCATATACAATCTGTTAGGGGGGTTTTTCCTAAAAGATAAGAGGCTCTTCCAAACTTTCCATAATATCCAAATTATTGAAATCATTGCTATTCAACCTTCAAGCTGTCAGCTGGAAGAGCTTTAGTCACAAATGAACTAAGGGTTCCTTCCAAAGAAGAAGCATATAACAGTGCTGGAATAAGAGCCCATGCACACCAGCCCTTCTGCAAATACTAGGGTCATTTCTGTTTCTACACTTCTGAGCTTCTGGGGGACCCCGGGATCAATGGAAGAGGAAAACAGAATACAAAGAGGTCTGGGGCTACTGAGAAAATGCTTTGTCCAACTCAAGTATCAGTAGGCATAGCACAATCATGAACATTGTTAGGAGTGGTGAAGAGACCCACTGCCAGGGGCATGAAGTGGTGAGGAATCTAAAGAGGTATCTGCTGATACTGAAGGTCTTTCACAGGAGAGGAACCAAAGGAGACTACTTTGAGCCTCCATCATCTTGCTGTCCTTTTGCTGCCTCAAGGGGACACAGAAAGAACTTTCTAGAGAAATCCCTGAAAGACTCGGGAGAGATGCTTGACAGAAGAGGAGACTGTTATTTAGTTCTATTATGATCTCAGAGAGTTGCCAGTGCCTTTTCCTTTCAGCAAAGAAAGTTAGCATAGGCTGTGTTCCTGGACTGGGACACAGCTTGATTGAGCTCAAATTAAATTACCTGACAGCATTGGAATTTAGGCTGCTTTTGTCAATGCTAAGGTCAGGTAGGGCAAAGGAATTCAGCATGTGCTCTTACTTGTGGAGCTGGTTTCTTCCAGGGATATTACCTCTACTGCTCTTGAAAATTCAACAGCATACTTGAGAAAAACAGGCCCTACCTGAACCATGGTTGCAGGAAGCAGGTAGAAATGGGAAGCAAATCCTTCATTGTGTTACTGGGCCCTATAGGAGAAGGAGGAATCCCTGGAGAATGCCTGGAGTCCTCACATCCCCAAACTGGCCTCAGCACTAGGACACCAACTTCTCCAACTGCCACCAGGCGTACTGGGCCCAATAAGGTGGGGAGGTAGGATCACTAGACTAGCTCTGCTATTTACCAGTCTTGATGGGTCCCAGTGTATAATGAAGGAGGAAAATTCGTCCTTCTAATGTTAAATTAGCTACTGGGACAAAGACAAAAGGTGGTGTGCCAAGCTTGTCCTCACAAACCCACTCATAACTGCCCTATAATGTTCTGTTGTTCCCTGACTAAGATGTGTTGGGTGGGAGGTATGAACATCGCTGAAACTCTTGTAGAAAGCAAGTTCTTTGTGGAAGCTCTAGAGAGCTCAGCTGAGTCTGGCTCTATTGACAGTGGGCACAGCAAGTCTAGGAGACCAGGGTAGCGCCTTCGCCCTCCTTGCATTGGAGAGCAAGATCATTAGGAGACCCTTCCTGTTGACCTGAGTGAGGGGCTAATCCCAATGGCTGGAATGACTCCCAGAAGACAGAGAAGAAAAGGCTGCATGTCTATACACCACTGAACCAGTCTAAGTGTTATCTTCTACACTCCACCAAACATACTTTTAAAAATGTGTTGACTCCCTGTGATAATGGGGATTCCCATTATCGAGACTTAGCTGAAGGGGGATACTTCCCTCTTCAGGTAAACCAAGGGTTAATGAGATCTTGGGGTTAGGTTACATTTTTACTGTGGGTCAGTCACGGGGGAGAACTGCCCAATCAAGGGAAAAGAGGTGAGCATCTTCGAGATGCTTCGAAGGAGAAATTATAAAAATCCTTGAGAGGTCATGTGGCAGAGAGACAACAAAGGAACCTCCTGGAGATGGGATCTGTGCCAGTAGTAGGCTGCAGGCCTAGGCCTCGCCTCCTGGTCTCATTCCTCTCTTAGACCATCTAAGCCTGTGAACCCAAATGTGAGTAACTAGAACGTTAGGTAGTTAGTTGCATTAGGGCCTTTTATTATTTTTGGAGGTTGGCTGATCTAAAGAATGTATCTGTGTTTTTATAACTACTTGTAACTTAAGCGTACCTGGGAGGGGGGAGCCTCTACTGCTCTTGAAAATTCTCATGTGTATTATTGTCTTGTTTACTTGTATGCCTTAAAATAAATGCTTTTCTGTAAAACCTCTGTTTCCTCTCCATTCCCACGCCATTCTTCGGCACACGCTTAGATAGAACTTCTCTCACTCAGAAGGAGGAGGAAAGGAAAGGTCCTTAGGCATAGAGATTTGCAATTCACTGACAGGGTCCCACTGTCCTCTTCAGTTACAAATTAATTCAGTATATTCAGAATTCAGTGGGTGGTGGCAGCAAGAGAGAATTATAGTGAACGCTGGGGAATTTCCTGCCTCTTTTCAAGGGTAGAAGTCAGGCTTGGGGGGCTGGAAGTAAACTCAGTATGACACTCCCAAACAGCCAAAGTCTTACTTACTCTGCCCTTTGACATTCATTTCCAGGCAAGATCTTTACATAGGATTTGGGAAACCATCCTCTTCCTCCATTTACTTCTCCAAACCACCAATTTTCTTGCTGCTCCAATACTGTGATGATGTCATTTTTTGAAAAGTTCAAGTGGTTATCTTTCTTTGCTGTCCAGGAACAAAGTGCTTGCGCTTTTAAATTGTCTACAACTTGACCCTAGCAAACAAATAAACAAAATGACGATATCTCATATTTTCTCTCTTTTTTTAAAGTTAGAATTTGAGAAGCACAAAAATGTGGACTTGATCATTTTTTTCTAAAAAACAGCAGCCCCTTCTTAGGGAAGAAGTAAAATACAGATTTTCTGGGGTAAATCACTGGACATTAATGGCTCACCGCGCTGTATAGTGAACTATATATGCAGTATATGTTCACCACAATTGATAAGCTAGTTCAGTTTGTCAGATTTTTCAAAACAGCATTAAGGGATAGACAAATTTCATGCTGCATAGTGGCAAAGCATGGGACTGACAATTAGAAAGTGACTATTAGTAAGGCTGTATTAAAGGCAAAGAGAAGTATTTTGTCTTAACACTCCCATCCAAAGTCAACAGGAGACAATAAAAATTTCAGATAGGACTGTGGTTCTCTAGCTTCAAATAATTAGGAATAGAGATAATCAAAAATATAGGGCAATTAATTAATTAATGCTGTTAATACATTGAGAGACAGCGTGTTGTAATCCTGGAGATGAGGATTTGACTCATTGCTTGGCCATGGAAACCCACTGGGTGACCCTGGGCACATTACACAGTCTCAGCTCTAGTGATAGGTTCACTTTAGGGTCACGTTAAGTCAGAAATGACTTGAAGGCACACACCACCACCAATATATTGGATTATATTTAAAGGTAAGGAGTGAATGTCCCTCAGGCTGTACTTGACTGAGATGGACAGCAGTCATAAAAACCTGTGCCTTACCAAGGTTATTATTTCTATTATTTCTGGGGGGGGGTTGCCTTTGGAACAAAAGGATGGGTTGGCAAAAGTTTTTGAAAAATGCATTTACTTAAAATATATATTATCCCCTTGACCCAGACTTACTGCACCTGTGTTTATAATGAATGGTCCACTGCGAAATATACATCTGCCAAATGAAATTGATGAATTTTGAAGTAGTGTCCTCATTATTTATTAACACAGAATACATTATCTTTCTCCAGTCCTAATTAAACTTCGTCTTTTTTGTTTGTTTGTATTAATCCGGCCTGCTAGCCATTGGGAGGCCATTGCTGCATACCAAATACTGGGAGATCTGTCTGTTTTGAGGGTGGCTAGTGATCCCTCTTTGCACACGAACATGTTCTTTCTGTTTGCAGTGTAAGTAGCAATGATGTAGACTTGAGTTGACTGACTCGGAGTCAGACTCTCACTCGGACTTGACTCAGTGAAAATTACACTTTACTTGTATATTTTTAGTGACTGACTTGCTGCACTTGGTTCAGTAACACAACATATTCATCCAGAAAACTTACAACTTAATGGTCACATGGCAATCTGTCTCAAGCCCAAAGTGTGGACACATTTCCCAGAGGGAACAGCAAGTGGGCTAGGCAATGGGCTTGAGATGGCGTTGAGATCTGCTCAGCAGCCTGTCCCTTCTACATATAGGAGGAACTTTCTAAAACTTTTCCTATGAGCAGAAGGCAAGACTCGTGCCCACAGTGCAGGGTGTGTATCTCAGAGGGGAACAGAAAATGTGTTAGGCAGTGGGCTTGAGGAGGAAGGATCCTTCCTTCTAAAGGTCTTGAAGTTTCAGTAATGGGGAGTAAGAAGGATCCTATTCCCCACTTCTGAAAAAGCCTCCAGCTTTGCAGATGGGAAGTAAGAAGAATCCCCACTTCCGAACCTGCAGATGGCAAAATCACAAAGGTAAAGGGCTGATTCTACTTAAATTGTTAAAACTGACTTTATTCAACTCTATCCAGAAATTCTGGAATACAACTTGGGGCATAAAGTTGGCTCCCAGACTTGAGACTAGACTCAAAAGTATCTTGCAAGGACTTGAGACTCCACTTGAGACTTGACTTGAGACTTAGAGTAAAAGACTTAAATACACCACTGGTAAGTACACACTCCAAATGCTTTTTGGCTAGCCACTTTGGGAACTGAGTGCTAGACTACATGAAACTTTGGTCTGACACAGTCTGGCAAAATGTTATTGGATTTCCTTCTGTGTTGGTAATTTGGCTTTGGCTACTGTTGCTAAACAAATGATTTTGTGGGCCTAACAACCATATAGTAAATGAGTTTCCTAATGAAATCAAAAAGCAAAAATAACCCCAAGATATACACTGAATATGCTTTGCAAGGCTGCTATCCTTACTGGATAAAAGTTCCAGAATGAACACAGTGAAGATGTCACTGCTTTATGCTCCATTACTAGAGAGTGAGTGCCAAAAAAGAGCAACTGATTTCTTTCATACATATCTATCAAGAAATGGTCCCACAAGATGAACAGAGTGGAACATAACAGGGGGCTACACTGGAAGACTATGATCCTCAGCAGGCACCCACTCCTAGAGCAGAGTTGGAGGCATTTTTTCAGATTAGAACTCCAAGCTAGAGAGAGGTTGTATCACAAAAACTTTCAGAGTCTGCTATCCAGAATCTGCTAGGTTGCTTGTGGGGCCTCTGGGAGCTGTAGTCCAAAAACAGACATTTGCCAAAGTCTAGGCAACATCTAGACTACCAGCAAGCATAGTTCAGAAGGAGCATGCCCATGAATCTTTTGTGTTTACCTTTGTGGGATTTCTGATCTGTGCCAAGAATGGTGCTGGACTTGATGGAAGTTTGGTCTGTTTGAGACAAAGCTTGGAAAATATTACTTAGTTTTTAGATTATAACTCTCAGAACATTCCTACTATTGTCATGCTGGGGGCTGTAGTCCTGCCATCATAGTAAGCATTCCAAGCTCAGCATGGCCAGGGATCCTGATGGCTCAGCGAATGCTAGGAGTTTTAGCTCCTAAAGCAACTCTTCCAAGCTCTGACACTCAGCATGGTGGGCCTATCTGTCTTCTACCCACCACTGCACAGGACACCTGTCCATTGCACTCTACTTCACAGCCCGCCCTTCTGCGTGCCTTTTCCCACCTCCGTTTGCGTGGCAGCTGCTCTGCCTGCCCCAGTGGTGGTGGTTTCTCCCTGGGCAGCAGCAGGGCTGGCATAGGTCTCAATGGTCTTTTGCATCCTACTCACTCCTTGAGCCAGTGTAACAGGGCAGTGTGATAGGGTAAGAGCAATAGTTCTGTTGTGGGTGCCTTACAGAGGTGAGCAGCTATTTCCTCATACAACCAGGCCTGGCAGAGCAGCACCAAGGCTGCTGTAGAGTTCTGGAGGAGGAGGAGGAGGAGGAGGAGGAGGAGGAGGAGGAAGACGACGACAACGAAGGGGCCACCAAAGAGAAGGAAGCCACTGTTGGAGCCTCCATCACGCTCAGAAGAGGAGCCTCACTACTGTCAGTGGTCCTGCTCCTGCTATGGGCAACACTCTACCTTCTTCTGTTGATATTGCTTCCTCCCCCTTTTCCTCACCTTCACTACACCTGCATGCACTCCCCATGGAGTACAAAAATCCTCCATTTTGACCATTTAGTTGCAGTACCTCAAATGCTGAACACCACTATATCACTCTGAATCCCAATTTGTAATGCCCTTAGACACAAGTCTAAGGCACTTCACTGTCTCTTCACTGCTCTTCTGGACTGGTAATTATTGCCCATTCCCTAAAACTCTGCTATCAACAACTTTCCTCCCTTTATCCTTCAGTTAGCTTGTGTGTGAGTGCATAACTATCTGAATCTTGTGTGTGTGAGTAAGATTGATTTCCTCTCAATAAAACACATTTTTAGTTTACTTTTCAGTCTTTGGCTGGTTTTCCTGAAAGGACCCCATAAACACTGGTGGAAAGACCTTGCTAGTTACCCCACCTCTTGCAGCCTTCTTAATTAGAACTAATTAACTCCCCATTTTTACACTGAACTGCACATACTGCTGGAGGACCTCAAGGCCACCTCCCTACCTTTTGGGATAACAATTTGTGCCTCAGCCTCACAAACTTAAACACAGCATTTGGGATTTCCTATATAATATGGACATGGGACAACTTTTTTTGGCCACCCAATATGGGACTTCCAGTAGAAAATGAGACTCCTTCTACCTAAAAATAACGTCTTCTCCCTGTTTTGTGCATTTATACAAGCAAGTACAGTTCAGGCAAACTTAGGGCACAACAGCTAAAAAAAAAATAAAAAAAAAATGGTACAGTTTTGTTGTAAGCTATCCTGTAAAACTGTGAGAAGGGCAAGGAAGAAATGCTGTTCGTAACCAAATAATGATTAGTCAGTTTAAGAACTAGAGACTGTAAGTCTTTATATGAAACCCCAGAAACAGATTTCCCGTAAGATATTTTTCTCTGAGTAGAACAGCACAAGACGCAAAGATACACAAACATAAAGCATTTTCCTCTTCATAGAACATACCTGTCCATGAATGGGAGAAACCGATCCAGGGGATACTGTACGAGTAAAGGCAGATTTTTTCTGCCACGAGTTAACATTTAAACTTGAAAAAGGTATATTTTGGTAATCAGTTTCTTCTGCTGGCTTACTTGGTGAAGTTGATCTGCAAGTTAACCAAAAAGAAAGGTAAAAACTTACGGTATCTTCCAATATCAAAAGGGCAGTCATGTGGAAGATGGAGTAAGCTTGTTTTCTGCTTTCCTATAAGAAAGGAGATTCTGACTAAACTACCAGTAAAAGGTGTTCAACAGTGAAATTGACTACCTCAGAAATTGGCTGATTCTTTGTTGAAGGTTTTTATCCAGAGGTTGGACGTCTATCTATTAGGGATCCTTTAGTTCTGAATTCTTGCACTGGCAAGGGTTGAACTGGCTGACTTTTGGGATCTCTTCCTATTCTACAATTCTGTGAATCTAATAGTTGGGAGCCAGAGTTCTAACTCCCTTTGAGTCATGTAACTCTACAGGATGTTGGGCAAATTTCACTCTCTTAGCCTCAGAAGAAGAAATCTTGCAAAGTAAATCTTGCTAAGAAAAATTTCAAAATAGGTTCACCTTCATGTTGTCATAAGTCAGAAATGACCTGAAGGCACACAACACCAAAATATAGGGTACAGCAGCTGAAGTAATTTGTTGTAGTGCAACATAGCTTCCAAAACACACACAAGATGTTGCACACATGATATTCCAGTGATGAAGCTAATATGTTTCATGAGTCTCTCCACCCCTTAAGTAAGTTCAAATGAATCATCATCTTCTAACCATGGTATTATGTAAGAGAAATGTGTCTTCTAAACTGAATACAACAGAAGTTCTATCAATACGCTGGTCAGTCATGAGAACCACAGACATTATTTCTTAATATACAAATGCACATAACTAGTATACAATAGAAGTATTTTTTTTCACATTTAAAATTACATAGCCAAAGCTAATACATAGAATTCTCTCAAAATGCACCAAATTGAGTATAACAACGTTCAGAGTGGTAGCGGAGGAATGAGCTGCACTTACTCTACCCGAACTGAGGCAGTTGGTAAAGATACTGTTGGAGGAAGTAAAGCTTTCTTAGCAGGTGAAGCAGTTTTTTCTTTTTCAGGAATTTTTTCTACATAATTACTTGGAAACCAGCCAAAATGCCCTTGGAAGCTCCCATATAACCATCCAGGTTCTCCTTCAGCTTTCTCTGTGACCTGGGGAAAGGAAGAAAGTACATACGGTCAAGGAGAAAATCTAGGCTTTTTGACAAATGTTATCAATTTCTTTTTTACTTTAACAGTTATTTTAATTCTTTATATTGGCTTATGTCACTTCAGGGATACTGTAAAGAAGAAATACTGTAGAGAAGAAATAAAGTTTCAATTTAAAATAAATACCCTATTAAAATAAATAAGAATTCACAAACTACCATCTCATCATCTTTTTCTTACCTGAATTATATCTCCAGAACTGAAACTGATCTCATCATGATTCCTTGCTTCAAATGGATATAAAGCTCTGTAATTCACAAAGCCAACCAATTTCCCGGGTTCAGAGGCACTAATAGCATGACCTGAAAAGTTGAAGAAGAATCATTACTACATACTAACTCTGCTTGCTTTTCTTCTTTTGTAAAGCAAAAGTGATATATTTTAGGGTTTGTACAAGTGCATATACCCGCCTCTCTCTCAAGCCTGGTTAATACCAAGTATTAACTTGACTAAAGGCATCAGTGCAGTGTGCTCGCATTTCTGAACAGTACCCATCCATTTACGACCATATATACTGACTAGAAACATTGAAAGACACAATGTGCACAGCTGTCAAAATTCAATGGCTTGGACCTTTGCCAGGCATGTGTGAAGGGAAGGAGCTTTCTGTTCATGGACAAGACCAAGAGCCAGTAGCGGGCCCTATTGGTGTAGGGTGGGGGGAGACAATTTGCCACTCTTCCTCCCTTCCTGAAACTCCAATAGCAGGAGGGGTTTAAATTCAGGATTGTGAAAATCATTTCAAAGCACCCATATCCACACAAAAACATGAATGTAATACCTTCATGCTTAAATGTTGACTTAAGAGTTTGATTCTTAGCCTGTTTGAGGGTGTCTACATTTTTTTCATGTATGTTTGACTGAGAAATAGTTTTTTCTGACTCTTGTAGATTGGCAGAATCTTTTCTCTTCTTCTCATCATCAAAATGCTTATGCCTTTCCTCAGCTTCTCTTGCAATCTTTTCCTGTCTCCTTTTGTCTTCTTCTTTTTGCTTCTGCCTCTGCTGCTCAAAATCTCTTAGAACTTCTGCTTCCTTGGTCCTTCTTCCCACTTCAGGTTTCTCCTCTGCCAGTTTCTGCTGCTGGGCTGCTCTTTGTTGTGCAGCTGCCTCCTCTGCTTTCTGTTTCTCCTCATGGAGTTTTTCCTGAAGCCGCTCTTCCTGTATTCGCTTTCTCTTCTCTTCTTCTTCCTTACGGATATTTTCTTGCCACAAGTTTTCCTTTTCCCGTTTTGCTTTTCTTAGAGAAAAAAAGGCAAATAAAACATTGTCAATAAATCAGAGCTTAGCTTCATGATATCAAAGGTAAAAAACAAGGCTGAGTAGACTTGGTATAAGTATTTTATAGATTTGCTATGAGGAGAATGGTTCAGATCACTCACTCATTCACTCACACACACACACACACACACCATATATATGGCATTGTTACATGGAAGGAGGAAAGATTGTGGTGGTAGTACTTGAAACAAAAGCAGAAAGGGAAGTGTGGCTTGAAAAATCACTTGTACAGTACAGGCATCTTTCCAAGCCACCTCTTCTCTTGTGCCTTAACTCTGAGGACTCCTTAAAGTTGGATGTTAAAGAAACAGGCACTCAGAACCAGATGTCTCCTTCTGCCTCTGCCACTGCTACTCTGTGGAAGCACACAGCATCAAATTGTTTACTTGTTGGAGGGGTGGTTCGCCACAGTGGGTCCTGGCAAAAAGTGGGGAGCAAGATGACCCATGAATGCCGTCTTGAGCCCACAGCAGGAAAGGTGGGATGCAAAAGAAAATAATAAAACAAAAGAAAGATTTTAAAGCAACTGATCCAGTTTATATCAATTACTTTCACTGACTTTGAAACTTAATGACTGTATAGGCATTTTCAAGTATGCACTCTGATGCTGGAAGCTAAGAAAATATACTTATTAAATATTTGCCAGAGGAAGATGACCAATAGTGAATGGAACACACTATGTGTGATGTCTTCCACAGGAACTGTGAGATATTACAGCTTTTGTGGAAACTGTTTTTATAAGCTCAAGTTTAGCCCACTGACTTATAGTTTTCACAATCTATCCAGGTGGCTTCTTCTTAAAAAAGCCCTTACACTTAGTTATCTCTTTGTGCCCTAAGAGGTCAATAAAATATGTCCTTTATTTGCTTGCTTGCTTGCTTGTTTTCTTTCTTATTTACTTTTTTTCCTATGGATTTATAAGTATGTATAGAATTGGGAACGTCTCAGTTAGGTCAACACTATTTGTTTTCAACAAATTCTTATTGTTGACGTGCACCTTTCTTAAGACTTTTTTTTTATTCATCAGGGTGGCTTTCCATGTACCTTGTAACAGAGTTGTATATCCCAGGCGAATAAAAAGAGTCTATCTGGGAGTGTGGTGAACATGTCATTTAAAAACCCCTAATAATTTATCACATTACCGTGCAGCCTCATCCTCCATTCTTTTTTTCCGTGCTAGTTCATTTCTTTTTCTTTCTAGCTCTTGGACTTTATCTTGTTTAATCTTGTGAAGTTGCTCAAGTGCTAACTGCTGGGTGTTGTAGGTTTCTCTCAGCTCCTATTAAAAAATAAAATAAAATGGAATAAAGTAAGCATAATGCAGCAGCTTTTCTGAGAAACAATTTTTTATTATGCTCATGTAGTTCAAGCTTTAACACAAGACATTTCTACAATGAGAAATATAAGAAAATGATTAATTTTAAGACAGAACAATTCAAGTAGACAGATTCAAAATTAAAAGATGTTCAAAGGCTTCAAAATTTGCATTTTTAATTACGACCACTACTAGTACTACAGCAACTTCTTTCTTTTAGTGACTAGAGGTAAGGTAATATGGTGCAGATAATGAAAGAATTATTTTATTTTATTTTAACAAAATACGTGAATACATTTATCAGAAAGTGAGTAGAAAAGTACTAGAGACAGGTTATCAGTCCTGGATTAAACCATATTAACCATATTTCTCTGGGCTCAAAAACATTTGAACAGGCTTGCTTTTGTCCCATTCCTTCCTTTTATCCTATTATATTGTATTAATTTCAATATTATTGCTTTCTTGAATATTTGGAAAATTGATTTGTTAACCTCTTTTCTCCTTCTGCTTCTCTCTCTTCTTGGTTTTTGCCCCTTAATGTAAAGTTAACTTCTAATAATTGTTCTAGGACAGAAATGCTGTAATTTGCCTTGTAAAATCAGAACAAAGAGCTCTTTATGGGAAATTGTACATCATAATGCAACTAAACTCTTATTAAAAAAACAAAAGGAAACCAAACACTTTAAAATAGCTCTCCTTTTATTAACATAGTCTCCTCTGATTAATAGAATTTCTAAACCAATCTCATTTTTATTGTTTGAATACAGTAGTATCATGACTGGAAAGGACTTTGCAGCTGGCTAAAAGAAATAATGACTACCTAATAAATTCAGTCAAATACAAATCTGCTGACTCCAGTCCAAACATTCACATCAACAGAAATTGATTCCAGCTTGCCTGAACACACAAATAACCTGAATGCAAGAATGTTTATGTAGATGTTCATATTATTTTGTTATGCTGTAAACATTTTCAGTTATCATGTAATAAATATTATATGTTTACTAGTAATAAGCATCTTCAAAATTATGTTGTGGAATATTTTGACACAATGACATTACACTTGTATTCTGACACACACCAGGGACAAACTCATTTCTTGCTCTAAGGCTAGGAATCACCAATGCAGTGACCATGCAGACCTTCTGTGGAATCTGTCAAATCCACTTCCATTTTTTTTATTTCACATTTTTAAACAAACAAACAAAAGCAGAAGCCAGGTTATCTGCAAAGCACCATATTTATTTATTAGATTGGCACTAGAGTCTGACATGGGCCTACATGCTTGGAAAAAGAAAATGCTAGATATCTGCCTCCAGAAAAATGGGGGAAAAAAGATAGAAAGATTTAGCAGAAGCAGAGGATAGCGAGAAATGAAGCTGGTAAGAAAAGAGAAGGACAGGACAGGTAAGTGTGAACATATAAAGCATTTCCCCACCAGCAAACAGGGGATCCCACACTAGTCTTTAACCTTTGTCTCAATACTGAGGTCTTGATTCTGCAACCCCCAGTACCTGCAATTTACAATGCAAAACAGAATTTCATTTGCTTCAGTGGAACCCTTCCCTGCAAAGCAAATTTACAAGCAGGAATCATAATTAATCTTGATCCAGATTGGGGCTTCCATATTGGCAATTTCTGATGAAAATTATCTGTGCTCAAGGTCCAAAATATACTGCCTTATAAACTTGGGAGAGAGTGGTTACCCTGGGAAGGGAGTGGTGTGGCCAGCAGGGCTACCTAATGGGAGAACTAAGTAGGGGGGAGGGAGTCTATGTATGTGTTAGGTGATGAAGGAATGGGTCTTCCAGTTAGGGTGTGGATTCAAAAGAGTGACTGTATGTTTCTTCTGACTTAGAGCCCATCTCTCTCTTGTATTTAGGTTCTTGGCTGAATATTACTCCTTTAGCTTCACCAACTTGCCTCCTGTGAAATGGTGGTTTTGCAACCTGTCAAACTCACCAAAAAAGGCTATGCTAAAACTGAGTAAGCTTCACAATCTGTCCCTGTCTCCTTGGTTTTAAAGACAAAACTCTGATCACTGCTCACAGGAGTTCTTGGTAAATAAGCTCCAAGCGGAAACCCTGGGAAGTGGAGCAAAAAATCATACCCTGGACCTAGAGTTGTTAGGGCTGGGAATCAGTTTGGATGAGCACACATATTTAACTCCAAGCAAGTGGGGCATCCATGTTACAGTGGCCCCTCCACATTTGCAAGGGTTTGGGGAGCAGAACCCTCACAAAAGTGGAAAAATCACAAATAACCCCCCTTCTGCACCCCCCTCCCATTTCCTTCTGGGGCTGTGGTGTGAAAATCTTCCTTCTTCACACCCAGGCCAGAGGCAAGGGAGTGAGAGGGGGAGCTCCAGAGGGGAGAAGGAAGGTGTGTGTGCCCCTCCCATTGACTTAACGTTTGCATTGACGCGAGTTCTCAGTGCTGGGACAGAGGTAAAGGAATGGGAGGAGAGAGCTCCAGAGTGGTGAAGAGGGGTGAAGATGTGTCTCCTCTGCCTTATCTTTTGCCTTGACATAAGTTCTCAGCACCAGGGCAAAGCATGCATGTCTTCTCCACTCCACTGCCTTACCTTTTGCTTTGGCACACTTGCCTTCTTTTTCTGTGCCAGCAAAATGCAAGGGAATGGGAGGAGGAGAAGAGGGGAGGCACAAACGCCTCGCAAATAATCGTTTTATTTTATCTATACTAGCATCTGATTCTTAAATGCCAGCACTCATGCCAAATCCACTGGATACAATTTGTCAAAAAAAGTCTGAAAGTCATTTTCAACATCAATTATCACTTCTTGGAATGACTTGGGATACTTTTGGAAAAGCTCTGGAAACAATGAACTGATCTGGATGTATCATACACTTTGTGCTATACAAATATACTAGCAATAGAGGTTTATCCACGGGTGAAATGCTCTGAGGGCTCAAACAATAAAAGCAGCACAAAGAATTGTGGCAAAAACATGTCTTCAAACTGCTGGTCTAAGTGTTTAAAACCATATGACAGACTGGCAATTGACAGGTATACAGAAAATACTGTCTTGGACACCTGTGGAGAGGTATATTTGGACTACCATAGCATTCAACTGCACAAATAGTTCAAGTTCATTATGCATTTGTTAGGCAACTGTTTTCCTAAGCACGGATCGTATAAATTTGTTATTTGCAAATGTTATGAATGTAAATAGAAGAATCTTAAGGACAAACAACCAAACAAAATCATGGTATGAACAGTATCTAGATACAACAGATAAACACAAGTTGTGTACATACTAGTAATGGAAAGATCTGTTGATTTCACTTTCTCTCACATTTCAATTTTTATTTTTAATTTAAGTTTTGAAGAAATTTGTTAATTTTGAAAAGTTCTCATTAAACAATCAAGCCAAACAACCATCTGTAATGTCCCTGCCATTCAATAGCCATTTTGCTATTACAGATGAGAAGTCTGCCAGAAACACACACACACACACACACAGAGACGCACACACAACCTGGCAACCCTCACTCAGTACCATAAGCATGGCTGAATAATTCAAATATGTATTAAAATATACAAATCCTTCTTGCCCATGCTGCATACCAATAGCCTGGCACAGTCAAAGTTTGTGGTATCTGGTCTGGTGTCCCATATGTTGGGCACACATATTTCCTTGCATCTGAGTAACACTCATCTTTAATATCAATGACAACACTGTTGTTGCTTTTTTTAAAAAAAATCTTTAGCAAAACTTCTTCCCATGGTCATTAAAGAATGATACTGCTTCATCATTTGTTATTACGTGGAAGCTCAGCCATTAAAAAAAAAGTCTTGAAAACATCATGGTAATGCAGTGAGCAGCATCTTCTTTGTTCAGCTCTCAAGAGAGACTGTCAGTACTTCAGATGCTTTTGTGGTTCAGAGGTGAGAAAAGAAGCAAAAAATACATGTCTCTGGAAAGGATTTACAACTTCTTCACTAACCTCTATCAACTACTGCACAGGCATGAAGGACTGGCTTCATCGTGGTTTCCCTGAAGATTTGGGCAGTCTCTCCTAGTTTATACTACAACAGCAATATGAGTTGATCCTTCACTCAATAAAGGATCAACTTATATTGCTTTTGTAATATCCCATCAGGGCATCAGAATTAAGGCCGACTTGATCAGCTTAATTTTCATTCATGGCAAAGAATCAACTCCATGATGGTAAAAGTGGTACATCAAGTCCATTAATATAGTTTTGTAGTGGCTGATGCAGATCCACTCACTTGGCCTGGAGAGCAGCCTCTGCTAAGTAGATTTCCTCAAATGCCTGACGTACTCCAGACTTTTCTATGGCTTGAACTAATGCACAGTCACTGAGATATTTATGTTTTCATATCCAATGTGGAACATACAACATGCAGTGTAGAATGTGTATATGGCCTGCCATTAGCACACTGTTCATCTATACTCCAATCTTTAGAAACAACAATAGCAAAGGGAATGATAACTTTCTCATTAGAACACCTGACATCTGTATTACCTGGCCAGCATCTACAGCATAGGCTTACCATTAGTTTTATTTTAAAAAAATAAATAAATGCAGTAGCATTTGAACTGTATAAGGAAGCAAATATTTTCATGCTAATGCTTTTTTTCCATAAATGGAAGATGATCAATTATTTCAAGTTTTGGGCTGTATTTTGTATAGCTTGCTTATCTGCAATCAGAAAATCAGTGTTGCTATCATCTGGTGCCACAGCCTTTGCTTTCAGGACCCAAGTAGATTGCTATTACTGGTTCTTTAATTGCTTGGTGATTCTTTTACATTACTTGAGTCACTCGTATCATGTACAGATAGTCTCTCAAAGTGTATGAATGCAGCTTCATCAATATCATCTTCTAGGACTAAACAGACATTTCACATCCTCTTGAGATGCAAGATCACACAACATACTCTTGGTATGGTCATTTCAAATAATGCTAATGCTTTACATTATTAAGTCAAAGTCACAAGCTTAAAATTTTTAGTAACCAGTTTAATCCCTCAAGATACAACCACAGTACTCCATCATTTCTTGAGGTGTGTGTATGACCATCCAGCCTCTGCTGAAAAAAGACCTATGACAAAGGAGAATCCACGGCAGTCTATTCCACTGGCAAACAGCTGGTATCATCTACTGTTCTACTGTTAGTCAAAATCCTTTTTCTTGTACTTTAAACCAACTTATCCTCAGAGGCAATAGAAAATAAATCTGCTTCATTGTGTACATGACAGTCCCTGAAATATGCAAAGATAGCAATTCTACTTCCTCTTAGTTATCCTTTCTCAATATTCAATATACCCAGTTCTTTCAACCTAGTCTTACAGGACTTGATATCCAGACCCTTCATCATCTTTATCACTCACCTCTAAACCAGCTGTTTTTCAATATCCTTCTTAAACCACAGGGCTCAAAAATGGACACAGTACTCAAGCACAGGTAGGTGCCCAAAGTCGAACAGAACAATATCTTTATCTTTGTGATACAGCCTAGAATTTTATTAGTCTTCTTTCGACTACACCGTTTACTCATGTTTAGTATGTGGTTTGCAAAAACTGGTAGATCCTTTTCAAATGGAGTGCTATAAAGCCACTCGACTATTCACCATTTTGAACAAGTTTTGGACTACTGTCCTGCCTCCACATTTGTGGGTTTGATGTTCTTGAATTTGATTATTCAAGAACCTGTGTGCTTCGCCCGCCAATTCTCCTCCTACCATTCCTATGCATTTTTCCCCAGGGTGAGTTCTCTGAGAAAAACAAAAAGAAATGGGTGAGCCCTCCTTTCCTCCTCCGGAGTTTCCTTCCCTTCCCATGCATTTTGCCCCAGCATGGAGAACTCCCACTGAAGCAAAATGGCAGGGAATGTGGTGGGCAGAGGCTCCCAAGAGCCTTCTTTTCCTTCCCCCTCCCCTTCCCATCCATTTTGTCTGCACTAGGGCAAAATGCACGTGAAGGGGAAGGGGAGAACTCCAGAGGAGTAAAGGAAGGTTCTTGGGAGCCTCCCCAACATTCCCTTCCATTTTGCATGGAAACAGGAAGGGGTGGAGCCCCAGCAGGGAATGAGAGGGAGAGCAGATGGGGGAGCTATTCACGATTTTTCCACTTTTGGGAAGGCATTATGCCCCGAACCCTCACAAATGTGGAGGGAGAACTGTAGTTTTTCATCCTTTCAATAGGAATATGTTTTCTGTCTTCCAGAGGATCAAGCTGACCAAACTACTTTGGTGTCATTATCTTTAAGCTGGCCACAGACTGCTTTCTGAGGACACATACTACGGCTCCATTGTTGGAACTCAGCTGGCCAGTTTCTGGTCAGTGCTTGGGGGGAACACCCTCTGGGCTCCCATATATCACTGGTAACTCCTGTGGGCCTGGGAGCCTATTTCAGCCATCAAGATCCCAGTGTGGGCTGCACTCTGTTGCAAGTTGAGGAAACTCAGAAGTCTATAAGGATCTGAAGGTGGAGTGGGGGCAGAAACAGGTAGGGAAAAATGTTTTTCCCTGGCTTGTTTTCCAAAATCTTTCCCCCCCATGAAAAATGGAAAAAACAGATTACCAAGTATATTCTTTTAGAACAATGAATAAATGTTTAAGACAAGGTTATCATGTATTTACTACCCTAAAATGAGTTCTAAAAACTATACAAGCGGACGATTTTAAGAAACACTATGTACAGTGTCAGAGTGTATGTGCGTGTGTATGTGCCTTCGTCACCTGTCAACTTGCGGTAACCCCATGAATTTCATAGGGTTTTCTTAGGCAAGGAATATTCAGAAGTAGTTTTACCAGTTCTGTCCTCTGAAGCGTAGCTTACAGCACCTGGTATTCATTTGGTGGTCTCCCATCCAAATACCAACCAGAGCTGACCCTGCTTAGCTTCCAAAATCAGACAGGATCTGGTGCAGTAAAGGTATTCTGGGCTTGATTTCTTTTTCTTGGTTATGAGGGTGTTACATCTGCTCGACATTATAGAGGACTAGTGCAGACAAAATAATGTTCCTTGTTTTATTAAGCTTGACGTTTTCTTCTGTTTTCTTTGAAGATGTTTTGCTTGCTCCTCATAACCAAATAGATTCTTTAAAGTTCAAACATTACCAGCAGTTCAGGACTTTGTAACAAAAAAAAATGTTAAAAAAGTAAATTCCATTTGCAATTATTTTCTGAATAAGCTGAACTCTTAATATATCAAAAGTGATGCTTTTATGTCTGTCCAAGTCACATATAATGCCTTTGGCACTGTTAAAGTAACAAAGTGACTTCCAGTCTTTAAAGTGTGTTAATATTACACTTTTCAATGTTCCAATTGTTTCCATTTTTAACCCCAGAAAACCCTAGAAAAAAAATGTTTTTTTTCCATGTGGCTTCAAAATTTTAAAAAATGTTACATCTCTGGTAGTGGTGGGCACCAGCGTGGTGTACTGGTGTAAGCACCACACTATATCTCCGGAAACCAGGTTTCAAAGGGCTGCTTGGCCATAGAAACCCACTAGGTTACCTCTGGGCAAGTCACACTCTCTCAGTCTCAGAGGAACTCCCCCGAACAAATCTTGCCACAAAAACTCCATGATAGGTTTGACTTAGGGTCACCTAAGTCAGAAGCAACTTGAAGGCACACAACAACAACAACAAAATGGTATGGCAACAACTCAAAGTGGGAAAAAACTACAGTGGCCAACCCTGCTGGTGCACTGCTTAATGCCAGCACGGTATACACATAGCCTTCCCTTCCTCATTTTTTAGGGCTGGCAGGTAGGCTGGAAGATTTTTTTTTTTAATACCTTGGAATTCCTCCTGATGTTCAAAAACTCATTCTAAACCTCTCTTGTGCCCATTTTGGTATGCACAAATGGGACATCCATTTTTCTATTACCAGAAATGATAATACAAAATTATTTAACATTAGGCCTTTTCAAAGTCAGCTTTGACACCTAGATTTGACTGTATTTCAGCTGAACTAGTACACTGTTAAAGATGGATGGAAGCCTGTGTGCAATACAGCATAAGGAATTTAAACCTTTTACCTAAAAATTGATAACACTTAAATGTCCAAAAATAGTTAGTAACCTTTATATTATTATTTTTGTTCCTGACTCTTTACTGAATTTAAAGCATTCAGTGAGCAAACAGGGTTCAAAAGCAAGCAGAAAAGCAAAGGAAAAACTGTGCATGCTGTACAGCACTGATTATTGTATTAAGCAAGGTTTAAAGTTAAGCATGAAAGAAATTTTTAAAAACACAGAGACACAGAGAAAACAATGAAATTATTAGAAGCAAAAAGGCCAAAGATTAGAAAATAACCTTAAGTAAGAGGAAGAGGTTGTTGAGACAGCTTAGCAGACACAAAAGGCACTGAAGAACAGAAGCATCCATTGTCTCACACTGTAAGATAAGGCAGATAGAAAGCATTAAAACTTTGCACTGCATTTGTTATACATGTTGGGAATGTACGATGTTGCAACTGGATCATTTTGAAATGTACAATTGGCATGTCACATATTAATCATGTTAGCCCACTATCCAAATAGCACAATCAAAATTTCCATTAAGTTTTCAACAGGTAGATATGGTAAAAATTATGTCTTCCCTAGCTAGAACTGTCCTTCCTGTTAACAGTTCACAAGACGGATATGAAACACAATACTGAAGTGTGGAGTGTCCCTTTTCAGCCATCCTCTCTTCTGTGGTATTTCATTCCATCTCCCCTCCCACCTGGCTTTCTGTTCCCCTCCTTCAACGACCATTCTGCGTCCACTGACCATGCCCAGTCTTCATAGGGCTTACAGAATGCATCAAGACCCTCCAGGACTTCTCCCAATACACAGATTTTTTTTTTAATTTGCCCAAGCCTTTCGAAACATCCATCTTCCACACAGAGGTGCTATTTTGACTGCATAAAGACTTCCACTGCTTGCCTCACTCATTCTCTCTCTGGGTGGCACAGCAGTGATGTTTTTTCTGAACCCTTATGCTGCACCATCCAGAAAAACAGTATGCTTCCACTTTCTCTGCAGGCAGCAGCTCAAGCCTGATTGGTCCCCAGAGAAGAGAAAAGAACAGCCCTTGTACCCTTTCCAACTTGCCCCAGAACAGCAGATCTCAAAAGAAAGGGGTGCTGTGGCTGCCTAGCTGGTGATTTGTTCCAGGTCATGGCTGTCCTTTTAAACTCTGGCAAGGAACACATGGCTTCAAGATCAGGCACCCATTACTCCCCATCAACATCAAGGTGAGGGGGAAAGCCTTGCAAGGTGCTCAGATCTTGGGCCAATGTAAAGACCTTCTCAGCTTTCCTTCCAGTTGCACAGAGAGGTATCTTGTCCGGTGGCTACTTACACATTGTCAAAGAGAGACAATGCATTGTATACAAAAGCGAGAACAAGAGACAGAAAGAACACACACAAGCAGGTGCATCTGCATTTGCTAATTTAGATTTATAGATGCAAATCTAGAAATAATTACTACAATTTAAAGTGAAATACAATATATTTCACCATAATGAGATGTGACCAGTTGATTTGTGTGTCTGCTCAGCTTGCTCACCAGGTATTACATAGTGATGAGCAACTTCAAAGGTCCTTCCTGTCCTTTATTATGTTTTTGATCTTTGAAATACATTTGGATTGGACAGTCCTTCAAATAAACTGGCCTCTGTAAAGTATGCATTTATTTTGTTCTAAGGGAGGACAAAAAGGACCTGCTGAATAGCTTCCTAAGTAATGGCATAGATCCCTCCAGACTGGAAATAGAGTGTAACAGATGACCAAGATGTCTAAATGGTACAGAAATAAGCACAGCTTCCTTTGGTTTTGTTAAATGTTAAAGGTGGTAAAAGAAATAGATGGTGTCCTACTCTGATAATCAGCTTTTATGAATTAATATTTTTAAAAAATCTTAAAACAGGATTGTTTCTGCTTATCCCACAATGAGTCTTGCTTCAAGTGTACTATATAATATTTATTCCATTTTGCTTCAAGTCGCAAAACACTGACATAATCTACACAGTACATGTGTGTGTATGTGTACACACACACACACACACATATTAAATCAGTTAATGTTAACACTGGCTGAGTATCTGAATAGCACAAATGAAAACAAGTGGTAGGCAAGAAATGCCCTTTCATAAGGGCTCACTTACTGAAGACATTGAAAAAGATCTGACAAACTCATGCCTGATGAGTTGAAAGTAAAAATCAAAAGTGAGAAAAGTACTGCTGCCCTTTTCAGCAAAAAAATGACTACCTTGGTGTGGTTTTAAAGGTTTACATCAAGACTTTACCTTAAGCTCATTATTAAAAGCATCCATTTCAGAGAGCTTGGAAGCTGTTTCTTTTTCTAGTGCATCTAGTTGCTCCCTAAGTCTCTGGCATAATTCTTCTTTCTCTGAAGACTTCTTGTGTAGCGAATTAAAATCTGTTTCTGCAGATAAAAGACCAAATATTCAATATGCACATTTATTTACAAACCTCTTGATTAATTTTATTCATTCCTTATATGTTTCTTTGCAAAAACAGAATATTTTATATTCCAGCTCATGAATTCCTGTAACTATCACATCAGCTAGGTCACTATTATTTACCTTTAAATAGACTCTGGATTGAAAGCTAGGGACTTGGCCGAATACACTTGATAAATCCATGAGTAAACAGAGTTCCCAGCCTACAGCTTAGTCCAACAAAAATGAAGGGGCCCTAAAAAGGCAGAAGTAAGTAATATTATTCAACCCAAGGGCTGAACTGCTTTTGGGAACAGTGTTGAGGCAAGATCCCAAAGTGGGTAGGACTACCTCATTGCTGGCATATACCTCAATATGATTGCCCAGATCCCATTGGTACAGGTACATGTGCATATAACACACACACACACATCTCTTTCTTACACACAATCTCCTGCTGGGAATTTTCTCCTGAAAGACTCGCAGTGAAGACTTCCATCACAGACTGATGAGAAGTTTTCCCTAATTTTGGAAATGGGAAAAATGGGCACTGGAGAACAAAACTTTGCCCCCTGTGTGACAGTCCTTTGGCTATTTAGAGAATGCCTCCCCTTGATCTGTTTTCCAAGATAAAGATATCAGTTCACTGCTGCATTTTCCTGTAACAATTAAGTTGATGGGAAAGTGCTCTCTATGTATGTTAGTGCTACAAGTAAATTATGCAAACAATACTTTAATAGATACCCTTCCTTACTCTTTGATAACATCTTAGCTTCATTTTTATTTTTACTTCCTATGTTCTCATCATTGCTTATATTTCATTCCAGTGAACAAAAGAAAAATAAAGAAAGGGGGAAAAAACCTTTAGTAGATACATACTAGAAGAATTGTCGAGCTGCATATGATTTATTTTCTCATTTAGCTGCTGTTTCTCGGGAATAAGGAGGACCAACTTATTCTGATATTCCTACAAAATTGGAAGAAAAAATTAAAAGTGCATAAGCATAATTTCTACACGGCATCACCAAACCAACTGTATAATACAACTTAAGGTATATATGCTGAGACAACAAAAAGGGTGTGTGTGTTGGGAGTGTGTGTGGCTATTCTAAAGCAGCAGTTCTTATGCAATGTTCTCAAAGGGGGTCCACAAAAGCTTGAGGTAATGTTATGGTTTTTTACAGTTAAAATAGAAAGCAAGCAAGAATGGATGATGAATGATGCTGAGAGAAAGCATGTGATGTTTCTTGCTACTGCGCATACAGGCAGAAGCCACCTTGAGTTAAGTCTTGGTGGTCCATGGAAACAAAGAGGGACCATGGTAAAAACTGCTGTCTAAAACATATTTATGCTATTCAAAATCATTTTCTTTGGTACCAAAATTGCAGAAGGCATGTTGATTGATACATTTTGAGACTGTGCTTTCTAACATTTGTTCATCATGAAGGAAAGTTTGTTCTGTGCTTCCTAATTTTTTTGTATTACAAACTTTCAGAATTTTCAAACAGAATTAGAAAAGATTTTCCTGAAACACTCACACAGTGGTTACATTAAGGTTCAAAAATAACAAAGATACAGAAAGATTCCTTGATGTGCAACAGACAAAAGGTAGGTAGGCTCCAGATCCTTGAAAAATTGTCTCCAGTTTCAAGCAACAAAATGGTTTCTAGTTTATTGAACATTATTTCTTAAAATTTGTGGGAAATTCTTGCGATTGTAACTGGCACCTTTACAACAGCCATTAGGGTTAAAAAACAAACAAACAAGCCATATCTTATGCTGCTGAAAGCTTATTTGGGTGAGCCATTTGTTTATAATTACTACTATCACTGTCTGTGGTGGAAATGAACGGAAATGAAGGGAAAAGAATGAAGAGAAATTGAATTAATCTCTTTTGAATATAGTAAGAAGGGATCTATGAGGTCATCAGTATAGTACCTTCATGGGACTATACAAGAAGACTTAGGAAAATGCTAGGATGAGGAGGGTTCTTGTAACAGGACAGAATGGATTTTGGGTGCTCTCAGGAATCTGGACTGTTCTTCTTTACATCTTTATATAGATGTCAAAAATTATTTTAAAAGGAGTAATTTTATAAACATCTGAAAGATAACTTCTTTCCCATAGGATGGACCAGATTCCAGGATTAGCAGGGGAGGCCATATCTTAAACAGCACACAGAGCACGGTCCACAAAGGTGCATGAGCCAGTGATGTCTGAAAAGGCTTTCTCTGTGGTGGCCTCACAGACCACAAAAATTCCTTGGAGATGTGCTTGGTATCTTCATTATATGTATTTCACTGACAAGTCAAGATGCCTCTTTTTACACAAGCTTTTGGAAACAGAAGAAAGGCACAAGAAAGTGCAATTTCCCTTCTGAGGCTGTAGTATAAACTCAGCTGTATTGTTCACTTTATAACTGTTATAATGATATGTATCTGCCCATCCCTGGAATCATAACCAGAAGAGTGAGGTATAAATTAAATAAATAAGTAAAAAACACAAATACTACTAGGAGATTATTTTCCCATTTTTGTCCTTCATTCTTTGCATTGCAGCCTTAAGATGTGTTCACATACCTGAAGCTGTTGCTGTAGCTCTTTGATTTCAATAATTCCCAAATCATATTTCTTGTCCAAAAGGTCCAGCTCATTTTTCTGATTTTGCTTTCTGATTCGTACATCTTTCAGTCTCCCAAAGATCTGCTCATATTTGCCATTCTATCAAGAGAAACATCTGAAACATCAAATATCTAATCTGATAACATAACAGTATTTCTCTAATATGTAACTGACATTCACGCCCCACAAAACAGAAACTAGCTGAAACTACTTAATACTGACTTTTTTTTAAAAAAAAACACTGATTTCTAGTCTCCCTCTCTTTTGCCATTCTTTAGAAACCTCAGAAAGAAGTTTAATATCTCTATGGTTGACGATAAATGGTAGAGTGGTAGGTGGTAGCAATGAAGTAGATTCCGCCTGCCTCTACAGCCCCAAGCTGAATCAGGTCTGAATAGTAGCAGAAAAATGTGTTGGGAGCCCTAAAAACACTGAAAACCCCCATATCATTTCTAGTGTGACCCCCAGTTGATTGGGGGAGATCTCTAAGATTCAGCTGGAAAAACTAGTAACTTCTGGCTTCAACAGGCAGAAACTTTTCAGAATTAAAGGGAAACAAGTTCCCCCTTGGTGCTGCAACTGTGCAAACCCTACTCCAGTAGTCAGAGCATAACAACTGCAGAACAGTAAGGGTAAAGTGGGGAACAATCTTGCTTAGTGGCATATATTTATATACCCTTTAAAAATACTTATCATCCTGAAAAGGAAAAAAGAAAAATAAGCTTCTTGAAATTATTTGAACATGTTTGGCTGCATGGGAGGCTTGCTCTTCTTCCCACACTTAAACAGATTTGCTTTCTGCTCAAAAGGATACATTTTCTAAGTAGCACCCCTTCAAATACTTGTAGGTGGCTAACGTATAAGCTTTCATCATTCTTTCTCTAGCAATCCAACTTTTTCAACTTTTTGTTCACAGGATTTCATTTCCAGGCCCTTCAACTTCTTTTGTCACCCTGCTCTGGATACACCCCAACTTACTAAGATGTTTCTGAAACTGTGGTGTCTAGAAAGGGATGCAATATCCAGTTGAGGTCTAATCAGAGCAGAATAGATTAGCATCTTTATACTTAACTTCATCTGGACATTATAACTCTACTTAGTCTGTCCAGAATTGCAGTAATCTTTTTGTTGCTGCACAACAGCAACAAAAAAGTGTCACTCATTCTACATATATGCAGCTGTTCTTCTCTTACATAAAAACACTACTTTACATTTATTCCTCTTGAAATCCTATTTCTTGAATCCTATTTCTGTCATCTGTTAGCCACCTCTTCCAAAGTGGTAGCATCTGTGAATTCAATGAACATTCATTCCACTCCAATCTTTCAAGCACATTATCTATAAAGAAATTGTATAATCCTGGGCCCTGGACAAAATCCTGTGGCACTTGGTTTTTCATTTCTTTTCCAAGATCTCTTCTGCTAACACGTTTTGATTTTTTCTTTTTTCTTTTTTTTCCCAGGTGGGCTGCACACAGTGGCGCACAATCCCAGCTTCATCAGAAGGTTGTTTCGCCACTGATTTTAAAAGGCACCTGTGATAATGGGGCTTCCCATTATTTAGACTTGGCTGAAGGGGGATACTTCCCTCTTCAGGTAAACCAAGGGTTAATGAGGTGTTGGGATTAGATTACATTTTACTGTGGGTCAGTCTCACAGGTGGGGGGGGAATTGCCCAATCAAAGGAAAAGAGGTGAGCATCTTGGAGATGCTTCCAGATGTTTTGAGGGAGAAGTTATAAAACTCCTTGAGAGGCCATGTGGAGAGAGACAACAAAGGAACCTCCTAGAGATGAGATCTGTGCCAGTCGTAGGCTGTAGGCTTAGGCCTCGCCTCCTGGCCTTACTCTTCTCTTAGACCATCTAAGCTTGTGAACCCAAATGTGAGTAACTATAATACTAGGTAGTTAAGCTGCGTTAGGGCTGTTTATTATTTTGGAGGTTGGCTGATCTAAAGAATGTATCTGTTTTTGTAACTACTTGTAACTTAAGCGTACCTGGGAGGGGGGAGCCTCTCATGTGTATTATTGCCTTGTTTATTTGCATGCCTTGAATAAATGCTTTTCTTTAAAACCCCTGTTTCCTCTCCATTCCCACACCATACGCTAGATAGAACTTCCTCACCCAGGAGAGGGGAAGGGAAAGTCCTTAAGCATAGAGATTGGCAATCCACTGGTAGGGTCCCACTGTCCTGCCAGTTAATTCAGAATTCAGTGGGTGGTGGCAGCAAGAAATAGTAAACGCTGAGGGAATTTCCAGCTCCATTTCAAGGGTAGAAGTCAGGCTTGGGGCGGGGGCTGGAAATAAGCTCAGTATGACAGCACCTCTCACTTTTGTCAATAGGAACATTTAAACGTAGCTTTGTAGTGTGAGCCAAGAAATGAATTATCAAGGAAACAGTTCCAGCTATATTTATCACTTCTTCCCTCTCTCTCTATCCTCCTGTTCTAAGAGACTAGCAGGGATCACTTCCACTTTTACTCAATACTTCACGTCATGGAATTATTGTGAGGTTGTTTGGATTTTCCCCATATTCTTTAAAACTTCCCTGAAGAAACTTCGGGTATTCTGCAAACCATTAAGCTACCCTAGTCTGCTGATACTTCTGTATCTTTTTCTTGGGAATGGTTTGCATGCTTCTGCCTATGTAATTGAGAGCACAGGATATAGTTTATATTATTCTACGTAATGACAAGTGGGACCCCTCCTGCAAAAAAGTGTTCAAGATCCCAGCTGCCCCATTCTCTTCATCTCTTCCCACCTGCTGTTGCTCCCCTTCCCTCACCCATTGTTGTTCAACTGCAAACCCTGCAAGTCTGTCCTTACCTCCTCCTTGTACAAATTAGCCTTGACTTCTACCTTGACTTCTACCTTTAGTACCAAAGGTACTGAACAAAAGTGAAGGAAGTGATGCTACAATCACAAAAATTACCAAAAAACAAACAAAACAAAACTCTTACAAAAATAGCTTACAAAAATACCTAGGATTTACTTACTGTTAAAAGTGCATGCAAAATAAATATATAAAATCCAACTATGCTGACACATGGAAGACCTTCCACATATAGGAAGATGCTCTAGCTGTGTGAAATCACAATTCAAAACTGTAGTTCCACGTGTTCCCCTACAGCATACGACCTACCAGTGCATCTAAATCAAGATTAAGGCTCTTCTTCTTAGAGGTCAGTTTGACAATTTCTTCTTGTTCTCTGTTACGCTGATTAAGAAGATCTTGACGCCGAATCCTCTCCCACTCCAGACGCCGTTGGCGTTCAAGTTCTTGTTTTGCTGCCTGAAGATTAATACGTATAAATGTCCAGTTAGCTATAAGCAGTTCATATTAAAGCAAAAAACCCATACAATATAAAAATATAATAAGACAACATAAAAATGTAAGCAAAGTTTAAAACAACAATGGTATAAAAACAAAGTAAAAAACAGCACCAGTAATCAATCTTAGTAAGCAATATAATAGTTTTTACACACTGAACAAAACAAAAGGGAGAGGTCTTCATTTGATGTTGAAAAAAACAGAATCCTAACTGCAGGAAAGCTTCTTTTGGAGGGGCCTTTCACCAAATGGGCGCCACCACTCCAAAGACTCTCTCATTTGGCAGAGTACATGGAGGAACTGCTGATGCTGAAATCCTACAAATAATGAATTTTGATGGACTATATTTTTATATGTTAAATATAAGGTAGCACAATATTTACTAAATTTTCCAGAGGTTGTCTTTTGCACTCTGTTTGCCATGAGCTCTAGAAATAAAACAACAATCTAAGGCTTGCTTCAGCATTGGTTGACATCTTTATTGCACTAGGCACAGCACCTAGAGACGCCAGCCATCAGCAGCAGTCTGAGGGGAAGTCCTGCCCTTGAACACTGAACTGCTGATATGAGATATGCAATTTTTCAGCAGGTCAGCCATTGGCTGCAAGACACCACTTACAGTTCAGAGAACATAGATGGGAATGTTTTTGCTTAGATACCAGGTTCTTTCTAACACAACAGGACCCAAACTCTTATGAAGCTTTTGATTGATTTATTTTTTTGTAATAATCTACAAGATTGCTTTTACGGATGCTTTAAATATTTTGAAGTGTAGGTCACCATGAGTATGTGTTGATAAACAAAGTGAAAGAAAATGTCACAAATCATTACAATAAAGGAAAAAAAAGAGGAGTATATGGACATTCTTCTGTATTTCATTTTTTTACATTAAAAAAAGATTCATTTTTTGTAAACATTTCACATTCTCTGCACCTTAAAATCACTAACATCTTATTTCGAATTTAAAAGTTAATGACATCACAATCATTCTATCCACTCATCCAGGCTGGATTATTAATGACATTAATGGACAGCAAGTGCACTTCACTTCCTGCCTCCAAAGAAGCTTTTGAAAATAGCTTAAGGACACTGTCAAAAAATCTCACAACTTTTGTCACACCTTTAATCAGCATGCCAACTTCTGTCTTAGAGTTTAGCAACTCCTACAATATCTTTAATCAGGATGTGGGGAAAGAACAGGTTGCTTACCTGTAACTGTAGTTCTTCGAGTGGTCATCTGTGCCCTCATACATTAGGAGCTTTTGCGCCTGCGTGGTAGGAGCTTAGTAGCTTGGCGGGAACCCCTCCCCCATGCTGGTACTGCGCATGCTCAGCCCGCCGAGCAACAGTCACTCCTCAGTTCTGTGGTCTGCTGAGTAAGGGACCTGAAAAAGAGGGGAAGGAAGGGCGGGCATGTATGAGGGCACAGATGACCACTCGAAGAACTACAGTTACAGGTAAGCAACCTGTTCTTCTTCTTCATGGTCTCTGTGCTTCATACATTAGGAGACTGTGTAGCTTACCGGTAGGACGGTGGGTCAGGTCCTAGAGTACAGAAGCCAGCACAGCACGTCCAAAATGAGCATCTTAATGGGACCGGCAGTCGAGCCTGTAGTGGCGCACGAAGGTCGACGGCTGGGACCAGGTTGCCACACGGCAGAGTTCATGCAAGTCAACTCCTCGCAGGAGGGCTGCAGATGTCGCCACGGCTCTTGTGAAATGGGCCCGAAGGAAGGCTGGCCGAGGTTGTCTGGCGAGCTCATATGCCAGCTGTATGGTCTGTACCACCCATTTTGAGAAGTGCTGGGTGGACACCTTAAGGCCTCTTCGACGCCTGCCGTAACACACAAAGAGGCACGGAGTCTGTCGAAAGGAGGCAGTCCTATCGATGTAGAAGGCCAGGGCCCGACGAACATCCAGGGAGTGAAGAGATTGCTCCAGTGGTGTTGTCGGGTTTGGGTAGAAGGTTGGCAAGATGATATCCTGGCCGAGATGGAAGTTAGACACCGCCTTCGGCAGGAAGGAGATGTCAGGCCGAAGAACTACCTTGTCCCTGTGAAATACCAGTCTGAAGGGCTATCAATTCTCCTGCCCATCTGGCAGAGGTGACAGCTACCAGGAAGGCCGTTTTTATGGAGAGCAGCCTGTCATCTGCGGTCGCCATAGGTTCAAAGGGCGGCCTCGTCAGCTGCGACAGCACCAAAGAGAGCGACCACGGTGGTAATGGTGGCGATACCGGTGGGTAGAGGTGCTGAAGGCCCTTCAAAAACCGCTTTACGGTACCATCATGGAAGAAGGCTGCTGATGGCGATCGTGGAGGTTAGTAGGCCACGATAGCGGTGAGGTAAACCTTCAGGGAAGAGAAGGCTAAGCCTTGTTCGTGGAGATGCAGAAGGAAGTGGAGCACCGTCGGCAGGTTTGCAGGCGACACTGGCTCCCGTCACGTTTCCGCAAAGGTGACAAAACGCCTCCACTTGTAGTGGTAGTTGCGGCACGTCGATTCCTTCCTGGCCGCAGTCAAGATGTTCCCGATGACAGGGTCCGCTATGGTGATATCCTCCAAGCATGGAGGGCCAGGAGTGGCAAGCCCGGATGAAGCGCATGGCCGTTGGAGTGCGAGAGGAGGTCCGGTATCGTTGGGAACTGGAGGATCTGCCCCCGAGTGGCCTGGAGTAGGGGGGCGAACCAATGCTGTCTTGGCCAGTACGGGGTGACGAGGATGACATCGGCTCGGTCCATGAGGATCTTCGATATCACTCGGCCCAGGAGGGGGAACAGAGGAAACGCGCAGAGGAGGCCCTCGTTCCACCCGAACTTGAAGGCATCACCGAAGGAGTGGTGATCCTGGCCGGCCCTCGAGCAGTATCGACGACACTTCGCGTTCTCACTGGTAGCGAAGAGGTCGATCTCCGGCTTGCCCCATCGATCCCGAATCATTTGAAAAGCCTCACTGGAAAGGGACCATTCATGGTGGGATGAGGTGTCCCTGCTGAGTGCGTCTGCTGTGGTGTTCTCCTGCTCGGCCAGGTGAACTGCCACTGGATGGATCCTGAGAGAGATGCACCAGTCCCATAGGTCGAGGGCTATATTGAGGAGGGTAGTCGAATGAGTCCCACCCTGTCTGTTGACATAACAAACTGCTGTCGTGTTGTCCATGAGGATCAGCACCGTCAGTAACGAGGTGTCGAAAGGCCTTCCAGATGGCCAGGAGCTTGAGGGCGTTTATGTGAAGAGCGGTCTCGTGGTCAATCCACCGGCCACGGACTCTGAGGTCGTTGCAGTGTGCTCCCCATCCGAAGAGGGAGGCATCTGTTGTTACCATGACTGACGGGTTCTCCTCTCGGAATGGCATGCCCATCGGGAGGTGGTTGTAAGACCACCACCGGAGCAGGAACTGGCGCACGTGATGAGATAGGTGAAGTAGACATCCCTGGTCATCAAGAAGTGGGTTGAAAACTCGCACGAACCAGTGCTGGAGTGGTTGTGCGCGCAGCCTGGAGAGGTAAGTCACGGCAGTTGTGGAGGACATGTAACCGAGGAGTTGCTGAATCCTCCTCGCTGTCACCATCGGAGCATGGAGGACGCTCGATGCCGCCAGGCAGAGCGTTCTCGCTTGGTCCATTGGTAGGTACGCCCTCGCCAACACCGAGTCCAGGGTCGCCCCTATGAAATCGAGGACCCTGGAGGGTTCGAGGTGGGACTTCTTCAGGTTCACCCGAAGCCCAAGACGGGTGAGAAGAGTAAGTGTCCGATGTATGTCCTTGTACAGTTTTTGTCTGCAGGACGCCACCAAGAGCCAATCGTCCAGGTAGGAGTAGACAGAGACGCCCTTCGTCCGCAGGTATGATACCACTGGGGCCATGCATTTGGTGAAGACCCTGGGTGCGGTGGAGAGCCCAAAGGGTAACACCCTGTACTGGTAGCAGGTGTCGTTGACCGCGAATTGCAGGTACTGACAGTGCTGCGGGCGAATGGCAACGTGGAAGTAAGCATCCTGAAGATCGATGGAGGCGAACCAGTCTCCTCGACGGAGGAAGGGCATGATCGAGGGCAGCGTAAGCATTTTGAACCTCTTGGGGTGGATGAATTCATTCACTCCTCTGAGGTCTAGAATGGGCCGCAGGGTTCCGTCCACCTTCGGTACCGTGAAGTACCGGGAGAAGAAGCCAGTGTTTTTGGCTGAGGACGGAAGTTCCTCGATCGCCCCTTTTTGCAGAAGGGACTGGATCTCTTCCAACAGGACCGAGCTGGCCGGGGTGGAGTAATAGATGCCTCGCGGTGGTATACTTTGAAACTCTATGGCGTAGCCAAGACGGACGATGGTAAGCACCCACGAGCCTGTGGTGACTCTCCGCCACTCTGCGAGGTGTCTGGCCAAGCTTGGTCGATCTGCCGGGGATGTTGGCAAGCTGAATGATGGTATCGGTGGTGACCTGCAAAGGTGGTCAAAACCAGGACTTCGTCCCCGACGAAGACTCATTGGAAGAAGACGGGCGTCTCCGAAGAGGTCTTCGAGTGGCGGATGAAGTAGAAGGCCGGGAAGCAGTGAAGCGTGTGGACTGCTGATACATAGAGGAGGAGGATCTACACCACAACTGACGCGAACCGAAGCTGTGGCAAGGCTGCGGTTGATTGATGCCCATCTTTCTGGCTGTTAGTCAGGCCTTGATGATTTGGTCCATGGCCTCGTCCGTAGAAGAGTGGAAGAGCTCCTGGCCATCAAAGGGGAGGTCTTTGATCCTCTTGCGGCTGTACTCTTGAAGCCCTGACGACCACAACCATGCATGTCGACGAAGGGCAACCGACCCAACCATCACCCTCGAGGTAGCCTCCACGGTGTGCCTTGAGGAGGCGAGCTGCTGGGTCGCAAGCGCCACCGCTTCATTGTATAACTGAGTGGCGCTTGCCCGGGATTCATCGGGAAGATCAGCCAGAAGCAGAGCGAGCTGGTCGAGGATGTTCCTGTGGTATGTGGCGAGGCAGGCCATGGTATTCAGCACTCTAATGACCAGAGAGGATGCCGAATAGAACTGACGCCCAAAGCTGTCAAGTTTCCGGCCCTCGCGGTCCGGCGGGGTCGTGTGTGGCTTGGTACTGCCTTTGGTCTGGGCCGACTCCACAACGATCAAGTTAGGGACCGGGTGGCTAAAAAGGAATTCCGCGTTCTCCTTCTGCGTCTTATATAGATGTTCCAACCTGTGTGGTATAGGTTGGGCTGACGCTGGTTTGGCCCATGGGTGCTTCAGAGCATCCAACAGTGTAGGCAGGAAGGGCAGTGGTGCGGTAGATGGTGGACGCGTCTCCAGGTATTGGAAAACGGGATCCTGCGCCACTGGAGCTGGGTCTGCCACCTTCAAGCCCAACGCCGTGGCCATGCTGAGGAGGATAGCTGAGAACTGGCGGATGTCCTCAGGAGCGGAATCCCAGGCTGGTTCTCCAAAGTTCAGCGGAGGCGATTCATGGGAAGATGGTGTCGAGTGTTCTGAGTCTGACTCCGTCTCATAGGATTGAGAGGAGGGAGACGAGGATCTCTCCGCTGTTTTCTCCACTGCTGGGGTGGATGGGGTGGTTGCCGTCGGTGCCGGTTTCGCAGATGATGCCGTGGTCATGGTAGGCGTCACCTTAGCGGGCACTGTCGAGGACTGAGGGTGGGTCGCCTGCATGGTTTTAGTGGTAGGCTCCCCGGCCTGCGTCGTGGTGGTTTCCGACACAGCACGAGTCGCGGTCGACGTCACCCTGGGGGACAGTGACACTGCCCTGTAGTGAGGTGAGGGCTCTCTGGACCTCTGATAGCGCTGGGAGGGCGATCTTGCAGGTACCCTCTCATAATGGCGGTGCACTTCCCGCGATGGTGAGCGGGATCGCCGGCGAGGTGACCAGTACCGTGGGTCAACATGGTACCTATCCCTGTATGACGGGGAGTAGGAGTGATACGACCCAGGATACTTTCGCCAAAGGTGTTCTCGCCCGTACCTACCGAGGTAGGAGGCGGAGGTGAATACAGAGTCCTGAGAATGGGCCCTGTCTAGGCACATCTCCCAATGGTGAGGCGATAGAGGCCTGACTCTCCGTTCGGGAGAGCGGGACCGAGAGCGGGATTGGCTCCTCCGAGAGGCTGGCTGTTGGCTGGGCAAGGGCCGATGTCTGGCCATGGCCTCCTCCCGACGGTCCACCAGTTCGCGGTGACTCGTCGGGGTATCCTCAACCGCTACATTGGTCGGTTCCGGGTGCACGGCCTCCACGGCTGGCTCCCCGTCCGACACCTCAAGAACCTCCGACTGCTCTGCCGTTTCCTCAACAAGCAGGGTCGGTGGAGGTGTGAGAGGGCGAGTCTCCTTGACAGGGGAGCATCTCTTCTCCTTCTTCTTTCTCTTCTTCTCCTTAATGTCCTTAGGAGATGGGCGTTTCTGTTGGGCCGCTGTTAGAGGCCTGGAAGAAGTTGAAGCCTGCGAGCCCGCAGGTGTCTCCTGAGGCTGGGCTGTGTAGAGTTTCAAGATCTTCGGCAGCTTCAACGTCAGTACTGAGCCCGGTACCGACGAGGTGGATGGTGCAGCAGCCGCCAACACCAACAGTGTAAAGGACGCCGATTTCGCCTTCTCCGGCATCACAACGGGTGCCTCGTCCCTCGCTCTCAAAGATTCCTCCCAACAGTGAGACTGAAGCCTTGCCAAGCAGTTGCGGAGTGTTTGGTGGGTAAACTCCCGACAAACTGGACAGGCTTGCACGTTGTGGGTCTCACCCAAGCAGAAGAGACACGAGACACTGGCGATGTTTGTCGGATAGGGCGACTTTCTGACCACAGGAGACGCACTTTTTGAAGAGGGCCGACATAGACGAGTGTTGGGGAACATGGAGAAGACAGTTCGAAGACAGTGGAGAAGAGTCGCGAGTACGAAGAAGAAGAGCGAAGAAGGAGGAAGAAGGGGTCGAAATACCAAAACAGAGTCCGAAATCCAAGTCCGTATGTCCAGAAAATGAGAAGCCGAGGTCAAAAGCCAGAAGAAAAATGACGAAAAGCACAAGCCACTAAAGAACCTTCTGTATGCAACGGTGGACAAGAAAGAACTGAGGAGTGACCGTTCCTTGGTGGGCTGTGTCAGGGGCACAGGCTGGGCTGGGCCCGCTGGTGCCCCTGAGGCCGCCTTGGAGGCGGTGGCAGATGCGGCGGAGGCCCCAGAGGCCGCCACGGAGGCCGCCGCGGCCGCTGGGCCTTGCCCGGAGGCCGCGGAGGGGGCCGCTGCTGATGGGGCCTGCTCAGGTGCCGCGGAGGCCGCTGCGGCCGCCGGGCCTTGCCCAGAGGCCGCCAGGCCTGGCGTTACTTACCGGGAGACCGCAGGATTGGGTCCCTCGCCGTCGGGCACGGGGGTGGAGGCCAGCTCGCAGGAGAGGGCGGGTCCCGGGCCTGCTCCCGGGGCTTCGCCCACTTGTGGCCCCGATCTGCAGGAGGCCGAAGCCTCCGCCTCTCCCGTCCGCAGCTCCAATCCGCGGGAGGCCGAGGCCTCTGCCCGCAGCCCCGATCCACAGGAGGCCGAGGCCTCCGCCTCTCCCGCCCGCTGCCCCGATCCGCAGGAGGCTGAGGCCTCCGCCTCTCCCGCCCGCGGCCCCGATCCGGAGGAGGCTGACGTCTCCGCCTCGCCTCCTCCTTTCCAACAGCGACGACAGGCCAAGGAGGCCGTCTGCCAGTCCCGGCGGCTGTTGGAGAGGAGGCGATGGGCGGAGAGCTCCCAGCTGTGAGGTACAGCACAGCTGCAAGCCCTCAGCTGCGCAGCCGCGCCGGATTGGCCAACGCCAGGCTTAGAGAGCTACTTGAGGCAGGCGCCGGGCAGGGAGGGGCACGGAGCAACAACCGTCGGTTTACCGTGGTCCTGCTGTCTGTGCCTTGTTCCTGTCCGTGCCTGTGTCCAGCCTCTCCGTCTGCCCTGGTGAAGTAACCAGCCTTTTGTTTCTTTGCAGCCTTTTATTTCCTGGGTGACGCAACCCTTAATTTCTGTTAGGACTGTGTTAAAAGCTCTGCCTGCGTTAAGGACAGTTTGCTGTACTTTTTGGTTGCTGCCTGCATTAAACCTCTGCTCCTCCACCCAGCTCCCCTGCCTCTGCCTGTCCTCTGCCCGGCACTAACAGGCTGAGCATGCGCAGTACCGGCATAGGGGAGGGGTTCCCACCAAGCTACTAATCTTTAGAATTTTCTGTATGCTACCGCACAGGCGCGAAAGCTCCTAATGTATGAGGCACAGAGACCACGAAGAAGAAAAATCTGTCTCCATAGTATTCCACACACCCAAGTATCAGAGAAAGCTGGGAAAAATTCTTTTTGGATTACAACTTTCATAACCCAGCATTAAGGAAAGCTACAAATTAGTGTATTACACAAAAATACATGTAATATGTAAAAAACACACCTTGTTCTGAATGATTTGGTATGAAAATTTAAAACTATCTGTTGGGGTGTTTGGCATTTTCTGAAAATGATGCTAATCCCAAAGACTTTTCTAATGGTACTATTGTCTCCAGTGATGGATCTCTTCCTAGTTTTATATGTGACCCACAGTTTGAGTTGGAGATAACCACAAATTAGTGACCAACTGAAGGCTTCAGAAGGAGTATTTCTATCAATCAGTTCTTTCCAGGTGTACTTTTCCCAGCTCAAAGCTGAGATGGGCCGGGAACTACCAATGGCACTAGAAAACTAGACTACAAAATATTTTAAAACATTCCCCCCAAGAATTGAATGTTGCCTTGTCCTAGACCCATGTACTTGCAGTGTCACACAGGTAGTATATTGTAATGGCAACATGTTATCCAGCCGAAAGTTGGGAATTTTAAATCTACCAGGTTGCTACATTTATAATTTTTCAATTATTTTGATTAGATTCTTCTGATTTAATTCACCAGAAGTCACTTACCCAGGTATGCGCTGATTGTTTGGTATGCCAATTTTTAAAATTCATTGGTCAATGAATTCTTAAAATGGTTAATTTGTTATTCAAGGGGAAAGGGTTTTGCGCCCTACACCATGATAAACTGTGAGGTTTAGGATTTCTGTCCTTCCTAAAACAAGACTTATGATGATTTGTTTGTTTTTTTATTTGATATTAAGATGATGCATGCCCTGTCCCTTAATTGCTCAAAGCTGGAGTAACCATAAATCCCAATTACTCACATAATCAGACCAGTACACAGAGCTTATTGAACAGTGTCTACTTGTAAAAAGGCCCCTCCCCATCCAAGCAAACAGCACCATCACAATGTCAAACTGAACACAAACTTGTCACAGATTTAATAGACAAACATTCAGTAGACCAACCTCCCGTCTTTCAATTTCTTTCCTCCTTTCTTCTTCCCTTTGCCTTTCCAGCTCACGTTGTTTTTCCAACTGCCTTTCCAGTTCTAATTGCTTCTTCCGCTCCTGCTCCTGTTGCTCCCTCTCTCTTCGCTCCCTCTCCTCTCTTTCCTTTTGAGCTTTACGTTCCAACTCTCGTTGCTGCTGCTCCAGCAGGACTTGACGTCGTTTCTCAAGCTCCATGTTCCCTCTCTCATAGTTTGCTTTCCTCTTATCCTCAAATGTGACTAAGTTAAAGAAAAGCAAGTGGAAGCAGCAAAAAATGACCAAACATAGGTTCTCCTTTCAAATGCTATGAAGTATAGAACGTGGCTGTCTGATAGAGATGTGTTAGCATTCATAAAAAATCCCTAACTGAAAGAGGACATATGAAGACAAGATGGATAAAAATCAGTGCGATTTTTAAAAATAAATAATAGCATTTTAAAAATGCAAATTGGATTTTTTTTAAAAAAATGAATGAACTACGACATTTGTCTCTTGACTCTTTTCTAGAAGTAACTGTTAAAACAAAAATTTCATCAGAAACATGTCAGCTAAACATATACTTTTATACTTCAGTTTCATAAAAATGAATTAATGATTCTGTCACACAGTCAAACATGGGCATTCATCTATGTTTTTGATCTCCAAAACAAAACAAAACAAAAACAAAATCCCAAAACACCTCTCGTTTGCAAAGCATTGAATAGCAATTACTAATTGTGGCTTCAAGTGTAAGATTCTGTTTTTCAGCAAACTAAAGTTCTGACAGGAAAAAGGCACAGGCTGGGTGAGGCTGCGTCTACGAGAGTGGAGCTAGGCCACACAAGACAGAGAAGTTAGTTACAGCAGAGAGACAATTTGAAAAAGGAATACAGAAGGATCCCCACACTTAACCACTATTTAAAATAAAAGCAATTTTTCACTCTTAACATAAAAGCAAAGAATTCCATTGCTACCTGGAGCTTTTTGGGGAGGTTCCTCTTCTTGTATTTTCTGATTTGCTGGCAGAACACAATTAATTTTTTCAGTGCTTTTTCCACTTCTGGAGGGAAGAAACAGTGTATTTGTTTTTTACATTTTAGATTATTTAGCATTTATAGTACAATTGTAATAACATGTCACCTTGTGTTATGCACCTCAAAGAAGGTGGCACTAGCTCAGGTGGGAGAGTTAATGGCAGAGGTTGTCCAGCTTTGGCCATATCAGTTAAGTGCATAGCTAATATAAACTCTTCTGCTCTCAGTTGCCCATTACCATCAATGTCAGCAAGTGACCTAGGAAAGGAAGGACAATGATGTGCATTAACAAAGCTGAGAGAATAAGAGGTTGCAATATCTGTCTCAGTACAATGTTATCCAGGAGATATACAAAGAAATCAGTCAATTTAGAAAAAGCACATGTTGCACATCAACATAATAAGGTTTTGAACTCTGTATGTAGTGAAGGATACTTGTTTGGAGGAACTTGGGATGTGATCTAGGCATGTTATGTCATAGAATTATAGAATCATAAAATCATAGAGTTGGAAGAGACCCCAGGGGCCATCCAGCCGCCTGCTATGCAGGAACTCCCATCAAAGCATTCCCAACAGATGGCCCTCCAGCCTCTGCTTAAAAACTTCCAAAGAAGGAGACTCCACCACACTCTGAGGCAGCATATTCCACTGCCAGACAGCTCTGACCATCAGGAAGTTCCTCCTGAGGTTCAAGTGGAATCTCCTTTCCTGCAGCTTGAATCCATTGCTCCTTGTCTAGAGAACAAGCCTGCTCCCTCCTCAACATGACATCCCTTCAAATATTTAAACGTGGTTATCATGTCCTCTTACATTTCACTCATTTTAAACACATGCTTCACTTTCCTACCTAGTAAAATGTTATTATTGTGGCTTTCCTTGAGAATAGGAACGTTTTCTCATTTTACTCCACCAGAGCTTCATTTATCTACATTCTAAATAAATATGAAACTGAAACAGTATTTTAAAAAATGAAAGAAATTACCAGTAATATAATAATATCCTTTCCACCACATATCTGGACTCCAAGAATATACATAAAATTAAAAATATTACATTATTGAGTACATCGTATGGGTATGCTTATTTGCAGTGTTTTATCTCTTATTTCTTTAGAAACTGTCCTACATTTTTTAACATTTTCATTCTGTTATAAAATATCAAAAAAGTATCATGGTTTTATCAATCCATGAGTAAACTTACCAAATAGTAGCTAACTGGGTCTGGGATAAGTTTGATTGCAGAAGGGCGTTTTTTGCCTGAAATCCTTAGTAAATCAAAAATTAAATTTACTATGTTAACATGAAAATCTTTTTAGATCAAAGAAGTAATGGTGCATATTATAAAAAATAAAGCTCTAACTGATTTGTTTTAACTTCAAATCTCATCCAAAGAGATCTACCCCTGGGAAGATACACTCACAGTACAATTTTGTATGTACCATATAGAATTCTATATTCTGAATTTAAGTTCCACTTTGATCAGTGGGACTTACTTTCAAAGGATTGCCACCCAATTTATAGTCATGAAAATCCAAAGACATACCAATGCATTTGAATTGTACATCAAAAATGGAATTCCACTTCCCTATCTAGGCCTGACCAATGATTAGTTCATTTCAGGGAAGTTATTACACAATATAACAAAGGCTTTCTAGTGGCAATTCCATTTCTGTAAAGTTGTAATCCTCTTAGAGCTTCTTGCATAAGATTGTAAACATCTGCCAATTGGCTCATGAACAAAGCTATGACAAATCAGTCTTTCTTGCATTCATTCTGCAACATCCTTGACCAGGGAACAGGTTCAGACATGATTAGCCATCAATAGGTATCAAAATCTCCATTATTACACATCCAAGGATGACACTTCCCTTTCATTTCCGCCCCACAATACACATTCCTTTACAACAGTCTTCCCTTAGCTGGTATTCTGCAGATGTGTTGGAACTTTGGCTACAACTCAGTCAGAATTGTTACTGGTCACGTTACTTGGGGAGTTGTAGTTCAATCTATCAGTAAGGCACTGTTACTGGTAAAGTTACTTTCCCAGGTAGATGAAGGAATCCTCTTGCAGGATGAATAATCAGCTTCTTTCAAAACACTGAGTGGTCATTTTGTTATCCACTCATCACAGAAATACTTTTCTTTGGGAAATCTTTGCTTGCCTCTGAGCAGTTCATAAAGAGCCAGGACTAGAGTTTGCCTTGCTGTAAAACTCCAGGCATTTCTGCACAAGTAAATTACTTGGTAATTTATTCTTATGATTTATGATTCTGGGGGTAATGGCATCATTAGTTATTTGTATGTTTAATTTTATATGTAAGCTAGCTAACCATTTCTGATCTTCTCTTTGCTTGGTTCTTGGAAAAAAAACACCTCACTTTGAAACTGGAAGAGACTTAGTTTTTTTGCCCAGCTGGAAGGTTCATTTTATTCATGTATTAGAGCATGTAGAATACATGTTAGCTTGGTTCTCATGAAGGTTAAAGGAAGTTCTGGAAAAGTGGCCTATTCTTCTCCATGAGAGGAAAATTATAGGCTTACCATAGGCCAAGTCTGGATTTAATAATTTCTGGTTGTAGCAGTGAATACACCTAAACAGACAAAGAGTGTCTTGCAACCTGTCCTAAGTCATGCAATTACAAGTGCAAACATAAGCAAATTCCATTTTCTATGATTATTAGATCACCATTTTCACCAATTTGTTGATCTAGGAAAGCGTGTGTGAATATGTTCTCTGTAAAAACTTACAAGGACTGAAAAGGAATTAAATCTTTTTGTAACAGGTCTTGTAAAAACTTAAATTTAATACTAACCTGACAGATATCCACTCATTCCTTTATCAAGGCTATTAAATTTTTGCCTGTATTTTAATCTGGAAGCCTGAGGAACTGCCCAATCTGAAGATCCAGTCTTTGGTGAATTCCCCGTTAGTGAGGTAGTAGAAGAAGAATTTGAACTGCAATATGCAAACAAAACCATGTTTTCAAGAAAACTAGTATAATATAAACCAACATTCAAACTAGGCATTATTATTTTGTTTTTGTGAAGCAACAAGTTTATACAAACAATCACTACCTGCATATAATGACTTCTGTTATTTCCATGTTTTAAGCACACAGTTTTTAATGAAACTACTTATATTGCAAAGACCAACAAAAAGATGGCTCTGTTGAAAAAGTATAACCCTTGTAACTGAGAAATATCTTGTGTCTGAAGATCCATACCTACTAGATCCTAAATCAATCAGGGACTGTGTCTTCTGAATATTGGCACCACCAAATCCTCCCATTATGGGACTATATGAACTGGAATGAGGCAAAGCTAAAATAAGAGAAAAACGGATAGAAGTTACTAGCCCAGCACTAGAAAGCAAAACCACCACCACTGATTGCAGAAGACCTATCTTCAATGTCAACAACAAACCAAAAACGATATTGAGAATGATGCAATAACAGGTCAAACACCATACCTCTGGGTGGCATACATTTGAGTTGCTTGTCCCTTTTGGTATAGATACGACTTCACATCAAACAGAACTGAGCTGGCATTGAAAGAATTCTCAGTGTGGTATGCTAATGATGAACAGGTTGCTTACCTGTAACTGTGGTTCTTTGAGTGGTCATCTGTGCCCTCACACATTAGGAGCTTTCGCGCCTGCGTGATAGCGTTCTGAAACTTCTAGAGCTCGTTTGCTTGGCGGAAACCCTTCCCCCATGCCGGTACTGCGCATGCTCCTCCCGCCGAGCAACGGTCTCTCCTCAGTTCTGTCGTCCGCCGTAGAACCTACAGGGACCTGAGAAGAGGGGAAGGAAGGGTGGGTATGTGTGAGGGCACAGATGACCACTCGAAGAACCACAGTTACAGGTAAGCAACCTGTTCTTCTTCTTCGTGGTCTCTGTGCCTCACACATTAGGAGACTGTGTAGCTTACCGGTTGGATGGCAGGTCAGGTCCTAGAGCACGGAAGCCAGCACCTCACGTCCAAACCGAGCATCTCTGCGCGACCGGCAATCGAGCCTGTAGTGGTGGACGAAGGTCGATGGCTGGGACCAGGTCGCCACACGGCAGAGTTCGTGCATGTCTACTCCTCGCAGGAGGGCCGCAGAAGTTGTCACAGCTCTGGTGGAGTGGGCTCGAAGAAGGGCTGGCGGAGGCTTCCTCGCGAGCTCGTACGCCAGCTGTACAGTCTATACCACCCACTTGGAGAAACACTGGGTGGACACCTTGTGGCCCTTCCGACGCCGTCCGTAGCAAATGAAGAGAAGCGGTGTCTGTCGGAAGGGAGCAGTCCTGTCCTTGTAAAAAGCAAGGGCCCGACGCACATCCAGGGAGTGAAGGGACCGCTCCAGCGGTGTCGTCGGGTCCGGGAAGAAAGCAGGCAGGATGATGTCCTGGTTGAGATGGAAGTTGGACACCACCTTTGGTAGGAACGAAATGTCAGGTCTGAGGACCACCTTGTCCCTATGGAAGACCAGGAAGGGCTCGTCCACTTGAAGAGCTGTTATCTCACCCGCTCGTCTCGCTGAGGTAACAGCCACGAGAAAAGCAGTTTTCAAGGTAAGCAGCCTGTCATCCGAGGTCGCCATCGGTTCAAAGGGCGGCTTCGTAAGCTGCGACAGCACCAACGATAGGGACCACGGCGGTAGCGGCGGTGATACCAGTGGGTAGAGATGTTGTAATCCCTTCAGGAACCGCTTAACGGTATCGTCTCTGAAAAAGGCTGATGCCGAGGATCGTGGCAGTTGGTATGCCACGATCGCGGAGAGGTACACCTTCAGGGATGGAAAGGCCAGGCCCTGCTGTCGGAGGTGAAGGAGGAAGTGGAGGACGGTGGAGAGCCCGACGGGCAATACCGGCTCACGCCTCTCTTCAGTGAAGGTCAGGAAACGTTGCCACTTGTATTGGTAGTTGCGACGGGTGGACTCTTTCCTGGCCGCGATGAGGACGTTACCGAGCACGGGATCGTCTAGTGCGATATCCTCCAGGCATGGAGGGCCAGGTGTGGCAGGTCCGGATGGAGGACGCGGCCGCTGGAGTGGGAGAGCAAGCCAGGAGTCGGTGGTAGCCGGAGAAGGTCGCCTCGCGCGGCTCGTAGCAGGGGTGTGAACCAGTGCTGCCTCGGCCAATACAGGGCTACCAGGATCGCGTCGGCTCGGTCGGCGAGGATCTTCGATATCGTCCAGCCGAGCAGCAGGAACGGCGGGAACGCGTACAGGAGTTCTCCGGTCCACGGAAACTGGAAGGCGTCCCCGATGGAGGCTCGATCGTGGCCTGCTCTCGAACAGAATCGGCTGCACTTCGCGTTTTCCCTGGTCACGAAGAGGTCGATCGATGGTTCACCCCAGCGGTCTCGAATCAGTGTGAACGCCTCTCCGGAGAGAGACCATTCGTGATGGGATAAGGTGTCCCTGCTGAGGGCGTCTGCTGTGGTGTTCTCCTGCCCGGCCAGGTGAACAGCCACGGGATGTACTTGTAGGCGAACACACCAGTCCCACAGCTCGAGGGCGATATTCAGCAGAGTTGTGGAGTGAGTCCCTCCTTGTCTGTTGACGTAACAGACGGCAGTGGTGTTGACCGTCAGGACTAGGACTGTACGCCCGGTGACAACATGGTGGAACGCTCGTAGTGCTTTGCAGATGGCTAGCAACTCGAGGGCGTTGATGTGGAGAGCCTTCTCGTCGTCACTCCATCTGTCGCGGACTTTGAGATCACCGCAGTGGGCACCCCATCCGTAGAGGGAGGTGTCGGTCGTTACCGTCACCTTTGGTGTTGGCTGTCGGAAGGGCATCCCTGACAACAGGTTGTCTCGCGAGTGCCACCATCGGAGGGATGAGCGGACTTCCTCTGGCAGCTGCAGTCGGATGCTCTGTTCGTCTCGCAGGGGATCGAATATGCGGACGAACCAGTGTCGAAGAGGTCTTGTCCTCAGTCTTGCGAGATAAGTGACCGCAGTTGTCGAGGCCATGTAGCCCAGCAGTTGCTGGATCCTTATCGCGGATAATGTGGAGCCGCGTATGCATGAACAGCGGCTTGAATCAAGGTTTGTGCCCGAGTCTTTGGCAGGTACGCCCAGAGTAGACGGAACGGCAGCCGCCGATACCGTCGATGGTGTGGTCACCTTCTTGTCGGCCATCTTGGATTGAGAGGTCTCCTCGATTGCCTTCAAAGACTGTTCCCAACAGAAAGATTTTAGTCTTGAAGACCTGTTCCGGAGAGTTTGGGCAGTAAACTCTCGGCAGCTTGGGCAAGTCCGGGTGTTGTGGGCCTCGCCCAAGCAGAAGAGACACTCCTTATGGCCGTCGGAAAGAGCGACCTTACGCCTACACGAAACGCAGTTCTTAAACAACGCGGACATAGGACGACCGACGAAGTAAGAAAAAACGCGGAGAAGTCCAAATTTTACCAAGTCCGAAGGGGAGTCCGAGAGAGACGTCGAGAAGACGGTCCGAAGAAGTCCAAAACCAAGATAAAAGCACCAAGCAAGAGAAATAGCGAGGAACAAGCTGAAGAACCTTCCGTACGCGATGGCGGACGAAAAGAACTGAAGAGAGACCGTTGCTCGGCGGGAGGAGCATGCGCAGTACCGGCATGGGGAGGGGTTCCCGCCAAGCGAACGAGCTCTAGAAGTTTCCGAACGCTATCGCGCAGGCGCGAAAGCTCCTAATGTGTGAGGCACAGAGACCACGAAGAAGAACTTCTGTTGCATGTACCCAACACTCCATTTTAATTTATCCTATAGACTATTGCACTTCCATCACCACTCCTATTCTCCCCACTGTTCCCCCTGCCATCAGAACTAAGGCCCAGTGAAGTGATTATTTCAAGCTGCAGGAAGCTACCAGTTGCAAATTTTGTACTCGCTGTCCTGGTAGGCCCCATGCAGCTTGTCCCTCCCCTCAAGAGCTGTCTTCAATGTTTGTCCTCATTGCTCCAGAAAAAAGGTTAAAGATGTAGCAATGGAGCCTGCACAGCTCTCTGAGAACATGGCAGGGACCACTCCATCATCAAGCCAGTCTTTGGTGCCTCCATTCTCATCAGAACCTTTGCTGGATTAACTGTTGCTTGAATTAATGGAAAGCACAGAGTGCTACAATAATCGCCTCCCTTTCTTCCTCTTTCTTTTGGCCTTGTTCGCTGGAAGGAGGGATTGTGGGCACCAGCACTACTACATTCCCCTTTTTTTGGAGCTTAGCATAGGTGGAGGTAATGTTGCCACATCCTCCTCCTCTTTCTGGGCCTGGGGAAGAGAGCTTCACTGCTGCCATGTCCTTCTCCTTCTCCCGTGTGATGTCCAAGGAGTGGCACTTTGCTTTTCTCTCCATCAGCAGGAGAACACTTCCTTTGTCTCACACAATCTTGCCTCTTTCCCCATACCTAAATATTGTTCTGGAAAAATATAATCTAACAAGCACATTGTACTTCTGATTTTTTTGGCCAATATTTAATCAATTAAATATCTTTAAAGACCTTTTGACAGACAACAAAGGACTATAACATTGCAGTATTATTATGATGAGATTAAACTTTAGAAGTGGTTAGTAGAAAATAGTGGTTTTCTACAAGTAACTGCAAGCAAGTCATGTATTGTGGGTCTGTTACATTAATTTACATAACATTCCCACCATAGTTAGAGTCCTTGCTTTTGTTTAATGAAAAAGTGCCTATTAAGCATTCACAAATTCATTTTTTGATTAATAGCAATCTTGAGTACTCTTTCCAGGTTCTGATCTATCCCATCCAAGCTGCTTTCCTATTTGTAGGGAAGACACAGAGTTCCTGTATCTTTTCCTACCCATGTGAGATAAAGCAGTTTCCATGTATAACTCTGAGTGCGAAAACAGCGTAAGAAAAAGAGTTAATAACCTCCCAGCAGCATTCTTAAAACCTTTGTTTTAATCCCCAAGGTTGGTATTCATTAAAATATAAAACATGGGTTTAAGCTCTCAGTGATACAGGAAATGACACTGGCTTAAGTTCAGTTCTTAGCTCCAACCAGAATACAACCCACTGAATCAGTGTGATTTTGGTATGTCAACCCTTAGGTTAATTCCACTGTTTCAATGGGTAGTTTCTATTTGGACTAACAATAGGATTTAGGCCAGTATTTACAATAGATTAGAAATATAGAAATATATCAATTTGAGAGAAAGAAGGGGCTTAACATGGGACAAATAGTACCTTAAACTTTACCAATAACAATGGAGATGGAGATTTTTCAGACTAGCTCATTTTTTTCTCAGACTTAGAAACCAAATACAAACATGACAACCAAATACAAACATGACTATACTTACTTGAAGAGTATGATATGGGTAATGGCTGAAGGAGATTGGACGTTCCATTTGGCAATGATGATGTGCTGACAGAAGGTAATAAGGGAGCAGAAATAACCAAGGGTGGGAAGGAAGTTACAGAAGCAAAAGATGACATGGGAGTTAATGGTGCAACTGTAGGAACGGCCGCTGGAACAGACAGGTTCGGCATACTTCCCATGCCTGAAAGAAGAATTCAGTAGTCAGCCTTCTCATTAATGGCTTTTACCATATGGAACTCTATCCCAGGAGATATACAGCTGGACTCATCTGTGACCACATTTAAGAGGTTTTTAAAAACTTTCCATTGGAATTGCATTTAAAGTCTTACTTGCTGCTGAAGGGCATTTTGAAATTGCATTTTATTGAAAACACTTTACCTGATGAAACATTAAATAAACAAATGATGCTCACAGCATATCTGTTAAGATCCTAAAGTTCAAACTTATTTTTAATAACAACCCTTTGCCCACAATTGTCCATGCTTCACTTGTGCCACTACATGACCACAGTTTTCCCTTCGTCTCCCCACAAAATGATAAATATATCCCAGACAGAGAAAAAAAGAAAAAAAAAAACAGAAACAAAAGCCATGTGATCAAGGTATTCATTTTAACCAATAGATGGCCACTGGGAACAAATGAAAATAAATATTTGGTCAGGATCCTAAGAGATACTCTTGTTGAAAGACTTGGGAGTACAAGGGATTTTTAATCTCCCTCCTTCAAAACAGCAGGCTTCATGTCTTAATACACACTGTTTATGAAAATGCTCCAGTTTAAAAAGAAGTATTCCACGTGGCATTGATATTTGTTTTTTTGTTTTATTTTTTTACAGATCTCTTGGGCACACTAAACCAGCTTGTGCTCTTCCTTAGCTCCCATGTTAAGAAAGCATTTGAGAACCATCTCACTTTTACATCTTATTGTATTCAAAAGATTTATACTGGGGTGGGATGACACACCAAAATAATATTTAGCCATACTTTCAGCACATCTTTCTAACAAGTATAACAATTTATTTTCATCAAATATTTTCTGAATTTCATGATTACCAAAACGAGCAGAAATCAAGGGAGAGAATACTGGAGCCTGCTTCATGACTGGAGGAAGAACCACAGGTAAAGGCTGGCCTTGCAGTTTCAGCTTGATGAGTTTCATAGCTATTGAGAATTCCTGCTTATCCATTTTCCCATCTTTGTTCAGATCGGAAAGAGCCCTTTAAAACAAAAATGTATGCACACCAAATGAGCCTATATCCTGTATATACTCTGCCTCTATAGATTATCAGCCCAAAACAAAAAAGGCACTGCGTTTGAATTTTTTTTACTTTACCCCAAGAGTGAATCACTGAGCACACATCACACACACAACTAGCCTCTGTCCTGCTGAGCTAAATCCAATTCACTTATGCATTAAGGAGCAAAGCAGGCTATGTATTGCCTGCCCCTACCATACAGCTTATCCTGTTATAAAACAGAAATTACCACCTGCCTCAGTCATAGCAGGGAACACACCAGATAAAAAATTTACTCCATGTTCTTGCCAACTGTATCTGTGATAAAGACAGGACAAAGAGCAGGGCATCCTCAGCATATACAAGATGCTACTCCATAAAATATGCTGTTCCCTGGTCATTTAGAGTTTCAAACCACAAGATCCTTATGAATTTTTCCTTAAAACTAGCTCTGCTTACATACAGGTCAGTGCCTGCCACTGATTAGACTGGCAGTCTTCATAAACCAAGCTCTCCTCAAGGTACCTCCCTATTTGTAGAACTCTCTCCTATGGAAAACCCACTTAGTTCATTTTTAAAATCATCTTTCAAATTGGCCTTAACACTGTTTTCTTTGCCCTGCTTTTAAACAAACATGCTGTGACAGGTCTTGTTATTGTTTATATTGTTGCTCTTTTAAATTGTTTGGAATTGTTTTATTGGATTTCCAGCGCTGGACTATGAAGGTTTTTACAGTTTTAATGAATTGACTTTATCTGTATTTTATCTTTTGACTATTTATATATGCCACACTGGGAGAGGTTTGGTCTTGAAAGTTGCACAGAAATACTGAGAGTAAAACAAATAAATGTGACTACAACCTTTTTCCATTGCAGAGGCTGATTTTAAGAGGTATGGTGTGAAATCAGAAGGTGGGAATTAATACTTCATTTGTTCAGTGATAGTCTTAATTCCCAAAAAGTATATTTTTTTGAACTCTAAGGTTTCCTTGTAATAATTATTCAAGTTTTCTGATTATTTTCAGTGGGACTCAAGTAAATTCTAAGTTAATTAGAGGGGAACTATTGGAAGTTCACCTAATATAACGCTAGAGAAAACTAGCTGCAATGAATATTGAATCTAGAGTTGTGCTTGTGCACTCTCTCAAACAGAGACAGTACTTATTTTTATCCTCAAGTATTAAGTCTACTTCAGACCCCAGTAAGATCTCTTTAGAGGAAGGGCACTGGGTTTCTATAAAATGTCCAAGTTCCACAAATGACACAAGGGAATCTGGAATGATGCAAAGCAGCACCCCCACAAGTCAGCCCTATTCCAGCCCCTGCCTCAACTTCCAACTCTTCCCCCTGTCTCCAGCATGGAAGCTGCAATGGACCTTGTGGGAGACCAGAACTGTGGGGGTGCCCATTCAGTAGCTAGCAGGGTCTATTGTCAGGGATCTATTCAGGAGGGCAGATCTATTAGGAAGAAAGAGTCTACCCAGGAAGATGAAAAATACTCATCAGTGAGCAATGAACTAGCAAAGAATCTGGACGAGGAGAAGATAGTAGTACATATAAAGCTTTCAGTCTCCTCTGAACCTTTGCTGGATTAACTGTTCCTTGAATTTATGGAAAGGATAGTCCCACAGCATCTTTTAAAAATGTAATATTATTTGCTGGATTATTATCTGTCACACTGATATTAGTACATTTGAAAACTGGGCATCAAAGAAGGAAAAACAACATACCACTGAGGTGGTACACAACATCTTTAGGGAAGGCATTAAAAGCTCCATACTGTCAACAGGATGGAATCTTTGTTTGGGAAGGAAATGTACATGACTTTTCTACACAAAATTTTTGGAAACATCTGTTACTCATGCATCTCAACCATAACTGTTGTAGTAGCACATTCATACAGCAAGAAAAAATGGGGATTTTGCAGAGAAGATTTTCTGTCAACATCTGAGTAAAGTACAGGGTCATAAAGGAAGCTAGGGAGAGGGCAATGTGCTTCTAACACAGCCAGCAGCAGCTTGAAGATTTCCAAGTGGGCAAGTCTTGAGTTGATCCCCCAGGGGATGTATCCCATTACCACCAGAAGGCAAGATAGTTCTACTTAGGACACCATCTGGGCAAGTGAGTGAGAAAAGGCATAATAGAAATCATGGCTTGTTTAAATGGCTAGAACATAGATTATAATTTAGGTTCTGCACTAGTTAGCAGAAACCATACGTGTTGTGATATCCAAGTTCAATCATTACTTAATTGCTACTCATTGCTTCTTACACGAGAAGCAATTCTACAAAATGATGTTTTTTCCTTTTTTTAAAGATTCTGTTTTTAAGAACAATTTTTACAAATTTAAGTAAAGGTTAGGTTTTTCAGCCCGTTTTCAGCAAAAGCACCCAATTAGGACAGTCTACCCATATTTATCTCTCAATCTTGTTTTGCGTTGGTAGAAATCTATACTAATAAAATAGAAGAAGTGTGTGTGCGTACACATGCAGGGGTACTTGCATAGGTCTAAGACTACCTGAAACTTGGCTTGGACACTAAGAAGACTCTTAAAGAATGCAGATTATTTTGTTTTTAAAAAGGAATGATGAAATTTAGTTTATTAAAATTTGATACAGCTTGCAGTATTCTCTGTCCACTAATCTACCTTATGGATAGACAGACAGGCCTAGAAAATCTGAAAAAGACTGGCGGAGGACGGGAAGGGGACACAGCAAAAGAGAGAGAGAAAAGCAGGGGAGAAAGTGCTAGCATGCATGCAAGAGCGGATTAAAGGGTTTCTAATTCAGGCAAAGCTTGTATTTCTGCTATTTCTGATGTAAATGCATTCTTGTACATCAGTTGACAAACTTTGTCAAGAACAAGAGAAATCAATGGAGAACAAGTCTATAAATGATAAGCAAATTCAAGTGTTCTCTTAGTTAGCTGGCAGTAAGCTCCGCTGAACACAGTGGGCCTTATTTCTAAGGCAACATTTGTAAGAACTACACCGTCAATCTCACAATATCAATTATCTACATACTTTATCTATATCTACTTATCTTTACCATATTTCAGCCAAGACTGCAGATGGTAAACCTGACTGTAGAAAAAAGGTACGAGCTTGATCACCTGTATGGGAAAAATGGGACAGGGGACAGAAAGAGGCATCGTAATACAATTCTACAGAATCAGTTGATGATTTCCCTCCCTCCCCCAAGCACATAATCAAAAATTAGATCATGGTTTTATGTGTTCCCCTCTTTCTCTGAGGAAGCAAAGTATTATCAGAGTTTTCCACAGTATATGCTGTAAGAAGGGGAGATACAGGTACTTCCAGACAGTGGCAGCCTGTTAGCAGCATACACAGGTGTAAGTCAAACTTGTCCTTTGTTGGTTGATGCTGGGGTCAGAATTCCCTTCCTTCCTCCGCAACAACCAAAGAACAACCTGCCACTCACTGCAAAGCTGCTGCAACCCCCTTCCCCCGCCGTTCCATGTCTGATGAGGAAGATCAGAAGAAGAGCTGGCCATGTCCCTGCATCCAGATCCAAAATAACTAAATTATCTGTTAACACCTCTGAAGGACCTTGGCAGACCCTCAGGGGATAATGAGTTAGCTGACCTCCTCCTCCCCATCAGCAGCTCTAGAGTAAGTCTAGGCCCAGGGAACAGCCAGCTGTGGCACAGCGCTGCATGTAGAATTACTCAACCATGCAGAGCCATAAGGGATGCTAGCCACTATGCCCCAAATGATGTGCAAAAGGAACTATGTAGATATTCTATTCTGAAGGGGTCTTTGTTTGTAGTAAGTAAAAAAAAAACATGCAGAAAGTAGCGGTAAAACAAGGGAGCAGTATAAATAAAAAACAATGCTAGTTGGACCCCTCCCACTTGCCTAGAAGAACCCTGATAATGGGAAGGAGACCTTGCTCACTGAGAGAGGACCTGCTCCCTCCATCTGATTTGCCCCAGAAAGTAACAGTGGGGAGTGTCTGATAGAAAGAGAGCAAGTCTCTTTCCTGGTTCTCTTCTTTTCCCTTGCCATACACACAGACTGCAGTGGTTTGCAAGTCTCCACATACATTCCTCACCTATTTTTCATATACAATGCAGTTCATTACTTTATTCCAATTAAAAGGTTTACAGAAGTGTGTGCAGGTGACAGTACGCCATTGCTATTTGTATGCAGAAATTTCTCCTATGTATTAATTTCTACTATATACTATGTGTTAAAGTATAAAAGAGTACTATTCCTTTGTTTTAAAGTATTTCAAATGCACAAAAGCAAAACTGTAGTCATCAATCACACTTCACTTCCAATAAGCCTTTGTGTTCCCTGCTTTCCTGTCATCCCAGAGACAGCAACATGGAAAGGGCAGCAGCAGAGTGGCTGGGTTGGGTGCCACAGCAGAGAGCAGTAGCTGATCTTCCCCACCCATCTTTCCAGCGGTAGAGCAGGAAAGGATGCCACAGGGAGCGGTGTCCCCATTTAGTGAGATTTAAGCTTTCTGATACCTTGACCAGACAGTGGCCAAACAACCTGCTCACATTCTCCTACATGGAGCAGAAGGGAAACCTTTGTTACCACACCACTCAAAAGGAGAGCACAGAAGAATATGCAAGAGAATGAATGGCTGCTTCTTACAGAATTTGAAGCATTCAGCACATGTACCATAGTAGTGAGCCTAGTATAACAAATAATAATTGCTATAACATCCGGGGGCAGAAGGAAACTCTGTGTGCATGCATGTGTTATGTGTGTGTATAAAGAGAGAGGAGGACTGTACTTCAAAACCAGAAGTGGACTTCTGGCCACTTCCTGTTTTGTTTTGGGTTTTTGGTCATCTCAGTGCCCAATTAAGTCTCAGGGTAGAACAGTGGCTCCTGGACCTGCTAGAATTGCTTGCTTCTGGTCTAGAACAATAAGAAAATGGCCTAAGATTTGAATACCATCTCCTCAACATGCCCGTCCCATGTCATGAGTACAGGTAGCAAGGAATTCAACTTGTCTTGCAGAAAAAAAATTATATTAGTTGCTATGTTAATTTCAAAAGGAACAGCACTGTCCTCTTGTTGGGCCAGAAAGCATTATGTCAGTGGCAATATTACTTCCAAGATCTGGTCAGCTTTTAAGCTTTATTTCGAGATGCCAGTGAACCTAAGATCTTGTGCACACAAAGAATATGCTCCACCACTGAATCCCACGACATTCTCCACTTAACCATGGTGTCCTTTAGATACCATGTAGAAAGGCAAAGAAAAAAGTGACACTTCTACAGTAAACACCTGGAGTTCTGGCAGACATAAGTATACTATAGAACTGCCACATTTTGAGGAGGGGGGGTACCTCAGAGTGTTGTTACAAAACCAGAAGTATCTAGTGTGTCAGTGTGGTATAGTGGTTTGAGCATTGCACTATGACCCTGCTTGGCTATGAAAACCCACTGTGTGACTTTGGGTGCATCACACACTCTCAGCCCCAGGAAACCCCATGATAGGTTTGCCTTAGGATCACCATAAGTAGGAAATGACTTCAAGGCACACAACAACAACAACCTCAGAGTGTTGTTACAAAATCAGAAGCATCTTGTGCTTTTTTTAAAAAAAATCTAATTCCACCTATTTTAAATGTGAATCACCAATTCTGGAGGTTCGAAGGACAGGCAATTTGCCCTTTTATACCAGCAAAAGGTGGTTTGGGGGTGGGGAAAGTAGGAGTTAAAGGGCTGCAAAAACAGCCTAGGGATTACACATGGCCCCAGGGGCTCAATTTGCCACCCCGTTTTATATGCTTATGGTAAACAGCGTATGTTTTAGATGCTATTTTCCAAACAATAACAAAAAGGAACTAAAAAGGAGCCCTGGTGGCGCAGTGGTTAAATGCCAGTACTGCAAGCCACAAGGTTGTGAGTTCCATCCTGCCCGGCTCCAAGGTTGACTCAGCCTTCCATCCTTTCGCAGGTCGGTAAAATGAGTACCCAGCTTGTTGGGGGCATGTATAGAAATGTTACAAAATACATGCTATTTGTAAGTTGTTCGCCGCCTCGATCCATATGGAGAGGCGGGATACAAATAAATAAAAAATAATAATAAAAAAATGACAAGTAACAGATATGTTACTCTTTCAAATTGCCACAAGGGACAAGAAGACGCTATTTCAATAATGAAGTAATGGTCCTTTAAAAAGTGGCTTTTTTAGCCCTGGTCTGTCCTGAGGTCCTTGAGAGTTGTTACTAATCAGTTGACAAAATGAGAGTTCCCACAGGGAGTTTCATGTTTGTATTCTTTTAATAGGGAGAAACTACTAATACAATTTAGCTACTTTCTAACAAAAATTACTAAAACAATTGCACAAGAGCAACTGAATGATACAGCCCTATATAGAAAATGATTTTTTTTTAATGCAAAATTATTTTAAAGGTAAATTGTGAATACAGAGGTGAATTGCCCTTCCTCTTTTACTTCCTTATGCTATGCCTAATGGTATGGATGGAAATTGGCATGATATAAACACACAGAATTGTATCATGAAATTGTATTGCAACTTCATGTATAGCTCACAGAAGACAAACAATAACTAGGCAGTGACAGATGTGGCAAAGTCTGGAAGTATTCCTTGTTTGTACTTCAAGTGGTACGTTATACCCAACTTGAGGCAAAAGCAAATTTGTGAACTAAATCTTCTATTTCTAAAAATAAAAGCTATTTGACTACAGGAGCATACACCAACCTGTAACATAACCCCCAACTGGTTTAAGGCTGTCAAACTGTTTGTCATACTTCATTCTTTCTTCAGAAGTGATAGCCCACATGTTTGGGCCTCCTGAAAGACAAAAGGAAATGCATTTTGAAAAACAGTTCTAGCACATGCATGGTCAGTTGCGGGCGGGGAAAAATTAAAAAACAAAACAAAACACAAAACAGTCTCCGAAAAGATATCATTATATCAAAGAGCTTTCTATTAAGACTTCATAACATTTAAAAAAAAACCACTTGAATCCTAAAATGTCCTGTGTGTGAGAGTGTGCATAAACTTCACCAGGTTTTCTTAGGCAAGGAATACTCAAGTGGTGGTGTCATGAAGTTGTTTTGGAGGTTAGCTTTTTAGATGGCCAGTGCAGGTTGCTAGGCAACAGGAACAGCACCTCCAGAATGAAACCCAACTTTGTAATATGAGAGGGAAGTGCTTATGGATGAGAGGAATTCCATATAAGGCAAATTGTGTGTGTGTGTCTGTGTCTGTGTGTTCTGAGCTTTCAAGTGAGAACTAGCCAGAGAGGGTGGCTTGGGAATGATTAAAATACAGAGAACTTGTGTTTAAAACTGGGATTGTCAAAGTCCGTCAGAAGTTTAAACTATTAATGTATCTTAGCTGTACTTAACTGAACTCTACCAGGATACTTTATTTCTACTGTTATTATAATAAATATTATTGTTTGTTTTATAACTAATGAGTTGGCCTGAGTGACTGAAAGTTTCTGGTAATAAACAGAATGTACTACCTTAAATAACATATTTGGTTCTGAGTGAACACTTAGACTCTAGTCCTATTACACAAAGGTTGTGATAAAAGGGTAGAGTCAGGCTAAGAGATATTGACACGGCATCTTATTAGACTGGAACTGCCAAACTCATCTGACAGAGAATAAAGGCCTGTCACCAGTAGGTTTGCTAGTTCCTTTCTCTGAAATATATGCTACAGCCCCAGTATTCATTGGTGGTGACCCATCCAAGTACTAATCAGGGCTGATCCTACTTAGCATCCAAGATAAGACAGGATCTTGTACTTTTAGGACACTCTGTGTTGATGTACGTGTGTGCGCCTTCCAGTTGCCTGTCAACTTATTGGTGGAATATTCAGAGGTGGTTTGCCAGTTCCTTACTCTGAAATATATTCTATAGCACCTGGTATTCATTGGAGTCTCCCCCAGCTGGCCCTGCTTAGTTTCCAAGATCAGAATCTGGTGACTTTAGGTTATTTAGGTCCCTTTAATGTATTACCTGAGTCTAAATCCAATTGCTAGTCCCCAACTAAAGCAGAAGCACTGAAATGAGGGGTCTGTAAATGCTGACTTACTATTCAGCAATTGATTCAATTTGTCTAGTTGCAACTACCAACTGGATTTAGGCCTTGACTAACTGGAGGCATTCTTAAGTGATTTGATTTGTCTTTTTTTATTTTTATGTGATTAATCTGACCAAAATTCATGAACACTTTAGCCCTACTACAAAAACAGTCATGCATAGATCCTTATATATTCACAGTCTCTCATTAAAGAAACACCGATTAGTACCAAAAAGCTTCTCTCTAGAACAGGGATGGGAAAAATGTGCCCAGGAGAAAGGGTACCTCCAAGCCATGCGCAGCCCCAAGAACCAATTCTGTGGTCCCTAAAGTCCCCCATCTCCCCCCTCAATTTGTTTAAAAAAATGGCTGAATTTTCAAGCTGATGTTGAACACCCATCCAAACTTACACAAAATTGTGGCAGTTTGGGCCCTTTGCCCCCTCTACTCCTACCCCGCTCCCAAAATGCTGTTTCTAGACTGAACTGAAGAACTGGAAGTGATGTGACAAACCTTCCAAGTGTTCCAGGAGTGACACTATGGGTCACAAGGAGGGGTAATGGCCAACCACCTCACAGTTGCCCACCTCTGCTCTAGAAGGACCATTCCAAATTCACAGCAAGAGGTAAATATAGGGGAAGAAGAATACTTATTGTCAACAAGGAAAAAAACTGTTAGTCTTAAAGGTGTCATATAATTCTTTGTTACTTTGAATTTTAGGGTACATCTACATGCCTCAGGAAGACAGCTACTGCTCAGGACCAGCTTCTCAGCTGGTGAATTCAAGGAGAAAAAGGCTCTCAAAAAACAGTTTCAATCATGGACACAAGTGTGGCTCTATAGATGTTTTTGGCTTAGAACTGCCAGCAGCCCCAGTCAGCATAACCAATGGAGAACCAGTACAGGAGCTGCAGTTCAATAACATCTAGAGTTGCATAAACTTCTTTAAATGATAAACATACATCAGAATTGACCAGATAAGAACAACAGCTTTTCTTCTGTCATGGGTTTTATGTCTTTAATCATAGAAATGGAAAAGATACTTCCTTATTACTACATCTTAATGTCGAGAAAAGGTTTCTGCTGAATTTCTGCCTATTGTGCAGCTTCTAAACCACAGGAAACCTGACAGAAAAGTAAGAAACCTGGCATTATCTAAGAATCCAGATAGCCTGATTACAAGTTTTAATCAATCAAATCTGGGGAGGGGGAATTTCAAAAGGCCACTATCGGGCAACCTCCAACCAAAGCTGCACAAGTATATAGCTTTCAGGTTACTAGGAATCTTCCTCAGGCTAGGTGGCAAAAAATCAAAGTAAGAAACACCAGGGTAAGAAAAACAACAACACAACCCTTCAAATTAAAATAGAAGTTATTATCACTGTTTGCAGCTTAGACCCAGTCTAAAAATGGACATTTGCAGACTGATAAGTCAATAGAAGCCAAACAGTGACTAGATGGAAAAGATTCTTCAGTGTATATTCTCCCTAGAGGTGATATACAATCTTTCTCAGCTGATTTTTCATTTCAGTTATACCACATAAAATCAACCTCCAGATTTGATAACTATTTGCTAACCATTAACGCCCAGAGTCAGCACAGACCCACCGAACTGCTGAGTCTGTGTGCTTTACCCGCAAGAGACAAGTTAGAGTTTCAGCCAATCTCTGTTTTCCAAAATGGGGATCTTTGTCTTAAAATGCATCATGAGGTGTAATCTACTGGTAAATACCTACCACTGACTCATTCAGTCTGCAAGTCTCTGTTTTGACAAATGCAAACTTTATGGCCATAAAACCTGGCCTAATATTTGGGTATTTCTGTTTCTCCTTTTACTTCCTGCTTTTGGCACCAGATAGCCCTCTAGACATTTCTGGAGAACTCAAAAGCTTGGGCACTTCTGGGGGCATTCTTGTTGGTCATGATAAAGATATTGCCCATCTATCAATTCTGAATGTTTAACACATTTTTAACAATGAACCTACACTAATGTGAAAATACAAATGTGATTAACTTTGCCAAGAAGTAGAGTATATGCCTTCCACACATATTTTCTTTTGGTCGATTCCCACCACCTCTAACTGAAAGTGTTTCAGACATATTGGGACGGGTGTGGATGCTGCTGATCAGAACAGAGAGCAATGGGCTACATGGGATTTATCTCACAGAAGACCCAGGGATGGCTGGTGCACACTGGAACTGGTGGAGAAGAAGGCCGGGAGGACAACCACGTACAGAGCTAAAGTGAAACAAAGGGGTCTGGCCCATATGGGGCAGGCAACCATTATATAGAAAGTGAAAATGGAAGCAAGTAAGTTGACTCAAGATAGTGAGTTCAACATTTATGAGAGCCACTGAGCATTGTGTGTTTTTCTGTTCCACCTGCAATCCATCACACAAAAAAGCAAAATGATCCAAATAGCTCCAAAATCATAAATGCAAAAAGAGAATGAAAGGTGGAAGGAAAAACACAAAAGCCAGTAAAGGCACTTCAAACTTCCACAGTTGCTTCTACAGTCCCAGGAATCCACTTAAAGAATCAGAAAAGAAAAAAAAGTAGACAAAACATTAGCAAGGAGTTTCAGGAAAGTCCCTGGTACCCTGTACACTTACAAGCCGAAATACCTCCAGTTTAAAAAAGAGATAGAACTCCACTTCTCCAATAAGACAATTAAAACTCACGAAGGAAGCAAAGTAAGCAAATAATTTACTTTCTGGTTGCAGAAGGGTCCAAAAACCGTAAGAAGAAGCCTCATCAAGTACATTAGCTAAAGGCTTCTGAAGGACCATCCATTTCAGATACAATTCTAAATGTGGGGGAAAATGATTAGGATCAAATATGGAAATCCACTGAATGCTCTGACTGCCTCCTTTTGCCACAGAGAAATGTCACTGGAGTGAAAGGAAGAGGAGGAGACAGTAGAATGTGCCACCCAGTCAAGCCACTGCCAACATTAATGGGAGGAGACGACAGATCAGTATTTCACAATCAGGTACCTTTCTCTGGAAAGAGGAAGGAGAACAGGTTTTGTTGGCAGTTCATCTGCCTCCCCTTTTCATAAGAAATCATCTATGAGTAGACCAATGGTTATTCAGCTTTTACAGAGATAAACAGTTACCAAATACCATATTTAACATTTACCAAATATTCTGCAAATACCAAAACCAAAGTATCATTCCATGGTATTTTAACCTCCTAAAATGTTATTTTAAAGTATTTTTATTCACTGACAAATAAAAAGCGCTCGTTATCTGTGTTTTACAAGTGATAAGGCTGTAGTACAATACAACATCCCACTGGAGATTATGGGTATGTGTGGAAAGAATGTGCTTCACCTCTTTGACTTAAAGGAAAAGTACTACATGTTCTATTTATAGGAAACACAAACATGTAGTTCGCCATCTGTTCTCTTGCCCAGTTCTTTAATGGGAATAATATCTGCCCTGCTCACGTGCAGGAAAGTAAATTTTTCTATCAGCTGATAAGCATTTTGATGTTTATCCTGAATGTCAAACCTATACACTTCAACATTAATCTGCAATGTTGAAAGAATGTCATTTGTTTCAAGAGCTTAAATGTATATAGTGGACCCTCCTTTTGCAAGAACCTTGCATGCACAAATGTGAGGTTGTGTGAAGCCTTGCATCCCATTATAGTCAATGGATACAACATGCATGTGCCCATACTGCCACAGGCATGCACACACTGCATCCATTGACTATAACGGAATGCAATTCTTCACATTTTTGTTTTACATGTGCCCCCCTCCAAGCACACTCTATTTCTTTCTTAGCATTTACCAGACTAGCATAAACAATTCTATAGTTACAAGACTATTTTCTCTGTGAATAGCCAGATTTCCTTCTACAACAAGAAAAAATGGGATAATAAAATGGTAGGAAAATATCAAAGTTGACTTCCAAACTACTGTATTTGCTGGTATATAAGACTCAATCCCCCCCCCAAAAAAAACACTGTTTGAAAATGGGATGTGTCTTATACATGGGTGTGTCTTATATGTCGGCAAATATGATTTGCCAGTGTATAAATGGAGTGCATCTTATACACGGGTACATCTTATATGCCAGCAAATATAGGTAATAATTTTTTAAACAAGCATGGTGATAACCAGCAGCCATCAGATGTGTAACTTGCACTGTGTGATTTTTTAAAAGTGTTTTCTTGGAAATTCATTAACTTGTGAAACAAACAGAAACAGAATCTCTGACAGAAAACACTTTAAGAAGACTTTGCGGCTGCAATCTTAAATATACTTAACAGGGAGCAGTGGATTTCCTTGTGAAAACAGTGAGGCTGACTTTTCCGGAAGCATTCAGAGCAATTGCTCTGTACACATTGTTCTCTTTGTGCTATATGGGTTAACATAAATTACAGTAGATTCACTGTATCAACATACCAAAGAATTAAGGAGTTGTGGCCGGGTTAACAAGGATACAGCTTGCCATTCACAGCTTCAGTACTCTGAGTACTATCACATTGTTCATAGTGCATGTCATAATCATTAAATATAGAAAATTAGCAGCTGCCACAGGCAGATTACGTTACAGTGAATGTTTGTGCAGAACACTCACAGAAAACACGAGTAAATGAAATTATGCAAAGAATAGCAGTTATTCTTTCCTCCCTCACCAAAATTCTAAAAATGAACAATCTGTCAAATGTTAAACACTGCTATGATGCATGAATACAAAAGCTCCTTGCTTTCTGAACATGTCCTAAACAAGTGACTTACCATTTACGCCTGTAAGAATCTGAGCCATCATTATCCTGAGTGCTTCTTGCTAGCTCTTAGCCATCTGCAGCCTAACAACCTTGTACCATCAATAATGTAACAAGGGCAGAACACAGCTCAGCTCCTATAAGGGAAAAGAAAGGAACATCCTCTTCAGTCAATAGGAATGTCAACAAACAATACAGGGCTCCAAACCTTTTGCTGAAAATGCTGAATTAAGGTCACGGGTGGGAGGCAGGGTTATTGATGCAGTCTTGAAACAAGCAGTATTTTCTCCAGCTGAAATAGCAGTAATTGTAGTGCAAGATATATCTGAATGAGAGCCACAGTGGTTTGGTGGTTTAAATGCTAGACTACAACTCAGTCATGAAAACACAGTGGGTGACCATGGACAAAATCACACTCTCTCAGCCTCAGAGGAAGGCAAAGAAAACCACCTCTGAACAGATCTTGCCAGGAAAAAAACTGATGATAGGTTTGCCTTAGGGTTGCCGTAAGTCAGAAATGACTTGAAGGTACACAGGGCTTTTCGTGTGGTTTGGCAGTGGCAAAGTCCTGTTCTTTTTAGCTCTGGACAGGAGATGGGAGGTGCAGTGGGGAGGAAACATGTGGCAATTCTCTGATCCCAAAATTGGGGACTAGGTTGACATTCAAAGAGGGCTGTGGAGAATACACAGAAGAGGCTTTCTAGACCTCTTTGGCATACTGGTTCTCCCCACAGAGGAGACTGGTTGCAGACAAAGAGGGAGAGCACAATCTACCAGCCGGTCCAGTCATATATTTTTTTTGCCAGCTAAAAGAAGTTACATACTCTGTTAGCCCATCTCTTTCATTAAATCAGTGTTCTGTATTAAAAGCTTTAGAAAAAGAAACTTTCCCAGCATTAAACTGTGACTTGACTTCTTGTAAGACCTAAAACGTGAGTACTGTTTAAAAATTGAAGAGGACAAAATGGAACTTGCTTTTTCACTTATTTTTTTTTGTTGCGTTTTTAAAAGTATACTGCTCACAGAAAACATGAAAAACAAGAGTTTAAATTAACATGACTTTATATATGAGAGAGAATTATTAACAAGAAAGGGGAATATCAAGCAAGCATTTGATCTTAAGCAAACATATGATTAATAAACAAAGCAAAAATGCTATTTTAAAGATAAACTTATTGTTGGAGAAAACTACAAGATACTCTGGCACTGAATTAATGGAATCTAGGTGAAAAGACTTTGTATTTACCAGAAGAACACACTGAGTTGGGAACATTCTTGTAAACAATTTTGCTGTTCTGGGATGGATGAAAAAAACGAGGAAGTGTGCAACAAACACTATTTTAGTATTTGGTGTTTATTTTACTATCCTAGTACACATATACATATCTATCTATCTATCTATCTATCTATCTATCTATCTATCTATCTATCTATCTGTATTGTATATAGAATACTGTATATAGCTGATAGTTGGGCAGGAGTCACCTTTTCATTGTTTTTAATCTGTTTTTTGAATGCCTTGATACAATTATATGTTGGCCTATTATTATTGTGCACTTTTTGTTTTGATTCTCACTGTTGTCTTTTGTAGATATAGTATGTTGTGTCTGGTATTGTTATGTTGGTTTTATATATTTAATAAAAAATATAATTAGAAAAAACAACAAGGAAGTGGAACTTTATAGAAAAATATTACCAAACAGAGACACCTGGTAGTTGTAAGTAACAGAAGCACCCTTCATAGCAGTGAACAGTATTTTAATGAGACAAGAGTGCTGAGAGTGTCAACTGGTACTCAAAGTTTGGACAAGATTTAATCTACTATATAAAAGTCAATGCTCGTCTACGCGTTTGTCTGTTTGTCAGTGTCAGGCAGGCGAAGACCTCATATGATTGGCTGTGTGAGGCAAGAAGACCTCATATGATTGGCTGGCTGTGAAGATTCTACAGAATCCTGGGGCTGGCAGTATAGGGAGGGGCCTTTAGAATTCTCAGCCAGAGAGCTCTTGAGCCTCAGGCCGGTTGCTATAGAGATGAGGCCTACCATCAATAAGGATGCCAGAAAACGTTTGGTAGGCATACGTGAGAAAAATTAAAGTGACATACACAACATAGTTACCAGGTCTTCTCGCCTCACACAGTAGATTGTCTGGATTTCCATATATGAGGAATCTTACCGAGTTAAAATTCAAAACAAAAAATGCTTCTAGAAAAGCGTAAAGCCATTGTACAAATTCAATAGAAAGCAAAAGAAAAAGCAAAGGAAAAAAAAAACCAGTACATCAACATCACCAGACAGATTGGGTTGGAGACTATGGGGAAAAGTTACAGATACTGGAATAGGCTGGTTGCTATGGAGATGATGTCTAGCAGCAAGGAGGAAGACTGTGTATTCCCTCAGGAATCCAACCTCTGAATATTAACAACTCTGAATAAAGATTGGATTGGGAATATGGGGAAAGTTTATAGGTGCAGAAACAGGCTGGTTGCTATGGACACGAGGCCTGGCAGCAAGCAGGAGGACAGTACGCTCCCTCAGGAACTCAAAACTGTGTGTGTAAATGACTCTGGAATACAGATTGCAAATATGGAGCAAAGTTACAGGAAATGGAAAAGACAGTTTGGTGAGTTCTTACGAGGAAAATAAAACCCCCAGGCAATGACGGGTAAATACGCTAGTGTTTTGATAATTCAAAGTAGTAAGGATATTAAAAACACTGTCTGATTAAAAATGAATTATAATATGGAAATAAGACTGAAAATAGGAAAGTCAGGGGAAAGGCAAGAAAGAAGGGGTTCAGTAGACATACCGTATGTAGTAAAACTTCAGCAATGGCTTAGAAGATTACTAACAAACTTCAGACTTTAAAGGTGAAGGAGCCATACACAGCCATGCAGATCTTTCAAATGAGATGGCATATCAAACAGATGGGGAAAAATATAGTTCCAGAGGTGGGGGAAAAAAGATAAAGGAAGTCAAACACATGGAACTGAGATTACCATTTTTAATGAAATACCTCAAAATATTCTTCATCAAAGAAGAGATTACAACTTACTGAGAAACTAAGAAAGAACAGGATTCCATTTAGATGGGAGAGATTGGAAAGACTGTTGTTTGAACTCAAATGAAGGTGGTTTCTTAGTGAATACAGTACAGAAGAGAATACAGTACAGTAAGAGTTCATGCAGGATTATTAAATAGATTTAGAGCAATTGAAATAAGAAGATGAAAGAAAGAGGGAAGAAGAAGAAGAACAAAAATAAGATAAAGATGGAGTAAGGATATGGACAAAGCTTTGGATGATAGTGCATTAAGAGGTGCAACAGATATGGACTATTCTAAACTTGAAGATTAGAATGGATTTGAAATGTTTAACTTGGAATATTAAAGGTTTGAATATTGCATCCAAAAAGTCAAAATTTTGGGAGACTTCTAGGTTGACACGGTGCTCTGTTGCCTCACTCTGTAGCCACTCTGCTTCAGGGGAGGTGCTGGGTATGGTGATTGCTGGTTATTAACTGGCAGAAGTCTCCTCCTGGGTACAGGAAGATCAGAGGCATCACACGAATGGTCCAGATGCCTGCTTCTGGCTTTACCAAACAAGCACCTGAGTATCAGCAGAAACTGGATGGAACAGAGGGGGAGGAAGGAACCAACTCAATCCACTACATCCAGGGTAACAGAAAAAATGTCGCAGTCATCCTTCTCAGCTTTACCAATTGGGTTTTCATGAAGATTCTTAAAGAAGTTTTCAGATGATGGGGAGTTTTACCTTCTGTTAGCTTACTTCTAGAGTCGGAAACTCTGAGTAAATTATTTAAGTTTTGGAATTAGAAGACAGCTATAAAAGTGGATTTAAAATAAAGAGAATTATCTTAGCACAGAAAGATTTTGAAAGAACTGTGACCCTAATTCAAAGGACAGAATAAGGGTTAACAAAGAGTTGATTTTGAAAAGGAAGATTTATCTAAAAATTCACCAGATAAGTGCAAGGACATCCAAACCACATAGAGAAAAACAGAATGGTGAACTTCCACTTTGGAGTTAAAGAGGAAGGGGTATAAGAAAGATTGGCTGAAAATTGAATACATTAGTGGTGCTAGAGGAGAAAAGGACTAATTACAATCAAAGATCCCTAATTTGTCAACCAAAATGCAGAGCATTCCTAAGCAAAGTATTCTGAAAGAATTGAGGCTAATAAGAGTTAAGCAAATGTTCTCTAAAGCAGAGAAAGAGATAAAAATTTTAAAAATCGCTCATCAATTCATCTTAAAGAAGGATTAGACACGGGAATTTTTAAAGACACTGAGGAAATTACTAAGGAAGAATATTGAAATTCCTGAAAAAGCCAGTGGATCTTAAAACAAAAAGAAATGGAAGGAAAGTTGACAATTTGAAGATCAAAGGGGAGAATACCATCTGTTTGGCAGTCAAGAAACTTAAGAATGAACTGTTCAACAATGGGGAGCAACCTGAATAGAAGAACAAAGGAAGAGACTTACTGGGACTGCTATGATGTTTGACACTTTTAAGAAGCTCAAATATGGGAGAAGTTGTGTTTGCTATCGACAGAAAAGGATGTTTGGGAGGAAGCCCTTATGTGAGATTTAAGAATTTTGAACTGATTATTTGACAAAGAGTTCTGAATGAGCATTAAGTTAATAAGAATATTTATAATGAATGACCCTGTGGCATTATTTGATATTTGGACCAGAAGGGGGACAGATTATGAAATTAAATGTAAATTCAAGTATGGTTAAAAAGAGGAAGGTATAGGGTGGTTTAAATGTTATATATGCTGAATGTTAAATATGTGGAAAAGAAAGGATGAATGAGATCCTATAATTTTAGAAGTGTTAGAGAAACAGATTATTTTAATTTAAAATATGATTAATGGTGAGAATGCACGAACAGGCATGAGACGGTTATTTTGGGACTTATTATTAACCAGTTGGAATCACAATAGGTTTAAAAATATGTTGAAGTTAAACTCATGTATAAAATAGTGGAGGTTATTAATGTTTTTGCATATAATCATTCAACAGAAAACTAGAAGTCAAGTGTTATTATCTTTTGTAGCTAGTTGTTATTTTTGGTGTTTTGTTTTTCATGTTGTTTCATTTAGTTTATATACTCCATATGTTGTTTTACACATTTAAATTATGTGTCAATAAAATATTTTATTTTTATTTTTATAAAAAAAAAGAAAAAAAAATCAAGATTTTCCACTATCTGAAAAAATTTAAGATGCAATTTGCTTAAAAGAAATACATTTTACATTTTGGTTTCTAGTCAGCGATTGTGTGCTAGATCCCGAACCCCAGAGTGTTCTTCTCAACAGGAGGAGATCCTCCCATCAAGTAAAGGGGCTCTCTGATCCACAGGGAGTTTGGAAATGTAAACAACATGTAGGAATTTTTTACTATATGTGGACATGTGATAAGACCAACAAGTTCTGGAACCAAGTCCATCTAATGGTGAGGAAGATTTTAAAATTAAACTTTCATAAAGAACTAGAACTCTGTCTGCTAGGACTGACCAACACTTCTTTGGACAAAAAATCTGGCATAATTCTTTAATTCTTTGATATATGGCGAGAGCAGGCAGAATAATCTACACACAGAAATGGAAGAGCAGTGAGATTCCAACAATAAAAGGCTGGCTGTCTAAGCTGATGGATTTAGTAGAGATGGATAAATTAATGTTTTTGTTGAGAGAAAAAACAGTGATGACATCTGTGATATTCTGGGATCCATTAATACATTTTTTTAAAAAGACAAAAAGAATAACCTATCAACTATTGGTTTTGACTATATTGAAAAAATTATCACTGATGATGATTATTACAGGATATTTGACTAACATAAGTTGATTTAATTGTACAATATATAGTCTACATTGGGGGAAGTTGGAAACCAATTTTAGAGTGTGTGTTTTGTCTTTGTTATGATTGTATTTGTTTTTGTTGTTGTTATGGAGGGTAGTAGTTGGCTATGCCTATTTGTGTGGATAAGTAGTCTTGTAGTATTGTGTTGGATAGTGTTACATTATGTAGTGTTATGAAAATAAAAAAGGACAAAAAAGGAAATGACTTGAAGGCTCTCAACAAGAACAGCGGCAATATATCTGAATAATACAGCAATAAAATAAATTTAGCTTAATAATAAATAAGCAGAACAAGCTGGAACAAAAAATAAAAATGACATAGAATGTTACTTTTTCTTAAGACTTACTCCTAACTGGTACATCAGTGAGTTTTTGTGCTGAAATATATAGTTTTACACAAAAACTCAAGAAATAAGATAAGGCATACAAGAAAAAAGAACTATACACAGAAAAAGAAAAAATACTAACATCATGTGTTCAACCACCAAAGATAGACAGATAACCCTAACTGTTACATTTCTCCTTCAAACCATAGCAGAATAATAATGTTGTTTCCACTCCTATAGTAGGGTGAGCACTTCCCACAGACAACAAATATGGGCCACCAGAATCACACTTCCCTCTCACTATGGTCCTAATTGGGAAATCTCTGTCTTCAAGTTAGAAGAACATACACACACAAATTGCACTTCCAAAAAAAAGGGAAGACTAAAGGTAATAGAGTTCATTCCTTAGACCAGAGGTATGACAAAACAAAGCGTCATAATTCCAGCGAATGAGAATTGTGAAAGTGCTCTATTTTGAAATCCGGAACTTTTTTTCTCTGTAAAGTAAATGATCAGTTCTTAGATGATCTGCTGAAATCACCAACAGATGACAAAACTTGATTTAAACCTACACAATAATTTTAAGACTAATGCAATTATATTTGATAAACATTACAGAGGGTAGAAATTATTGCCCTCTCCCAACCTGCAATTTAAGCTAGAACAGCATAGTTTGCAAGGGTGGCAGTGGTGAAAGAATTAATTTAAAAAGAATATGGTTCAGAAAAATAAGTCCCTTTAGACCGAGATACACAGAAATTACTTAAAACGTACAGCAAAGCTTTAAATAAGAAATACAGTCAGCCCTCAACATTTGTGGGTTTGACTTTCATGATCCATTTTGTCTTGCAGGATCATAACTAGTCTGCATGGAGCAAAAACTGGGATTACACATACCAGCATCCCATTTTAACATTCTTCAAGGGAAGAGAAGAAGCATTTCTTCAGTGATTATGGCCCCTTCTATGTGAACAGCGTCACAAAGTTTAGTCTCTAGTTGTATCTCAGTGGAGTTTCTTGTTGCTGTTCTTGTTTATGATGAAATTGAAACATCTCCTGAAATGCTCCACCTCTAACTGTCCTGGTATCTAAACCTCCCACTACATACCATCAGAAGTAAGACCAGGAGAATGCTACAAACTTCCTTTTACCAGAAGACTTCAGCTTCAAAAAACTTGCAGCATAGCCTGAGGCAAACAGTTGCTTTCATCTGGCCTCAAAACTTCACACAAAGAAGGGAATTCAGTACAAATACATTAATTCCTTTATTCTATGGAGGGAAGCTAGCAACATTTATCAATCCTTTCTTGTTGATGTAGCTGTGTTATTTCAAGTTGTTATCAACTTAATGGTGACCTTAAAGCAATCCTATCATGGGTTTTTCTTGGCAAGACATGTTCACCGGGAATTTGTCATTGCCTTCTCCTAAGGCTGAGAGAATCTGACTTGTCCACAATCATCTAGGGTGATTTCCATGGCTGAGTGGAGCGTCAAATCCTGGCCTCCCAGAGTCCTAATCCAACACTCAAAGCATTATATCACACTTTACCTGTGCTTAGTATTTCCAAAATTATAACCATGAAACTGTCCTAACCAAACGTGATTAACAATTTCATTCCCCAAAGTCATGTGGTTTATGAGAGAATAAGTTCTCTCAAACAATTCAGAAGTTGGAAAAACCTTTGGGTCATTTTGTTAGGAGTATATTATAAACAGGTTGAATACTGTGACTTTGCTGATAAAAGAGGAGAGATTGGTGCTTTGAATGTTAGACAAAGGGTCTTTTTTTAAAAAAAGTTGCTAATCGAGGACTTAGCCATTCACAAAGCCATACTAGACAAGACAATCAGAGATGATGAAATTCCAGATCAAGGAATTTGTCAGTCACTTTGGAAGAGAAGATAGTGCTAGCAAATATCAGAAGCAGCTCCACTGCCATTATGAAAAAAGTAAAAATTATTTTCTTTTTCTGTTAAAACAGCACAAAAGAAACTAAAAAAACCCAAAACAGTCTGCCAATTTTAATCATCATGTGCCAGGTTTAAAAAAATATTGGGTGAGTTGTGTTTCCCCCACCTCAATGACATTTCTGACAGAGAATTACCAGCAGAGTTATTATTGTGGTCACCGTTTGGGAGAAGTACTAGGGTTTAATGTATACCTTTTATTTCTTGGATCAACTTCGAATTCCAGTTTCTCCCCAATCTCTGCCAAATGGGGCTAAACTATTGACAACCAAAGTTATTTCTGAGTTATGGCAACCCTAAGGCAAAGCTATCATGAGGTTTTCTTGGCAAGATGTGTTCAGACAGGGTTTGTCATTGCCTTCCTCTGAGGCTGAGAGAGTGTGATTTGCATAAGGTCACTCAGTGGGTTTCCATGGCTGAGCATAGATTTGAAGGTCTCCTGGAGTCCAAGTCCAACAATCAAAACACCACACCATTCCAGCTGTCAGTATCCTGCTACAGGAGGGTTAAAACCACTTTGCACCAAGCACAGGCGTTATTTTAGACAGGATCTGATTTCTGAAATGGATCTAAAATAAAATTTCAAAGCTCTATGAACATCCCCTGTACCAATGCCTTTCTTTCTGTTCCTTAGGATCAGGGCAAACACAGGAAAGATAACCTCCTGAGAGGTTATTCCATTCTAGGAATAAAGAATGGGTCAAGCTGAAGCACCACTGAGGCCTTATGAAAGATGCACGGCTTGATTCTGGTTTCTAGTCAGGCCAATGGAAGACGTGATCCAGTGAGCTCTTGCTGGATCGCAAACCCTGAAGTGTTGTGCTTGACAGGAGGGGCTCCTCTTATCAAGCTTCTAGCCTCTCCGATAGCTGGAGAGTCTGAAGACTCCGATCCAGGCAAGATCAGGATCTGCAGGACATCCGCTTGGGAACAGAGCGCCCGCAGAAGATCCTGAGGCCGAGGAGACGATTGGGCGCTTCGGAGGAACCAGGGCGAGTCCCTTCCACCCTCCATATGGACATTACACCAACTTTTGTCTGGACCTCTTGTATGTATATATTTTGACATTAGTTGTATTGCTACTGAAATTGTATCCCTATTGCTTAAGAACCTTTCCAACAAACAGAGGATTTAAAGAGACAGTACCTTCTCTTGATTGCTATGGGACTGAGAAGCCTTGTGAGTTAAATAATTTAACCCTTGTTTTTCCCTTCCTTTTAACCTTGGGGTTCGCTTCTCAATCTTTAAGGAACAAGACTATTAGTTTTCATAGTTGATTTTTTACTTGTGCACCTTGATCTTTTTTTTTTTATCTTTCTGAATGAGCTGTCATAGTTATTTTTGTCTTAAATAATTGGACTGACAATGGTTTTTATGTTTAACTGAATAGAATTTTAATGACATTTGTAAGGTCATCATGCCTGGAATTAAGAAGATTGGATTTTAAGGCAACCTTGTTTGTCTGCCTGCTGGTTGGTATTGTGCCAGTTTTTATTGCTTTGAGAAAATCTACCTAAGAATAGTCCTTATCTAATGTTTGGAAATACAAGCTGCCTTGTGTGAGAACATACTGAACAATAAATGGCCATGAAAAAATAATATTGGGGAAGAGAGAAGTTTTGTACTGCTTTTTCCTTCTCTCTCTCTCTTTTTTTAAATAAAATGGCTATGGCTCCAATTTGGGAAAACAACTGACCAAAATACAAAGGACACAGCTGAGGAGGATGGTATCCCTGACTATTTTATGAGCTTTATGGCAGAATTCAGGCAATTTAAAGTTATACTGAAAATAAGTTTGATGCATTCATAGAATGAGTGATAGGAGGTCTTCAACATGGGACAGGTGGAGTTACAAGAATTCAACAGATGCCTGAAAAAATATCAGTTCAAGTTCAAGACAAGGAGGAAGGAACAGGAATCCCGTCAGTAATAATTCCAGATTTCAAAGTCATGAAAATCCAAACTGAGATAATTACACAGTATGAATTGGAGGAAGTCAATATAGCTTAGGAAGGAAAGATGAAAGCCTCAAGTATTGCTTTAGTCCAGTTTTAATTAAGAAGAAGAAAGGCCAAATCTCATAGTTTGATCAGAAGATATTATGGAAAATTTATGACAACTTGTTTCTACTTTTAAATGATCTCAAGAGAAGGGATAACTATATGCTTTTAGTGGACAAACTTATCAGAATGACTGTATCTTTCAGCTGGGACTGACTTGAAGACCTGTCCTTTACTCACAAGAATGAAGGACATAGGTTGAACATGACCCATCTGATAAATCGCCTTTTAGAAACACTCAAAAAAGATTCAATCTCTGGAAGGAAGGAAGGAAGGAAGGAAGGAAGGAAGGAAGGAAGGAAGGAAGGAAGGACAAATAAGGAATTATTTTAATGAATAAAGATGTCTGTAGAATCAGGAGAAGACTTTAAGGACATTAAATATGGATTTGTTAGTATTTATTAGGGAATGAGGGTGATCTGATGATATTATTGATAGGCCCTCTATACTTCACTTTTAAATTTCAAATACTTAGCATTATATGAGAAGTGTAATTGGAACTAATATTCTTACTCTGCTGCTTTTAAATGTTACCGTATTTGCCGGTGTATAAGACATACTAGCATATAAGATGCACCCCTGTATAAGATGTACTGGTGTATATGACACACCTCATTTTCAAACAGTATTTTTTAGGAAAAAAGTGAGTTTTATACACCAGCAAATAGGGTATTTCCTACATGGAGGTTTATTATTTTTTGAGTGATATTATTGGTTTTTTTTTATTATTGCTATGAGTTTAAACTAATATAAAATATAGTACATGCGTAAGCTAGGAACAATTTATATAGAACAGAGTGTAAGTTAAGATTTATTTATATACTTGTGTTTTAACCTGGTAACTAAATTTTAGGCTTACTGATCTTCTTAGAGTTATTATTACTTTTTGATGGCTGATAATTAGTTTAAACTAATATAGAATTTAGATTAATTCTGATAAGTGATTTCAATTGCTTATAAGTGATGTTTATTAATTATGTAATTTTGTAGGCATATATTTAGGATATAAGAATGATTAGCAGCAAGTATTAATTTCTAGTATAATTTTCAGGATTAATAGTTAGGTATAACTATTTGATTAACATGTACTGTTTTCAACAAGGGCAAGAACCATTTTTAGTTTTTTGTAGTCCCTTTGTTAGTTGTAGTTTTCTTAGATGCTTATAGCTTTGATATGTACTCTCTCTCTCTCTCTCTGTGTATGTGTTTTAATTTGTATTGTACTGTTATGTATTTTTAGTCTTATGTATTGCTATGTAGTGTGTTTTTGTTCAATAAATTTTTTATCAAAAAAAGAAAAATGCACACCTCTTTGTGGATCAAAAGGGCTCTCAACTCAAACACCCTCTGAGATAAATAATGGCAACCAAAAATAGAATCTTCCATGTCAGAGACTTAAGATGGCCTTAACAACACTCTCTTTGAAAACTCCCAAGGTGAGAGTGGAGAAACCACTTCTTATGGCATGTGCATTCAGCCATTTGGCTAGTCCTGACTGTAAAAATGCCAAAATCAACAACAAAGCCATTGGGGCACACCTCCTTTCACTTACTGGTCTACAAAAAGGCTGCCATGTAATCTCATACAAATTGAGGGTCTCCTAGTGCGAGAATAGCTTGAATCATGGCTTTCAAACAGGCCTCTGCTAATATCTTCCTCTGCTCACCCTCCAGGTGCATAACTGTAATGAATATGGAGAAAGAAACACCTTTTGATTTTAGATTTGGCCTTGGCGGAAGCAGTTACTTCTTCTGTACTGTGAGGCTCACCAAGTTGGAAAACTACATCTTTCAAAGTCAGCAAGGTGCCATGCAAATCATCCTGTTCTTTCCATTTATATACTGCATAGAACCCTGGCCAACAGGGAGGTGCACAGTCCCTCTTAACAAAACGTTATTGGCCACTCTGTCATTGGGTGCTGAAGTTGCATGCCCCCTGTGTTCAGCATTTGGACACAGACCTGTACGTTTTGTGAGATCCCTCTGAAGCAAAACAGGTCCACTCAGAGATGTCAAATCATTGAATCACCCTGTGAAACACAAGAAAGTTGGGCTTTGCTCTCTGTGATCTATGCTGTCCTTTCTCAACCAATCTGAGTATTCAACTGATTGTGTAGGTACTCAGCAGAGAAAATTGGAGTCACGTCTCAAAGTGCTTAAAATATAAAATGACCTTTTTAGCATAAACATTTGCTGACATTAAAAAAAAAACCATTAGTCTTAGTTCACATGTCTGTTTTTCTTTCTTTGTTGCAGTAGATGGTGTTAGAGCTTCAGTTCCTGAAACTCCTGGAATTAAATTTCAAATTGATACATACTGGCCATATGCAGTATACAAATGTAATGATTTTGCAAACTAGTTTTTGCTTCCTATAAGATACTCAGTCTATACTGAGAGCAGATGAAACCCTTTTCACTGCAACAGGAAAGTCGCTTCTTCTACCAGCAAATGTGAATGCATCCCTCTCTATGTGGTCTTTGGAACAAACATTCTCCATCCGGATTAATACATCCCTGCTCAGAATCAGCAATAAGAACCATGTCAGCACTAAAAGTAACATTTCATGTTTCATCCAATTGGTACTGTGGCTTGCAATATCATGGGATCACTGGCCTTTCATCTTCTGAGAGTCACACACTCTCAAGATAAGGTCAGTGGTCACAACCACCTTATTGGGACCCTGAATCAATCAGCCACAGGGAGGATCTCTGAAAACCACCATCTCAGAGATGACTTTATATGCGAAGACAAGAAAATTAAGTGCATACCACTGAGCATCTATGTTGTATTCATATGGCAGTAAGAGCCATTAGGGTACTTTCAGATGAAACCTAGCCTGGGAGCATGCTATCACTAGGCTAAGGAGCTTGCCAGCTGCATCAAATACATGTGGGAGCACTGCAGAGGGCTTCTGACTAATGTATAACCTGTAACTTATTCCTCCAGTCTGGGAAGAAACACTGTGAACTGCAAGGTGTCAAGGATGGCTCCTAAATGCTATATACTTTGCATTGTGTCCAAATGGTTTTTTTCCTCTGTTGACTAAAAACCCATGGAATTCTAGATACTCCATTGTGATCTGTACATCTATCTTCCTTTCCCTGCTGAAGAGAAGCTGATCAGCTCAACAAGTCATCCTGGTAAGGCTGCATGTGTACCCTGCATTTCTTCAAGTGAGCCACGATGCCACCAGGAATTTGGTGAACAAGTAAGGGGCCAATGACAGTTGAACGCATAAAATTAAGACTGAGGTAGGGGAATCTCAGAAATTTCCTATTATTGGAATGGAAAAGTACTTGCAGACAGGCCTCCAGAAATCCAAATAGTTCCTATTCTAAATGCTTTCTAGGACTATATACAAAGTCTCCACATGTAACTTGTTATGGGGCTGTTTAGCCATCACTATGTGTAGATTACTATTTTTCCAACATTAATGGATTACAGGGTTCCCTCTTCCCTGTCTTTCACTCTATTTTACTCACTGCTCCATACTCCTAGAATTACCTCCTTCAACATTTCTAGTTTGCTTCTCCCCTCTTTGTTTTTAAATCTCAATTGAAAACTCTGTTCTCTAAAGCTTAGAGTTTTAGTTTAATACTGTTTTATCAGCTTGCGTATTCTGATTATACGTTTTTGTCAGTTTGATTGATTTTACATTGTATTGAGTTTTTGTGTTATATCCGGATACTTTTACAATTGCACTGTATAGCTTTATGTTTGCATTACTCCTTCTTTTCTGTGTGTGTATGTGTATGTTTTTTAGATTGAATGCTTTTGGCAGGGCTGGCATTTTTTTTTAACCTGTAAAGCACCACGGCATTATAAAAATAAGCAATAATAATGTTGAGGCATTCTATCTATTGACATGATTAGTAAGTGGGAGTAGTTCCATGGGCCCATTTTCTAGTGTTCTTATGTTAGCTGTAGTTTCTGTGCATACTGTCTCATTGACGTTGCTACAGTGAGTTTTCAGTTTTATGGAAGCAGAGAATCGCCTGGTAGTACATAGCATGTAGTGGAAAGAAGATTTGTCTGTGAACTTATAAAGTTCACAGACAATTCTTCTTTCCACTACATGCTATGTACTACGCAATATATAACATCATCTCTAGAGAGAGCCTGCTATTCTGAAAGATTTGGCATTAGAGGCATTTCTCAATTAACAAAGCTTATGACAAAGACACTCCTTGTTACAGTGTCTTTTTACACGAGCACATCCTCCCTTTTCTTCCCTGTCCTCTGTCTAAATGGATTGGCATTGCACTGGGGGATGGGATGACGAAGGTGGGCTGGACGAACATAAGAGTTTTGATGATAGGCTGCAGCAGCTTTTTGGAGTAAATAATGCAATAAAGGTTGAACTATGAAAGAACAGGATTTTTTCCCAACTGATTGTACTGTAGCTCTATGTACCTGCCTACAACAGACAAGGTACACAGCAGCTGGCTCAATCTCTTATGGAGGGTGTGTGAACAGCAACATTGGGAGAAAAAAGCAAAGTAGGTTAGCTGGCCTCAACACCTAACCTCAGCATGTTAAAAAAGCATACATCTGTAGACTAAAATGGAAATCATAAGAAAAGTGGAGGACAATGAACAAAAAAAAATCATCTCTGGATACATTTTGGAAGAAGCCTTCAGGTAGTCTCCAGAAGGTTCAAAAATTTTTTTAATTTATGCAAGGCTTAGCTGATATCATTGTTTCATTTCACATGTGTGCATTCTTAGTTCTGAATACAAAGTTAGCTGAAATATGTTGAACTGCTCTTCCCTTTGGTTATATAGAAACGCAATTGTTCTTTCCATGTTATTTCTATCTTTGTTTTCAAATTTTTCTGTTAAAGAAGTAATGCCCAGGGATACATATACTATGTTAACTGACCTACACCTGTACTTTAATTTTAACCATTTATAAACAGTTTAAGGATCATCTCACACTATGAAGCTTTGGCCAGGAAGCTGAATGGTTTTAAGCACAGATGGTATTCTTTTGTGAGAGAAGAACAGGGGACTACCCAGGGACAGGAAGATAAAATTGAATTACTAGCTATGAGGATAGTGTAGATAGGAGAGGATTGGCTTCTGCAACCATGGTCTTTGTTTCTTAAACAGAGGACTACTGGATACAGACAGCCTTCACCTGATGGAGACTGGGAGGAATGCCTTTGATACTAGTACGGCTAGTCTGACAAAGAGGGCTTTCAACTAAATCCTTGGGGTGTGGCGATGACAATTCAAACAGCCCAAAGGCAAGCTCTGAACACAAGGATGTGAATTCTAGAGGGGAAAATGAAGGAAAGAATAGGATCCACAGTAAAACTGACAGTAAATTAATAAGTGATAATGAATAAGGCTTTGTGTTTCTACAAACTAATGCACAGAATTTGGGAAACAAACAAGTGCTAGTGCAGAAAGGTAAATGTAGTAAGTTTTGCTATAATGCAATAATTGCATTCCTTAAACAGCCTGTGTAACAGAAAAGTATACTCTAAAAATAACAGGACTTATAGGAAAAACAGGATTAGGTGCAGATCTCAAAAAATATTATTGGTAGCTAACATATTTATTCAATTTGCTGCAAATTTTAAAGAATACATTTTAATTATAAGCATAAATGATGACTCTTACCATTGAAAAAAATATGAGGATAAACATTTATGGCATAGGTGTGCAGTGTGCCCCCCAAGCCTCTGGAGTCCCCCACCGAAAAGTCATGAGATCCCAATACTTTCAACAACTAGTAACATCTGCCATGCCTTGCACAGACAAGCCTAGGCTTGCTGCAGCAGTCACTCCTGTTGCAGCTCACTCCTATTGTAGCTTTAAATATCATCCCTCACAATTATCCTCACCCACTCCTTCCATCTACCTCATTCACTTCTTTCCAATCTTAAAATCTTATCCTCACAAACTCTCCACCCTATCTTTCCATCCACATCACTCACTCTTTTCCTAACTTAAAATCTCATCCCTCGCTTGCAAATGCTCCCTCCCCTCCTTCAATCCCCCTTACTTTAGTCTTTCACTTCTCGAACCTAACTGCTGATGAACTGAACAGCTAAGGTAAGGTAAGACGGGGTTGCCACTTAACAGTTGAGATGCAGAGAGGCCCCAATTGTGAACTGTGAACCAGTTAAGAGTTTTTGTACTGAAAATAGTATTCCTCTATTAACTGATCATGTTATTGCTAATCTGCACTGGGAAATCACAAGTTATAGCAGAACTTACTCTACGACTTTTATAGGTATAACAAGGATCTGGTGGGATGACTCTCATGATTGGGATATAACAATGCAAGGATGTAACCTCTTCAAAAAGAATACATATGACAAAAAGGAGAGGGAGTAGCATTATATGTCAAATACTTAATGTACAGATATCCATGAAAGTGACCACAGTAGGTAAGTCAAAAGCATTTGGGTAAAAATATACTGAGAAAGAAATAAAAGCAACATTGTGGCAGAAGCCTATTACAAGCCACCAAATTAAGAAGAGGTAACGGACTGTGCTTTGCAGAAACAAATCTCAGAAATCTCAAAGATTCAAGAACCAGTAGTTATGGGGGACTGCAATTACCCTGATATCTACTGGGAGACCAAGCATAGGTTCTCCAATAAATTCCTGATGGGCCATGTAGGTAATTTCATCTTTCAAAAGGCAGGGAAAGGGGATCAGCACTAATGAATAGGGAGGACTTGGTCACTCACATCAAAGTAGTCAGTTCTTTGTGGGGAGAGCTCATGTAATGCTAGAATTCACAACTGTGGGACAGGGCAAAGAAGAATACAGTTAGAGACCTTGGATTTCAGGAAAGCTGATTTCATCAGGCTCAGAGAAATGCAGCATCAAATCCCACGGCTAGAAATGATAAAGGAAAAAGACAAGCAGCAAGGATGGGAGTTCATGAAGAAGGAGTTGCAAAAAACACAAGCACAAACAATCCAGTGGAAGGAGAAAAACGGGCAACATCTGAAAAAGCCAATGTGGCTGCACAGCAAACTTAAGGAGGAAGTGAAAAGAAAAAAGAGCATGTATCAAGAATGGAAAGAAGGCTAAATCCCCATAGAAGAGTGGAGATGTGTAGCCCAAGCTTGCAGGAATAGTAGAAGAAAACATAAAGTTCAGAATGAACTGAGATTGGCTAGGTAAGCAGGGAGTAAGAAAAAGGATTTTTCTAAAAAAATGATACACTCAGAGCAAAACAATCAAAAAACATAGCAAGTGCTGCTCAGTAAAGATGGTAAAATTCCAGCAGATCACAACAAAAAGGCAGAACTATTCCACATTGACATTGTATCAGGGTTTTTCCCCCCAAAAGAGAACTTCATGTATCCATGCATCAGAAGAGACTTTAAAGCAGTGGTTCTCAACCTGGGGGTCAGGACCCCTTTGGGGGTCGCACGACCCTTTCACAGGGGTCGCCTAAGACCTCACTTCAAGCCCTTCTCAGGTTGAGCTTCTGATGCTATGATAATGGTTGGGGGTCACCACAACATGAGAAACTGTATTAAAAGGTCACAGCATTAGGAAGGTTGAGAACCACTGCTTTAAAGGATCTAGACGGCAAATCAAGATTAACAAGGAGACAGTTAGTAATCACCTACGTAACATAAATGAGTTCAGACCTCTGGGACCAGACAAACTGCATCCCAAAGTAATGAAAGAACTTACTGATGGGCTTTCTGATATACCACTTGTCAAAATTTTTCAGAAATCTCAGAGAATAGGTGAGGTGCCAGAAGACTGGGGAAGCAACATTGTTCCTTTCTCCAAAAACAGTAAAAATAATGAAGATCTGAGGAACTATGGATCAGCCAGCCTGATCTGAATACCAGGAAAAATATTAGAACAGATTACAAAACAGTTTGTTTGCAAGTATCCTGATGACAATGCACGGATTAGTAGGATGGGTTTGTCAAAAACAAAACCTGCCACACTAATCTCAGATCTTTTTTCAATCAGGCCACTAGTTTAAGTGGGAATGCTGTAATGTCACTTATCTGGACTTCAGGAAATCATTTGATAAGTCACCCATGGTATTTTGATTAGCAAACTGGCTGAATGTGGAATAGATGGAAACACTGTGAGATGGAGAAATAATTGATTGGAAAAAGTGTTCAAAGTCATTGTCAGTGGTTGTGCTTCAAACTGGAGGCAAAGCTTAAGTGGAGTGCTGCAGGGTTCTGTCCTGGGACTTCAATATTTTATCAATGACTTATGAGGGGTTAGAAGGAATCCTTATCAAGTTTGCAGATGACACAAAACTGGGAAGGGTAACTAACACAGGGGAAGGTAGGAACAAAATTCAAAAACTAGAAAATTGGGCTTTAAACTAATAGAATGAAATTCAAGAGAGACAAATTGCAACATTCTACACTTCGGCCACAAAAACCAAATGCACAGGGACAGGATGCAGGATAGTTGGCTCAGCGGTACTACATGTGGAAAGGACCTTGGGATTATTGTTGATCATAAATTGAACATGAACCAGAAGTATGATGCTGCAGTAAAAAAGGCAAATACTGCCTTAGCCTGCATTAAATTTAGAAGCATAGTTTCCAAACTGAAGGAAGTAATAATCCTACTATATTCTGCACTAGTCAGGCCTCAACTGGAGCAGTGTATTCATTTTAAGGAGACAGGCAAACAGGAACAGGTTCAGAGAAAGGCAACAAAGATGTTAAGAGATATGGAGAATAAAACAAATCAGGAAAGGTTGCGGGAGCTGGGCATATTCTGCCTGGTGAAGAGAAGGCTAAGGGGTAACATGACCGCATTAGTTAAACATCTGAAGGGCTGTCACAGAGGAGGGTGCGGGTTTGATCTCTGTTGCCCAAGAGCATAACACTAGGTTGAATGGTTAACTTATAAGGGGGAGATTTCAACTGAACATTAGAAAGAACTTTTTGACAGTAAGAGCCGTTTGGCGATGAAACCAAATACCCACAGAGGTGGTGGGGCCTCTTTCTCTAGACATTTTAAAAAAGAAGCTGGACAGGACCTGCTGAGGATGCTCTAGCAAGATTCCCCACAGTAAGCAGGGAGCTGGATTTGATGGCCTGTGGGGCCCCTTCCAAGTCTATGATTCTTCTAGGATGCTCAGTATGATTCAAGAATATTATCCTATACAGAGAATAGTGATTTGGAAGATAACTGAATTTTTTTAAAAAAGCATTCTGTAGAAGGTGATGTTAAAAAAAAGATGATTGTTTTTCCATTGTAATATCTAGCCCATACACAGAACACCACCCACAAGTGAGCTTTCACAACTAATGTTGCTCAACTCATCCTCAGTTCAGGCAATTAGAGTTACCCAACTTATTCAGAAAACATACAAAGGCTGCAATCCTTAGTTTGTTGTTCTTGTGTGCCTTCAAGTCATTTCCAACTTATGGTGACTATAAAGTGAACCTATCACAGGGTTTTCTGGGGCTGAGAGTGTATGACATGCCCAAGGTTACCCAGTGGTTTTCCATGGCCAAGCAGGGAATCAAATCCTTGTTTTCAGGATCGCAGTCCAATGCTCAAACCACCACAACCCTGTAAATGTGTAGAAAATGCCTCACTGAGTACAGAATAAATTATTTCTGAATGGGCATGTATAGGACTACATTGTAAAAGACTTCCTATATCCTTCTCATGTGGGTAACATGGGACGCCTACCATAAGGCACTTTAATATTTAGCAATACTACCTTTCATTTTTCAAAAATTAATTTTCTATTTTTGAAAATTATTAATTTTAATTAATTATTGTCTATACTTCTTGGTTTCTGACATTGAAAATACTTTATGGCCCCATCTTGTTTCAAAATGTGTGCTCCTAGATAATTTTCAGCACAGTTGCATTTTGAACACTGACAAGATAATGCTCTCTGCACCCTTGAAGTTATAGTTACATTCAAGAGAAAACTTGTACAATATCTTCTTCCATACACTGTTCAGCAGTTGCTTGAACAGCCATCTATATCAGATACATTCATTTTTGGATGTCACTTTCAAGAAAGGTTCTTTTATTTTCTTTCATCAGGACTTCCATGATCACTAAGATAAAATTATTTTACTATTGGTAGCTATTATTTTCTATAAAAATAGCATAGTAATTTCATTAATTCAAGCCAGAAATCTACTTCTGGGTTGATAGTAATTACAAATTTTTATGCCGGTTTTGGATATTAGAAGCCTCATAAAACTTGCCCTTTATCTTCCAATAGAGTTTGTGGCATTAAAAAATGGAGCTTTTCCTTTATTTTTTTGTTATCTACAATTGCACAAGCTTCCCCTTGTGTGCAAAACTCTTAAGTAGCTATATATAATAACCAAGAACAACAGTTCCCATAGGAACACATGGCAATGTTTGGGATCTGAGGGTTCTCCTCTTCTTTTTCATCCTTCATCTCATGGATGAATGGGGGATTTCATAAAGAAACCTGATGCATTTTAAATTTTCTTGTATCTAAAACTGAAACAGTACATACAAATGAGTACAGCATTTTGCTTGCAAGGAAATTCCAAATTAGATCGCAAAAAAGACTGCAAATTCACCTGCATCAACAACACAAAGATGCCGACCTCACAATTTAACAATGCATGGTAAAAAAAAATTGATTCCCACTTTTTTTCCCCTCAAAAATGTAAACACATAAATATATATATTCCCAGGACTGTTCTTTTAGTTGTTAAAGCAGCACAGTTGTCAGCAATCCCAAACCAGAAAAGTCCAAACAGGAATTAAAAATCAACACCCAAATGGCACAAACATAATTTTATAAGCGAGGAGCCCATGGAGGTTTTGGTCAATTTTGCAAACAGGAGGAAGCACAGATGACTCAAGCCATCAACACGGGAAAGCATTTGGGTTCCCGGCTCGACAGACGCAGGCAGCAGACTCTGGGCAGATTAGTGGCATCTAATGGCGCCCTCCAAACTGCCCGATGCCCTTCCCCACCAGGGCTCCTTTCCACAAATCCCTCGCCCCCCCCCCGCTCGCAGCCGACTCTCAAAGCACCCTCGCAACTCCCTGGAGTTCCCACCTTCCGGGTGTTGCTTTTCACACGTCCGAAAACAGCTGGCTCTACCCAGCAGCCTCTCTTCTCTCCCTCTCCCTCTGCCATTCCAAGATGCACCAAGCCCCCGCCCCTAAGGACTGGCATTAGCCCAGCCGGCCAGTCCATTAAGCAGCATAAGGTCTACCGTCGCGGGTGGTGGCGCGCCAGGGCCCCCTTCTCCGCTCTCCTTCCCCTGAGCCGCCTGCCTGCCTGCCTGCCTGCCAGCCGGGACTTCGCCCGCCCCCTCCCGTTCTTCTCCTCGCACCGCCCTCGGGCCACCCCGGCCTTCCACCTATCTCGCCTCCCAGCCGCCCCCGCCGCGGAAGACCCACCGGGGGGGGTCCTCAGAACAGGGAGAGCGCAAGCCCCGGCTCTTCCGCAAGGCCGCCCCCTCCCCCCTCGACCCCCCCCAAGGTCTCCCCTCTGCACCTGCCTGCCCGCCTCGCCTTCCAGGAGGGGAGGCGCGCCCGCGCGGGAGGCACGCGAGGGAAGGAGGAGGCGGGCGGGCGGCGCGAGGAAGGCGGAAGAGGGGCGGCGGCAGGGCTGAGGTGGGACGCGGGACCGGGAAGAGGGAGGGGTGGAGGCGCCGAAGGGGAGGAAGAGGGAGCCGGGGGGCGACCGAGGCAGCCGCCGCCGCGCTCCCTGCTCCACCGACAGGGCAACTCCGGGCTGGCGGAAGCAGCCGGGAAGGAAAGCGATCCCTTTCCTCCCCCTTCGGGCGGCCGAAGAGCGCGGCCTCCCCGGCGTTCGCGCCCTGCCTCGTTAATTCCCCTCCCGGCGGACAGCGTCGGACGGCCCCGCGGGGCCACCCGATGCCCTCCCATCGCATGAAGACTCCCCCCCACCAAGAAAAAAAACACCCGTGTCGGTGGGAGGCCGAGGGACCTTGAGGCAGCACCCCGTGACGGTGCCCAAGCGGCCTCCCCGGCCCGGGGTCCACCGGGACAGTCCCCCCGCCCGCCTCCCCGACAACTCGAGCGCGGGGGGGGAGACCTCGAGCGCCGGCACCTGCGCCTACCTGTTGCGCCGCCTGTCAGCAGCCTTCCGCCTCCGAGCCGACTGCGCGGGCGGGATCCTAGGCGGCTGGCCGGCCCCCTTCCCCGCGCCGCCGCCGCCCCTCCTCCTCCCGCTGTGGCGGCTGCGTCAAAGGGAGAACATGGCGGCCGACGGGCCGTGGCGCGAACCGGGAGGAACCCGGGCCGCCGTCCCTCCTCTGCGCCTGGGCCTCCTTAAAGCAGGCAGCCTGGCGGAAGGGAGAGGGCCCCCGAGCGGAGGAGGCACCGCCGGCCCGCCGCTCTAGATCCCGGGAACGGGACGGGCGAGGGGTGGGACCACGGCGTGCCAGTTCAGGGTGCCTCAAGTGTTGGCTGTCCGCTTTCCTCCCTCGGGATGGCCGGGCAGAAAGGCTTCGCCCCATTCCCAGGCCCCAAAGGAGACCGCAGAGAGGCCCGGCCTTTTCGCCCTCCCTTCCTCTCCAGCTCAACGGGCGCAGCAGGCCTGGTGCGCTGCCGCCCAAGTAGAGGGGATGGTGACTCCCACCGGCAGATTCTTGGTGGCCCCGCGGGGCCCCGTTTTTCCCACCCGGCTACCTCAAGGGGGTGGCAGTTAGAACCTCCCCAGGGAAAGGGCAAGGAAGTGATCACAGGTAATTCAACAACAGCACTTGCTTCTTAAAACTCTCTGCTTGCCCAGTCTGCCACGATGGGCAAGAAGAGACAGGCTCAGGCCTTCTCACTTGTCAACATTCATCTCGTGAATGATGTCGTGGTGAGAGCTGGGTTTTCTGGTTCCAAAGAGAAACTCTAGAGTGAACCAGAGAACTGTAGCTGTTTGTTGCAGGTGCAGCCAAAACCTACTCACTTGCAGAGTTCTGCCTTCCATCTGGGCAGGGCTGGGACATAGCTCCATTGAAATGAAAGTCCCTTTTAACCATAGGTTGGGTGGGGAAAGTGTGTCCCCAAGGCCACTTCTGTGTCCCCAGCACCCCCATTTTTTTGCCACCTGGGTATGTGGATATCAGTTTTCCTACTGGGAGGGAAGGACACCAGGGCCAGTTACTGCTGGAAAAAGGGTCTCTGTTGGGCCTAAAAAATCCATCCCCTCAAATGTCACCCATGCCTTCCTAGGGGGTACTTCTCTCTGCTCGTCTGTATCCCTCCAAGCTGCCCTGCAGGCTCATCCTCTTTACAGCTGCTATGAGTGCATGAACAGAGAGGCAGTTGCCTCTTCCTTAGCTGTTCCTGTGGGTAGTGTGACAGGCTCCGTTGCTACCACTGCACTTCCCAGAGTGAGGGGCAGGGAAGCAACTGCAATCAACCACAGTGCCCACATTTGGCTTTCATGAGCACATGAGCAGCAGTTGCCTTTCACATCTGCAGTGCTGGGGCAAATTACATATTGCTATTGCTACACACAGGGCTGAGTATTTGGCAGGCACCCTCCCATTGGAGTCCAAAAACATCTCAGAGGATGATGGAGTTCATTAGTAGGCTCTGCTAGCCTATGCTAAAATGATGGTTTCTCAATCACTGTGCCATACTTGAGTAAAATTAAGAGTTATAGCCCATGAAGGTATGGTGTCATCTGCATATCTTACATTGATATTCCTTTCTCCAATTTTCAGGCTTCCTTTCCCCAAATCGAATCCTGTTTTATGTATGATATGTTCAGCATACAAGTTGAACAGACAGGGTGATAAATTGCAGACTTCCTGGCCCCCTTGTCATTCCATTTCTCCTTACTCTGTTTTGATAGCAGCCTTTTGTCCTGAGTACAGGTTATGCATCAGGACAATCAAATGCTGTAGCACACCCATTTCTTTAAGAGTGATCCATAGTTTTTCATGATCTACACCAGTGGTTCTTAATGTAGAGTCTACAGTTCCCTGTGGGTCCACAAAGCCCTGCTGCTGGACATGAACAGTGGTGACAGCAACAGGAATGTGGCAGCAGGTGGGTACAGGTACCAAATCTATTTCCTTGTTTGCAAATAAGGTAGCAGTTTCAGTATTAACACCCACACCCTGCTGCCACATCCCTGGTGAAAGGAACACGGCAGCAGATGTGTGCACACACCCAAATGATGACTCTGGAGATCAGGGTTTGAATTCCAACTCAACCCATGGAAACCCACTTGGTGACCTCAGGCAAGTCACACTATCTCAGCCTCAGCGAAAGGGAAAGGCAACAAATCTTGCCGAGAAAACTTCCATGACAGGTTATGGTTACTATAAGTCAGTTTTCAAAGGGGAGAGACATGTTGGCTGGAAAGAATCTCCCCATGGCAGTAGTGCTTTGTTGTTGAACTCCTTCAAGTCATTTCTGAGTTATGGTGATCCTAAGGTGACTCTATCGCAGGGCTTTTTTTGGCTAGATTTGTTCAGAGAGGATTTGTCTTTGCCTTCCTCTGAGGCTGAAAGAATGGGACTTGGCCAAAGTCATCCAATATCTAAGCAGGGATACTCATGCTACTTGACTGTTACAGCGCTATTATTCAATTTTCAACATCCTATGGAAAACTGGGGTTTGCAGTTTAGGGAGGGGCCTCTAGGGAAATGACCTTAGTCTCCAGAAGCCTTAAACAAACAAACAGATAAATAAATGTTCAAATATTTGAATATTTAAATGTCTACATTTAAATGTTCAAATCTTGAGTAACGTCTTGGAGGTTCCCAGCAACAATTATATGTATAGGTTGTCCCTGGTAAAGAAAAGGTTAAGAACCATTAATCTACTGGTACACAATCAAAGGCTTTGCTATAGTCTATATAGCACAGGTTAATTTTCTTTTGAAATGGTTAGGAACATTCCATTATTCAATGTCTATGATCCCTTGTGCCTCTTCTTTTCCTGATCCCAGCTTGGGTATCTGGCATTTCTCACTCCATATATGATCAAAGTCTTTGTTGTACAATTTTGAGCATCACTTTGCTTGGATGGGATTTGCGTGCATGGTCCTGTGGTTACTGCAATTGCTGGTGTCCCCCTTCTTGGGGACTGGAATATATACAGAGCATTTATAATCTCTGGGCCAATCTTTTGTTTTCCATACTTTACAGATTTTAGTTAGAACTAGAGTAGATGCTGTCTCTTTAGCCTGATGCAGCTTTATTGGTACGTTACCTGTTTCTGGTGATGTATGTCTCCCAAGTAGTCTTGAGTGCAGCTTACAGTTCACTTTCTAATATTCTAGGTTGATGTTCAGCTGCTTCTTCCTTGAATGAATCTGTCATCCTTTCATCACTTTTATAGAGCTCTTTATGGTATTGTTTCCATCGTCTTTTTATTTGTACTTGGTCATGTAATATGTTCCCCTGCTGGTTGTTGAGCATCTCAACTCTTGGTTTAAATTTCCCTTTAATTTCTCAGAACTTATGGAAGAGGTCTCTTGTTCTTCCTTTTTTGTTGTCATTTCCTATTTCTCTGCATTGATTATTACAGTACTTCTCCTTGTCCTAAGCACAAGTCACTGACCAGTTGCATTCAGAGTTCTGAACCTGTTTCCATCACCTCTTACTGTTGCTTCTAGCCTGTCCTTAAACTACTTGAAGAGTTTCATCTGTTATTCGTGGAGGTTTCTATGTTTTTTCGGCTGCAGATTTTGTCTTTTTACATTCCTTCCTCACAAATATCTTTGACTTCAGTCCAGAGTTCTTCTGGGTCATGGCCAATTAGGCTTAGTAGTATAAATCTACTTTTTACATTATCTTTAAATTCTATCAGGATGTTCTTCAGATTGTATTTTGGCTATGATTAACAACTCCTGTTCTGGTGTGTGATCAATTTCCTTCTGGACACCAATATAGCATCTTTCAGTTTCTCCTGCTTCTGCAGTTGGAGCATAAACTTAGAATGTGTTTATATTGATAGGTTTTTCTTGAAGTCTTATTGATATCATATTTGGTCAGACTTCCCATTATATCATTTTACTGGTTTTGCTACACTTCTCCTCACTGTTAATACCACCCCATTTCTTCTTAGATTTTCATTTCCTGAGTAAAACACTGTAATTATCTGACTAAAAATGTCCCATTCCTGTCCACTTTAGCTCACTCACCCAAGTATCGCAATGTTTATATGTTTTATGTCCGTCTTTCCCTGATTCGTGCTTCTCACATTCCATGCAGAAGGTTATTTCCAGATGTTTTGGACCTCTCCTCAGCCCCACATGAATGGTCAGGGATTACTAGAGCTGAAGTCTGAAACATTTTGAAATATTTCTTTTGCTACTATATACACAGTACAAAATTCAAAATACTACTTTGCTTTTTGCTGCTCTTACGATAATAGATACAAATGGACTTTGCACTTCTTTCAGGTCCAAACTTGGTCCTATATACATTGGCAAAGTCATCTAACAAATACAAAATAAACTCAGAAAATAATATAAATAAGTAGTTGTTATTTGAAGTCAACAGGTGTGGATTACATGGGAACAACCATTTCAGTACACTTCATATAAATGCATTATTTTTAAGAGTTAATCACTGAAAAAACAACAAACAAAATTAACAGTGCTGGTCTTCCTCGATAAAGTCTTCTATGATTTCTGTACCTTTTTTCCCAGCTCTTCATTTACTTCTTCCCAGATTTCCTTTTCAATTTTTGATGTATCATACTCTTTCATCATATCAAATTCTCTCCAAGGCATTTTCCATTTTTCAAGTCTTTCTTTGTCTCTTTCATTAAGGTATAAATCAAAATTGATGCCTTGAATATTGAACTTTGGATGTTCCCAGCGTTTTGACCAGGGTCTTGGCTTCATTTTGACCTTCATCTGGTGTGATTAAAATTAAGTATGTTAGATCATGCATTTGTTTTAATTAATCTGTCTTTTATATATGTAATTGTGCATACTCATGATAATTTCTCATCTCAACCATTTACTGAAATCACCACTGGGTTTTCTTCACACTTTGGGACTACTTATGGATTCATCATCTAACTAATGTTTAGCAATGATAACAATGTTTTGGAACTATATTTCAAGGACAATTTTTCTGTCCATGCCAGAGCACAGAAATTACTGTATTTGTTGGCATATAAGACGCACCAGCATATAAGACATACCCCATTTATATGCTGACAAATACTATTTGCCCCAGTGTATAGGACACACAGGCATATAAGACACACCCCATTTCCAAACAGTATTTTTCAGGAAAAAAAGTGAGTCTTATATGCCAGCAAATAGGGTAATACGCACTACTTCTTGTTATGGCTTATCATAAAAATTTACAGCTGTGTTTAAACTCCTGTTTTGGTTATAACAAAATGAAAACCCACAGAGATAGTTAATGATTGATTAATGTAGCAAAGGCAATAGCCAAAAAGATCTTACTAAATAACTCCCCACGGATACTAATTAACTTCTGATCTCAAACCAGGAATGTGCAAGTGGTTATCTTTACAAATTCTTTGCAGTCTGCTTAGTGATTGGAAAAGGTTCTAATTATTGTTAACAACAACAACAATAATAATAATAACAAAAAACATTGTTCTCTTCTGCCATAAAGTAGCTAGCTATTAATCTCTGATGATACTGACTAAAGGGCTCAAAGTAACTTGCTTTAAGGGGGTTAGATTTTAACCTAAGGGTCATTATCAATACTTTAGCCCCCCAAACAAGTAAACATGCTATGCAGTAGCTCCACAATGCAACATTATCTTCTAGTACAGCTAGCAATCACCCACATCCCTTGCTATTACCTTGTTAACAGGAACTTCTTCGTTAACTGCAACTGGTACAGGCTTCATGTTAACATCAATGGTGCTGTACTCTGGAAGGGCATCTCGTAAATACATCAGGTTATCATCCAATCTTTTCTCTAGTTTCAGAACTTTGATTTCTTGGATTAAGGGGTTGTATAGTTCATAGCAAATCTCAATACCTTAAAACAGATTTGTTTTTTTTAGTAACTATTGTATCTGTCCCAGAGAATGAAGTTATTAAAGTGGATAATAGCAATAGCTGTTATTGGTCAACTTTGCCTGGAGAAAGAATATACAAACCTGGAGCTACACAGATTTTTGCAGGAAGGCTGAATAAATAAATAAATAAATGGCTTACCATATGTTAAAAAAATGTTGCCTACACTTCGGGGAACAGATTAGGCGTTCCAGAGAATGGATATGTAACAATCTAATTTTTTAACCAGTTTAAATATCCATATCAGTGTTCTCCTGCATCAACTTTGTGTCAAAAGAATAACTCCATCACAGCATTTAGCTTATTTGTATGAACCTGAATGACCTCACATTGTATTAATCTGAAAAATATTTTCATCATAGCTGTATAATGTACCTGAAGAGCAGTTTGAGCCTATGCCTGCTTCTAGCACTTCCCTCTGCCCATAAATAGAAAGCCACCTGGCCAAACAACATGTACTGACCCTGTCCTTCTATTACATTTCGAAGTATAAAGGTTCCTCCAAGTCCTTTTCCTGATCGCTGAATACAAAGTCCTATGAAAGTGCTTGCCTTTCCATTAGCGTGGGGATCTGCAGCAGTAACAGCAAGTATGCTTCCTGCAAGCAATAAAAAGAACTGTTTAATATCTAGAAAAACACAGTAAGGTCAGACTCAGCAAGGTTAACAGAAATTCTTCTTAAGTGAAACACTGAGAAAGTCATCTGAGTCCATGCTGATATTTTATCATTGTTTACCATGCTTCTGATCTGTCATGAGACCATAGAGACAATGCCTACTTCAAATTATTAGAGTTATTTCCAGTTAAGCATATATGGAATTGCACCCTAAATTTAGCATTATATCAATCTGCTCATTTGATTAATTAATCTTAAACAACCTATGATCTACAATAGTCTACTTCCGCATGAGTCCTTAAACCACCTTACATACCAAAAATGAAAGGAGTGAACATGTTTTCTTTTGTTCCAGAGCATAAGACCAATGGATTTAAATTACCAAAAAAACCAGATTCCAATTAAGGATTAGAAAGCGCTTTCTGACTATAAGAGCTATTCAACAGTTTAACACACACCCTCACAAGGTGGACTTTTTTACTTTGGAAGATTTTAAACAGAAGTTGGATGCCCATCTCTCAAGGATACTTCAGTAGTGGATTCCTGCAGTTTCAGGGGATTAAACTAGATTACCCTTAGACCTGACTTCTGGCAAGCCAGCCAGCCATCCCTATTGCAGCTCTGCACTGAGGAGAGCTTTCACAGCAAAAGTTTCAGGCAGAAGGATCTCTGGCCTGAGAAATTTCCCCTGGGATAAAGGGGGAGTGGAGGATTACCCCATTAACTCTGTAATTCCCATTATGTATGTCTACTTATGAGTAAACATGCTATGAGTGGGAAGGACTAAGGAAGTGACTCTTGCCCTTGCTATGAAAGGCAGCTGTTTAGACTGCAAAATCTAGCATCTCTGTGTCAGCAACCTGCCTTTTTAAAAAGAAGAAACTAATTAATCTTTGAAGCTACAAAAGTGAAAAATCCTTCTAATTAAGATGGAACAGCAGAGCTTGTACAGATAACTTCTTTCTGCAGTTAGGGGCCAAGTAAGTCTGTTTGCCTACAAGATCAGGGGGTTGATGTTTTAAGAGAATAAACAAGAATTTAAGTGTATACACTTTGTGAACAGACTTAATTGCATTTTATTTATAAGGCAGAATTGGATTTTAATAAGGAGAAACTGCAGCATGAGAAAGTATGGATTTTATTGGTTTGACATTAGTGTTTTGCTGCCAGCTTCTAGCTAATCTCAAGTGAAGGGGACTATTAACTCTGTAACTGAACTAAGGGAAAACAGAACCTTTTCAGAAACATTCTAGGATGGATTACAATGCATTTTGGAGAAAGTATGCATGAAATTACTAAACTGGCAGAAGAACACGATAGAGACTATGAGGAAAGAGTTCAATGTCAAGGAACTGTAGTGCAAGATAAGCGCTAGATACAGAAGCTAATATGGAAGCGAATGAAGACAAAAAACAGATGGAGAGAAATCAAGCTGAGTCAATGGAGGGAGCTACTGATATGGGGGAATTTACGACCAAGAAATTTTGGTTGAGAAAGGCAGACTACAGCCCAAGAAAAGGGGGAGCAGAATTTAAAAGGGGCTTGTAAGCAAATTATTTTGATGGTTGAACAAAAATAAAGCTGATTTAGTTTGCATGTTTGAAGGGGATGTGAGAAAGATGTCAAAAATAAGAATGCTGTCTCAGGATATAGACCTTTAAAATTTCATGAGAGAAGCCATTTGAGTGGGTAGCCCATAGAAAGGATGGCTATGTGGGAAGAGTAGAGTTAATTCAAAATGAAAGTTTTGGCTTAAACTAGGTTAAGAAATGGTTATAGATTCAGGATAATGATCTTTGGATTGGGTTCATAAATTCTGTAATGAATTTTGTAATATAAAATAGTTCTGATATCTGGATTTACAAATGTCATAAATGTACTAAAACATGTAATATTTACAGTTTTGACTAGTGACGTTATGTAACTGTTAAGTTAATTTAGTCAAGTTGAGAAAAATTGGATACTTCTTGTTTTGAGAGACTTGAACTAATCTGATGTCTATAATCCATCCAAAGGGAAGAGGGTGGTCAGTCATTTTTTTGTCTTTTTTTAACATTTAAATTGTATGTTTCTATGTATTTCTTTTTTTGTTCTTTTCTTGAATGTATTTGTAGCGTTTATGATATGAACATTCTGCAAAATGAAGAACTTGTTTTAAAATTACACCCAGTTTCACAATGCAATTTATTAACCTGAAGTAACATAACTCTCTACAGGACTTTAAAAAGTAACTTTCTACTGGAGAATTGGCACATGATATATCAATATACAGTAAAAATAAACACGTCTGGAATACCATAGAGTCAATATTTAAGATGTTTGAGATTTTCTCTTATTCAAGGTACATTGACACTATTATCAAATTTGCCACCATTTTTGTGATGTACATAGAGAGCTAGGTAAGTGCTGGACTATGACTCTGGAGACCAGGGTTCAAACCCCATTTGGCCAGAGAAACCCACTGGTGCCCTTGGGCAAGTCACACTCTCTCAACCTCAGAGGAAGGCAAAGGCAAAACCCTTCTCTAAATAAATCTCACAAAAAAATGATAGGTTTGCTTTAAGGTAGCCATAGTCAGAGATAACTTGAAGGTACACAAAAACAACCCAGTACCACTTTACATGATATGCTACTGACCAACATAAAATTCTGGAATATTCAGTACTTTTCTCCTCTGCACCATTTCTCTCCTTTCAATGTAGAATTTTAAAGGATTTGTTCTCTGCCGAGGAGGGATGAATTCTGGACTGAGGAATCTGTCAAACACAAAAACAACTTAGTAAAAATGATGACTTGTTACATTACAAGAAAGAAATGTGGCGTAACTAAATGTAAAATTAAATTTATTTTACTGTCTTTCCATTGCAACTGGTTTTGACTCATCCACAATGACTGGTTTTGGAGGTGGCTTAAATTTTGCTGGTTCCACATCTTTAGAACTGAGGCGTTCAAACGAAAGAGAAAGGCACCCTTCAAAAGAAAAGTCTGCATTAATATCGAGCTACAATTTAATGATAAGCCTCCTGTTGATTTTATACTACTTCTATACTATAATTCCTACAGCCCAGTCCTATGCAAATTTACTGGGAAGACTATCAAGAGGCAAGAAAATTACACCCAAACCGGTCTGTGACGGCTACCTTACAGATACACTAGATAATGGAACTTTTCAGATGAGAATCTGCTCCTGCTGGGTGTTTGATGCCAACATAAAATCAAAGCTACGCAACTCTTCACTTACAAAGTGTATTATTTCATTTATTATACTGATTCATCATTGATTATTATTATTATTATTATTATTATTATTATTATTATTATTATACTGATTATATATATATATATATAATCAGTATAATAATCAATAATCATAATAATATATATATATATATATATATATATATATATATATATTATATTACATATATATTATACTGATTCATTTATTCATCGGGTATTACCCAAAGCTGGCAAGTATGAGTGCAGCGAAACAATGAGAACGGCAGGCCCAGGAAGAAATCTAATACAAGAAAGGCTCAATCTACACACATTTCGCCAAAGTTCAAACGGATACAAAATGATTACAGTGGAGTCATTTCCTCCCTGCACTGTTATAGCGCTATCATCCCACTTTCAACATCCTATGGAATCCTGGGGTTTGCAGTTTAGGGAGAGGCCCCAAAGGCAAACCCCGGGAAAAGCGTGGCCGAGCGTCCGGCGGGCACCCTCCATACTGGGTCTGTGGGCATCCATTCCGGCCCAGCAACTTGAGCGCAGCGTTTGCTTCCCCCACCAAAAGTCCGAACAGCGAAACAACGGCTTTTATTTAGTTTTGGCGGCGAGAGCCCTTCCACTTAGAGAGGAGAGACAAACGGCGTTCAAACGTGTGGAGATGACGGACGACCCCCTCTCAAAGCCAAGCGCCCTGCCATAGACTTACTGCAGCCCGCTCCAGGCAATGCCCGGCACCTTCTCCAAACGGTCGCCATGATTAGTAAGGACGAGGCCTTCACCGGTAGCTAGGCCGCATGCGCAAAAGTAGGCAGCTACGGCAGCCTCGAGGAGACAAACTGAATGCGAAGGCAGCTTGGGAGGTTCGACTATCCTTTTGCGTTGTCGAACTTGCTCGGCGCTGTTATAGCCAGAGATACTGAGGCACGTTCCTTGAATCCTCGATTTGAGTACAACTTTTCTACTTTTTTTCTCCCCAGGAACGAAGTAATTAAGATTTTATTATGTTTTTGTAGTAGCTATCCCTTTAAAAAAGGGAGGGAGGGGGAAACCACCAAATAAACGATGCTCCCTAGGCTCAGGTACCCTCAATGGTCGTGAAGAAGAGTCCATTTCAGCTTGTCATGCAACCAGGTAACAAGCCGCTCCTGTTGAAATTCTTTCTTCCACACAACTATGAAAGCTACAGGGGCCCCCTCCTGCTTTCCACCCCCTTCCATCAAAGGACTACGGCCCACAAAAGCACTTAACGCTTTTCAACAGGAGCGCCTGCTCAAATATTTACGACGTTCTTTCGTTACGGCGAGCGAAAGGAGGCAAAAGACTTCAGGACGCGCGTCGCTGGCTCCTTTTCCTGCCCAGCGGTTCATTTTACTCGTACAACGATTTGCAGGCCATTGAGGGGGACTCTGCGGGCTTCACTGGAGGGAGACCAAAGGAGTTGCGTGCTGCGAAGCGCTGGCCGTTTCCGCACGAGCCTGTTATAGCGCGATGATTCCACTTTCAACAACCCCCGAAATCCTGGGGTTTGCAGTTTTGGGAGGGGCCGGCCGACCCCTCCCAAAACTGCAAACCCCAGGATTCCAGAGGATGTTGAAAGTGGAATCATCGCGCTATAACAGGCTAGTGCGGAAATGGCCACTGACTTGTGCATGTTCATGTGGAATGAAGGCCATTTCCGCAGCAGACTGTTAAGAGCGCTAATATTTCATTTCCAACCTCCTGTGGAATCCTGGGGTTTGTAGTTTAGGGCGGGGCCTTTAGAATTCTCAGCCAGAGAGCTCTTTGGCCTCAGGAAACTACAAACCCCAGAATTCCACAGGATGCTGAAAGTGGAATCACAGCACTATAACAATGTAGTGCGAAAATGGCCTATTATTCCCCTTTTAATATCCTGTGGAATCCTGGGATTTACAGTTTAGGGAGTGGCCTCAAAGGATCCTATAGGATGTTGGAAGTGGAATAATAGCACTATAACACTAGTGTGGAAGTCGCCCAAGTCTCACAAGATCCATTGCAGTTTGCTGCATAAACCCGACAGGCTAACCCTGCAGTAAGCCCCACTGAACTACAGGGGGCTTACTATAGGTGCAGGATAGGCATGCAATAGGGTTGGGTTGCAAACATGTGGAACTGCTAACGCCACAAGGGATCCTACCTGGTTGTTTGTTACTTCCAAATAAAGGAGATCCATTGAATCAACGGAACTTGCATAAGTGCTGGTTTTATACATGTTCCCATTTCATAGAGTGGTCTACCCTGCTTGCCACTAATACTGGAACGAAGGAAGACAATGTGGCAGGAGGATGTAGATGTTGTAGTAAATGCATAATAAAGCACACGCTAAAAATAAATATGAAAAAATGGGATAGTCTGTTACTGTTCATTACGTTATTGTTCATTTCACTTTTTGTTTAAATTACAGTAATTACTTCTGTATTGGCATGTTTCTCCCTCCCTTTCTCTTCATTAAGCCCTTTTCTTTGAAACTGGCCTTCAGAAGGTAAGAAAACAACGCGGAAAACTTGTATCTTAGATGTCATCTCCCTGAAAACACCCAGGACAGGGAAGCACAAAAAGTTATTTTGAATGACTGACATCAGCCTTCCAGTTTTAGGGCACATTTCCAAGGGTCTCTCCAATCTCTGTGCTTTGATGACGGGATTGTGATTTTTATCAGATTCACTACAATTACTTCCTTCTTCTTTGTTGGAGAGACCAGACAAGAACATTTTAGGATTTATTGCATATAGGAAAGTTGATCTTAGGTTTCTTATGTTTAATCTGTAGGCAAAATATACAAGTTCTGAAAAGTCACTTGAATACCTTGGATTTATTAAATACAAGCCTGCTGGCACACCAGGAACTTTTCAAATTTACACAAGAAATAACTTCTTTTTCATATTATGAAAGAACCCAGGGGTAGGTGAACAAGTTTGTTTCATTTTTAGAAAGGAAATGTCAGAAATTACTGGATTTCTCCATGTATTCAGCAGAAAAAGTCAAAATTGCTTAAAATGCGAAATAAATGGAGCTTTCTATCCAAACAAGGTCTTAGATTTCTTATTTCTCAAAAGTCTAGATCAATTTCTAAGGCCCTTTCCGCACGACATTGTCATCCCACCACAGCGATGGGTTGTTCTTGGTCCAGGAGCCGTGCTACCACATGAAATTGTCACTAACCAGTTGCTGTCATGTTCCCAAGTGCTGCAAATCGACCCTATTTCATTTCCAGAAAAAAACCCATTAACAACCTCCTTAACGCTACAATCCCGTCAGCTGTGTGAGTGTGGTTCATCAATAGCATTTGATAACGCTTCCTGTTGTCACCGATCTAGGAGTGGGTGGGATGTGGGCATGCCCAAGTTATCCCTCCCTCAGCTGCTCCCATGGTGTGGCAAGTTTGGAATCTATCACCTCTTTAAATTTCTCCTTTGAGTTAATTTTTTATTTTTTTTAAGGAAATATATTATTTAGCATTACAGTGCAAAAATGCAATAATATTATCAGTGTGTCATGATTTTATGATGTGACTGCACACCAGTGGCAATAACACTACTCAGCCACTTAAGGTGAAAGGGTGCGGTAGAGAGTGTTCTTAACGTGACACTGTCACGGAAATGGCAATGCTGGGATTGTAACAGAACAACATGCTATTTAGGCATGGTGTGGAAAGGGTCTAAGAATTCCTCTGTGTTTGTGATGTCAACACCTTCCTCATCCTGAACAGCTACACAACAGAGTTTTACAACATGGCCCACCCAAACCAGGAATAGCTGGGTCTGTTGCATTTGCCCAGGGCAAGTGTGTGAGAATGAAATTCAGTTTGTTTTGATGTGGATTTAAAAAAGTTCTTAACTATCTTAACTATATTTAAATTCATAAATTGAGGTTACAATTTTTTTTAGTTTTGTTTGTTAACATTGTGTAGCCAGCATGGCCATACGGAAGGCATTTTTTTAAACTGGACAGATAGCCCAAACATAGCCTTGCTCTGTAAGTATATTTAGCACTAAAACAAATGCAGTGCCTTTCTGAGTGAGTGTATGCAGCCATAAGAAGATCACACTAGGTGCATCATGCAATGCAAATCATACAGAGGGAGAACTTGTAAACTTCTTTTTTGTTCAGGAAGACAAAGGGATTGTACTCTGGATTAATTTCTCCCTTCTTTGTGTGGAGTCTAAAGTGGCCTCCACTCCTGATCTAATTTTACATCCTTGTGTACGTGAATTGTGAAATAATGAAATCACAATTCAAAATGGTGGGTTCGTCAAATCCCTATCACCCCTGTTATTTTTGCTTAGAGAGATGTTGCTGAATTTCTTCAGCCAATGCTCCCTTTCTCCCTTTAGTAAAACTTAGTTTTGTTTCTGTTCAGCAGTTTTTTTTATATAATTTTATTAAGTTTCGCAAATTAAAAAAACACCATCTCAAATTGTACTTTTACAGGTAATGTTTTTGTTCTTCCACTCTGATCTAGTTTTCATTTTCTGGATATCTACTCACATATAAAAAATTATGCCTCACAATTCTATGTTCATCTTACATGGTTGATCTTGCATTTCTCTCATCAACTCCTGTTATGTTACAGTTATTCCTCTTTAATTTCAACCGTAATTCAGACATTTTCACTTGGCAGTTCCCAGCAATTACCCATTACAATTTGCCATTCTGCTTTTATCTGATCATCCGATTTCCCCTTTAATCTTTGTGAAACAATATCCGCATTTCTATTCTCAATAAATGTGCCCCACCATTGTTCAATTGTGGGTATTTGCTGAGACTTCCACAATTTGGCATATTCAATTCGAGCTGTCGTTATCATGTACAATATTAATCTCCAATGCCTCTTAATGTTAGTATTCTCAAGAACATTTGTCATGTTTAACAAATAAAATTCAGGGTTTTTTTGCAAATTGAACCTTCAGTATTTCACACATCTTTTCATGTATTTCATTCCAATATTTCTTTGCCTTGGGACATGACCACCACATATGAAATATTGTTCCCACCTCTTTCTGACATTTCCAACACATTCCCGTACCTGTATTGTGAATCTTTTTTAACTTGACTGGTGTCATGTACCATCTATGAAACATTTTAAAATAGTTCTCTTTGAGATTCTGAACCATTGTAAATTTTTGTGTCCATTTCCAGCTCTGTTCCCATTCATCTAATTGAATTGAATGCCCAATATTCTGTGCCCACAAAATCATTGCAGATTTCACAGTCTCCTCCTGTCTCTCCTGCGTTAACATTTCTTGATATATATGGACTAACAGATGCGGTGGATTGTCAAAGATCCATTTAATCACTCCTGTCCTTTCTTTGGGTTCTATTCCATAAGTTTTCAAGTCCGTCTGGAATCTCTCATTTAGCTGCCTGTACGGAAACCAACTTAATGGCAATCCTTCCTGTTGCAATTTTTCTCTTGATTTGATCTTATAAGTATTTGTCATTGTTTTCTCTAATATATCCTCATATTTCAGCCATTTCTCTGTTTCCTTCGATCTTCCAAAGAAAGCTTCTTGTCTGTTCAGCAGTTTTTTAAAAGCTTCTTTAATGGGAGAGAGGGGGACCCTCTGCTCTGGACAACATCTTAAGGGCCAATTTTGGATTAAAGCCTTTGGTTTTTTAAAAAATGTTTTCATTTCCTATTGCCAACTTTCCTTCAGAACACTCACTCCCATTTGATGTTCTCTCTCCTACTCCCATCACTGACTCACATTTTTGGAAGATTTTGAAAGGGAAAGAGTGTAAAAACGAGCAGACTTCCTGCTGCCACACGACTTCCTGCTCAAGGCTGTCCCTCCAGAATTCCTTTACTATTCCCGGTTCCTGGAAGAGAAATCGTGAAAGGTAAACATAGGTGGGGAGGGAAGACCCGGATTTTAGGAACAAACCAGGTAGTTGCCTCTTGGCTTTGTAGGCTACTGTGTGTGCCTTTAAAGAATGGAAGAAAAAAACCCAGACTGAACAACGGGGCTGGGGATCTGAAACTTCTGGGGTTGTTGCTTTTAGTGAAACAGAACAAAGTGTTCCTTTCTCAGGTAGTTCTGCCTAGGAAGAGGCAGCAAAACTGTAGAGGTCAAGGACATTAGTGACTGTTCAGAGAGAGCTGTGAGTTGTTGAACTGAGTGCAGTGACCCTGCCTCCTAGGGTCTGATGCAAGATATAGGTCTTATGAAACCGCTCAGCAAATGTCCACTGTGCCATCAGATTCCCCATGGATTTAAGAGGCAAGCTGTCTGGAAAATCCAAACCAGTACCAATTATTTTCAAAAGGAAAAACTTCAGTAGTGTCAAATTTTCTTAGAAAGTTTGAAAGAGATTGAAACCAGCTATAATTTTTATATTGTTATGAATGGATTAAACAATATATTATTTCCAGTTCCCTTTTAAGACTTTTTTCCCCCTAACAGACAACTTTTATAAAATAAATAGGAACATCTTTAGGATTTTGTTTGGGTTGCTGTTATTCTGGTGTTGCAGTATTTTGTGATCTCTAGTTACTGGACTGATTGCTGCCTGGCACTATTTAATTTTATTGTGCCCTTGTGTTTCTGCTCTTTATTATGTTATATTGTTGAAAACTGTTGAAATTATATATTATTGTAACATGCTTTGTAACAATTTTATTTCCAAAAGGCAGGATATAAGTATATTAAATAAATACAATAGTTGTTCAAATAGAATATATCACACAAATAAGGAAAGCCATAAATAAAGGAGCAAAGAGGACACTACAGACTCATTAGCCTAATCTCTGATTTAGTTCACTTTGTAAGAAACTGTATTAAAATTGACTGATTACACATAGAACAACTAATCGTGTAGATTTCCCATACTTTCTCCAACTATGTCAGCATGATATTGGCTACAGGTATATGCAGGATGTTTTCAGTGCAGAAGGTAAAGTATCTCCTAAAAAATTAGCACCAAAACTCTGGTTCTAGTCACTGAGCAGTGAAGGGCCCTGGGCTTCTATTGTATTTTGAATTCTAGGTCTGCCTTCCATGCTTTGTCACAAAGATAGACTTCATGTCCGCGATTACTTAGACATGGTGTGGGTGGGTGGATAGAAAAGTATGGGTGAGCATAGGGCTTCTGTGTAGCCCCCACAACATGGTATTGCAAGGCCAAAAGTGCTATCTCCACCTTAGCATAACAAATACAGTACTATTAGAAAACCAGATAAGTCTGTTAACTTATTGGAGATTTGGACTTGGTTGTATCTGAATGGAATCAGGAGTTTCCTATTCTTGTTTGGGGAGAGACTATACAATTATTTCCTATTTTCTGACTGGAGTGTCCTCTAAGCCTTCCATGATAAATTGTCAGAAGGACATTTTTAAACTTTAAACTATTTATTACTTTTACTCCTCCTCCTTTCCTACTGAAGGATGAGCATCATAATGCGCTAACTGGCTATAGCCACTCTAAACAGAGATATTATTACAGTTTTGTCAGAATGAAAACTGGCGGGAGCTCCTGTATCTTGTGTAGAAGAGGGAATTTCACCAGGTGCTGGTATCACACAACCAGGTAACAAGCAATACCTGCTGACATTCCCTTTTCTACGCAACCATTAAGTGCATAGGAGCTCTGGCATCAAACAAGCTAGAGGAGGACTGGCTAAGTGGGTGAGGAAAGTGATTACAAGGCAAGTGTCCAATACGCCTGAAAGAGGCTGTGGTAAGACCTTTTCTGGTTTAAAAAAGCAACAATCATACTGGATATTTTAGATATGGATACTATCATACAGGATCAACTCCAGAGATCCAGGATGAGGCAGATTATATAGACCCATTTCAGTCTCGTTTCAGGCCTGGTTATGAGATGGAGACAGCTTAGTTCACTTTGGTGAATGACTTCCACGGGGCACAGGGGGAGGGGTGTCCATGCTGGTTCTGCTGGACTCTCAGGGGCTTTTGACACCATCAACCATGGTCTCCTTCTGACTTGCCTCTCTTGGATGGGGCTTGAAGCTATTGTTCTACAGTGGCCACATTCTTTTTTGGAAGGGTATTCTCACAGGGTGGTTCTGGGAGATTCTTGCTTGACTTCTTGACCATTGGCTGGTGGAGCCTTCAGGGTTCAGTCTTGCTGGTATTTAACATCTACATGAAACCTCTGGGATGAATTGCTAAAGTTTTGGGATCAGATGTCACCAGTATGCTGATACCAGCTTTATTCCCACACAATTCCAAGCTATTCCTGTGCTGAACCAGTACCTAGCAGCTTTATTTGCCTGGATGAGGGCAAACAAACTGAAGCTTAATCCAGACAGGACAGAGGTGCTCCTGGCTGATTGAAAGAAAGATCTTGGAACAGAGATTCAGCCTGTGATGTCATTTCATTCCCTCTGAAAACAGAGGTTTGCAGTTTGGGGGTACTCCTGGATTGGATTCTTGAGTGTGGAGACCCAGGTTTCAGCAGTGATGAGGAGTACATTTACACAATTAAAACTAGTGTGCCAACTTCACACATTTCTGGTGAAGTTGGATATGGCATGGTGGTATATGCCATCACTTCACCTATTTGGATTACTGCAATGCACTGTACCCGGGCCTGCCTTTGAAAAGTACAAAGACATTTCATTTGGTCCAAAAAGCTTCAGCCAGGTTGTTAACTGGGGCAGCCTATAGGGAGTACACAATTCCCTTGTTGCAGCAGCTCCTCTGGCTGCTGGTCTGTTTTGAGGCACAATTCAAAGTACTGATTTTGATCTATAAAGCCCAGAGAGGCCCTTCTCTTTGCCCCCCCACCTTCTCATGCTCATTCGACGGGAACAAAGGAGAGGGCCTTTTTGGTGGCTGCTCTTAGACTGGTACTCCCTCCCTAGGGAGGACAACATGGCCCCCTCCTTGCTCTCCTTCCAACAGCAATTCAAAATATTTTTATGCCATCAAGCTTTTACAAACTGACTAGGGTTGGGCTTTTAATGCTATGTGGTGCTGTTTTTAAGGGAGAGCAAGCCTTAAAAGACTTCCTTGTCTCTGCCTAGATAAGGCATGACACTTCCGTTTCCTCTGACTTGGCTGCATGGGCTTTGATATGCGGTCACTCTCGTATCCAGTTCCCTCTTTTCTTTTACCCCAGTGGTTGCAACATGGCTTTCAGTCTCAGAATGATAGATTTCCTTGGAAGCGGTTACATACAATGCTATTCTCTCTCCCTGTCTTTTGGGCCTCTTTCGTTTCAGCAAAGTATACGCTTAATTTTTTTATATCCCAGAAAGGAGTTTCAGTGATGAGATCACATTGTGAGATCATACTTGCTGTCTGTTATGGGATTTCAAGTTCAGCTAGGTTATTTCCCAACCCTATGATTAGCGTATAGATACTGGAGAGCATGGATGTTGGCCTTGTCTGTAATATTTGATTCAGTAGTTAGGTGATAGTTTTGCCTCCATCCCCAGAAGTTAGTTCAGTGCTCTCTAAGAGGTTTGTGAGCGTCTGCCAAAACATTCTTCCAGGTTCCATTAAGTTCACTTCATCTGTGATGAGCCCTTCACATTGGTATTGTAAGCTATAATCCATGAAACCAAACCATTCCCATCTGTTCTTATTTGTTGTCCTTCTTTCCATACTAGCTCCCTGACTTTTGACAGGAAGATTGATGAAAGCACCATGTGTCCCCCCAATTCTTTAATTTCCTACCTAGAACCTCATGTGTTTTAAAGAGCCATTCAACCTCTCCTCTGTCTATATAATCTGTTTGATATGAATCTGAAGAGGAGGATGGTACTCATTTGGTTTTATGATTTTTAGGAGCATGTGTGTCACATATTGAATGTGTGCTGCAAGATGACATGTCTTCTGTGTTGCCTCCATCTCCCTCAGTAGAGCATCTCCAACCTTCTTGTATCTTCTCCTTCTTGGATTGGTGATTAAATCCCTCCCATTCCCACTGGGTTTGTGCTCTGTCTTCATATAGAAGGTATCTCAAGATAGTCAGGTATCTCATTGAAGTATCTTATGGAAATTCTCAGGATAGCAGTGAGTTAATATTTTCATCCCATTCATCATGTTGCTGTCCCAAATCCAGAATAAGAAAATCAAGTCTTGGCATTGGCCTAGATTAAAAGTAGGGAAGGATGCCAAAAGAGCCCTCCTCTCCCTGCTGCCACAATCCTTTCCTCAATGAGGCTCAGACAATTCATAAAATAATGCTGGATAAGAACAAAGCATCTTTGCTGGTCCCAAGCACACCATCTTCCTCACCTGGGTTTGGGCAAGACCAAAGCATATAGGTATATGAAGGACAGGTAACATGTGAGTACATTTGACGACACTGCACAACACCGTTCCTGATCACTCTGAATATCTGACACTTTAAACTTCCAGTTGCCAGACTTTGTAGACCTTGGACCTTAGTTCTGGTCTTAATATGCATTTCATATTTCATATTATATGTTAAATATATTCTAACCTTGTAATACAATATTATCATTTATTCCTGGACGTTCCCAAAAGACAGTAAATTTGTTTGGGAAGTCTACAAAGGTTAAGGCACTGACCAGGAAAGCATGAGTCAATAACTTCCTCCTGCTGTCCAGCAGTGCTTTGCAACCAAAGCGGGGTGTGCCAGATTTGAGACCCTGAGCCTATAGCTTATTATATTAATTGTTAGGCTGCTTAACCTTAAGCGAATATGTGATAAATGTCTCAGTTTATATGGTGGGAGAGAGTGTGGAATAAGTTTGACAAGAATTTTGTGTGAATTGGGGCTCATTTTTTACTCTGGAGTGACACCTAGTGTTCACTGGTGGGCGTACTTCTGAAATGGAACAAGGGGCTGAGTGGTTTTGAATAGGATGTCACCATGATGACAGTGTGAAACTATTGACCCTGTAAACTTGCAGTGTGGATAAGAGTTGCCTCAGCATTGAACACAAGACTGCAAAAAACATACTTGACTGAATAACATGCTATGCTTATTGCACACTTTCTTAGTGTGCAATATTGATTGTTGTTGTTTTTTTTTTGTATTTGATCTATCATGCTTTGTGTTTGTGCAAGCATGGCAGTGTTGTAGAAGTGCTAGTGTGAAGTGCAATCAGTTGGAAAAATGTGGAAACACCACTACGCTAAATGGATAACCTTGCTCTGTGATTGCCTCTAAACACTTTGGAACCTTCTAGGAATAAGATAGGCCAGGCCAACTTCCCTTGGCCTGCCCTCTGGAAAGAGTTACTAGTTTGGTATAGTAATTTAAACTGATTTCATCAAAGCATTATTTGACAAAGTTTTCATTTACATCGTTATTGATAAGACATCACTTGTTGGGTTTGTCTCTCTTCCAATTCTATGATTCTGTGATATGGGCTGAATGATACTATTAGATGAGTTCACAGCTGGTTGAGCAGGTGCTCCAGTGGTAATTAATGTCTCAGCATCCATCTAGAGGGCACTGTGTGGGTCCAAAAGTCCATGTTATTTGGCATTATCATAAATGACCTGAAGGATGTGAGGGGCTGCTTATTATATCTACAGATGACATAGAGCTAGTAGGAACAGTTAGTAACAACAAAAGACAGGATCAGGACTGGAAAGGATCCTGACAGATTGCAATACTGAGCCCAAAACAACAAGATGAAACTCAGTGAGTAATGTAAAATCTTGTATTAAGATAAAAAGAAACAAGAAAGGAAAAGGGAACAAACAATAAGCAAAGGGATGGAAAAACCTTGTTTGGCAGCAATGCATGGGAAAAAGACCTATGTGGATCACAGTCTGAATATGAGCCAGACATGTGATGCTGTTGTTGAAAAATTGCTATTATCTTGGGCTGTAACAGCAGAAGCATAATGCTTAGATCACACAGACCAAGAATCCTAGCCTATTCTGTGCTAGCCAAGATGCATTTGAAGTACTATGTCCAGTTCAAGGGACCACACTTTTAGAAGGATGTTGTCATATTAGAGTGCATCCAAGGACGAAGGACCACGATGGTGAGGAGTCTAGAAATCAAGTCCTATGAAGAATGCTGAAGGACATTTATATGTTTTCCTTAGAGGAGAGAAAACTAGGGGGAAATACTAAACATCTGAAAAAAGTGTAATATAGCACTGTGGTTTTCAAACTCTGGTCCTCTAGATTCTTTGGATTTCAGCTTCCATAATCTTGACCTTGGCCAAGATCATTAGAGCTTCAGGGAGAGGAAGTCCAAAATACCTGGGAGATGAAAATTTGAGAAAATGTAGACAATGGAGCCAGCTTGTTCTCTGTCACTCCAGAAGTGAATTGATGAATTGATGGAAAATGATAGAAAGCAGGTTTCAGCTAAATATTAGGACAAATTTCCTAATAGCCAGAGCTATTTAGCAATGGAAATTCTGCCTGAGGAATCAGTAGGTTCTCCTTTGCTGGTGGCATTTAAGGAGTGGCTGGGCGGCTTTCTGTCAGAGATGATCAGTTGTACCTGGCATTTTAGAGCAAGCATGAATAGTGGGTTGGACTAGATAGGACTAGATAGGGATAAAGTGTGAACAGGAGCCTGCTTGTGGCCATCCCAGTCTGCGCATTAAATAATTGCCTCCACATGTACTCCAGGGCAGTACTACTCAAAATGGTGGTCCATGCACCAGTGTAGTCCCTGGTGAGTTTCCATGAAGAAAAGAAACACTTGTAGCCAATGGGCACAAATGTGATACTGAATCCTGGCAAGTTGGGAAAAGAAGATAGCTGGAGATGTACTGTCCTTGATGGTATAGGAGGCAGTTTTGCCAAAGTTTTCTGTGCTTTTATTTCAACAGGAAGTGGCCCAGAGTTCAACCTCTTGTCCACTTTCTGTTGGGAAAAGGGACCTCTCCTTGGGTTTAAAATGGCCCAGAAAGGGTTAAAAATGGTAAAAGTGTCTTTAGTCTCTGCAGGGGATTGTTGGGGGGGGTATTTGGGGACAATTATTTTTTTCTTAAATCTGTGAGGTTTGTGTGGCTGTCCAAGGCCCTCTTGGAGGGAGAGCACCGTGTGGCTGTTTAACCCCCAACAGTTGCCAGAATTCCTTCCAAGTTTATGATTCTGAGGACATTTCCGCACTGCACTGTTATAGTGCTATTATTCCACTTTCAACACCCTGTGGAATTCTGAGATTTGTAGTTCGCTGAGGCCAAAGAGCTCTCCAGCTGAGAATTCTAAAGGCCCCTCCAAAAACTACAAACCCCAGGATTCCAGTTGAAAGTGGAATAATAGCACTATAACGGTCTAGTGTGGAAATGGTCTTAGTTCATAATTAGTGTGTGATTATTGCTTGAATTGATTGACTTCTCTTACACATTTTACTCAAACCTTCTATTTTTGTTTGCACTTTCCGTTTCCAATTTTAATCTTATAATCAGTGATTTCTAAAATTCACAGGATGTGCAGTTGAGCCAGAGTGTGAGGGTGGCAATTGCAGTGAGGAGGGGTTAGCAGTGGAGGAGGAGGGAATTGTGTTGCCTGGAGTTATGGTTCCTTGAGGGAGAATTTGGTTCTGGTGAACAAAATAACATATGTTGTTGGAGTCATTTTTAAAGAAGACTCCCTTCCCCATCCTCTCCAAGGAGGTTTCAGGAAAAAAATGGCAAAACGAAAGATATCCTTCCCCCTCTTTGTCCCTGATGAAACACTCTCCATTTTGCATCTCTCAGAGAGTGTTGTGGGGCGTCTGCTACTGACTGGTTGAAGTCCAGAGCAGGGGCACTTGTAATGGGGTGTGTGTGTGAAAATAAACTGGGGAATTTTGTGGTGGGTCCTCCCTTCTTTTGTTTAATACCAAACCTGCCAGTCCTGTGCCTGTCAATTTAAGCACTTAAATGAGACCACCCACTGGGGAACAAGAGGTGGTCTGTCTGCAGAGCTGAGGGGCTTCCTTAGAATACAGAAATATATTTGTTTATGAACCATGAGGGCTTGGTGTTACTGCAGTTTCTAGTCCGGACTTGAGGGATATTAGATATCACTTTGATATCAATAATTTGGCCTTCTTTACCTATTCCTCTCCACGTGCTGCGAGGTCCCCCGGACAAGCTCACAGACAGGCACGGCCGTTAATCGCTGTAATATTCCAAACAAATACAGGCGGGCCAGAAATAGCCATCCCGCCGCTTCAGGAGACCTCAAGGCAAGTACCACATTATGTATGCACGCTACTTACAAAGAACTCCCTGCCCCGAGCAGGCAGCTTGATTAGATGAATCCTCATCTGTCAAGCACTCTGCGTTTGCATACTGGCTACTCTATTGATAATTCGGACTTAATGCAATCATGCTAAATTCTGACCTTTCAGAGGCTTTGTCTCTAGCCTGAAACTCATTGTTTTCCCTAAGTACGGACTAGCCTACGGCCACATTTTCCCGTATAAGAATCCCTGACTTTGAGAGCTTCCTCGGATTGCTCCCAACTTCCATCCAGCCTTTCTGCCGCTTTGCTTGGCAAGCCTTCCCCTCAGTCCCACGTACTGAGAAACTTCACATCTACGAACTTCTGCTGTAAACTACCTGGGCTTCAGAACAGGTATAGTATTACCCAAACCAACAACTCCTCTAAAAACCCCTCTATCCCACTCCAACCGTTATTTCTATAGTTATCTGTGTGAGTGTGTTGCATATACTGTTTGATTGTATTTTAATAAAACCACAATTATTATTTCACATCTGTTTGCTCCTTGACTTGGCCTGACCCTGTAGACATTGGGTGAAAGATCTGGCTCCGTTGCCCTGCCTCTCGTATTGCTAGCTTGTGCTCTTTGCAAATTTCCCCAACTTGTATAATTTGGAGCGCATTTAGGTGTCCCTCACGGGACCCCCAGAAATCAGGCTAACATCGGCTTTCTCAGAAGTCTCCAGGAGCCTGGAAAGTTGAAGGTGTCTGTCCAAGAAACATGGGCACGTGTGTGTGCACGCACATAAACACACGAGAGGAATTGACTTGCTTGAACCCCTAGCAGTCTTATAGTAATCTCAAAGGGATAAACCTTGAGGATGAGGGAACATGTGGTTAAGAGAACAACAACTAACAACATCCACCTTCAGCCATACACAGGGTTTATATCTGAACTGAGACAGAATCCTGTAGCACTGTAGAAAGATTTCAGAAGGCTGGGAATGCAAGAAAAAAGTTTCCCATAGACCTTTTCCTGCAAGTCCCAGATAGCATTACAAAGTTCCTTTTCCTGGCTGGGGTGTCAACATGGCTTACTTTGCAAAAGATAGCCCTCTGAAGAGCTGTGAGAGGACAGGCCCTGTCTGAAAGTTTCATCTGTAGGAAGGACTACCTAGTCCAAGACTGCTTTAAAGAACCATAGAAAGGGAGACCAGGAGCTTTGAAACTGCCCATCAGAAGTTCCCTTTCCCTTCGTCAAATGACTGAATAGGCAGGCAGGGCACATGGTTACCATTCCCCCACCATGGTGAGATCTACTGTATTTCTATCAAAATTGTAACTATTACTTCTAAGTTTGTATCTACACAGGCAGATTAAGATCTGCTGTTCCTATGCAGAGCCAGATCCCACCCCCATCTCCCATGTAGTGATGCCTTTCCCCTTTTCTTGGCCTGGGCACCCTGAACTAAGTTGGCTGGGGCCCTGAATATGATACGGTCAACCCTGCATATTCGCTAGGATTAGGGGCACAGGACCATCACAAAAGTGGAAAGATCACAAATATCAAAATCCATGTGTGTTTGTCTGTAGGAAGGGGGCCAAGGCATGATGGGGAGAGTGAGCCCCAGTGTCCCCACCAGATCAGGGAAAGGAGAGGGAAAGGAGATGGGTCAGCATGGTGCTGAGAAATCAGGCTGTGATCTGATCTTAGTGGGCCAGGCAGCAGCCGGTGGAGGAGGAGAAGGATGAGAGGTGGGTTTTTAGAGGGCCGCGCAGCCTGATCAAGGCCACCAAGAGGGAAGGTTCCCCTGGAAAAGAAGCACTGGGCGGGGGGCAGGGCTTGGAGAAACTTGTAAATAATCAAATCTGCGAAAGTCAAGCTGTAAATGTGGAAGGCTGACTGTACTTATGTTAGAGAAGGGGATGGGTGGGAATTATGCGACCATCCAGATGGGACTGTAACTCCCAGCCAGCACAGCCAATAAGGAAAAATATGTGGAGGTGCAGTCCAACCACATCTGGAGGAGGGCATGATTCCTATACTTCTTTTACAAGCTGGGGATATGCTGCAACATTTGGCTGTAGATCACTACTTTTGCCGATAGGAAAGGCAGAATCTTTAATAAAATGACCATAGCCTTGTTTCCAAGACTTTTAACGTTCACAAAGAGGGAAGGGCTTCTGTATTTTTTTTTAAAGCAGTCTGTGAGCAAGTATCAGACCAGAGTTCTTCCTGTCTTGGCACCACCCCGTGAATGTTTTGGGGAGGGGAAAACCAGTGGAAAGCAAGCGAGAGATGAAGGAAATGAGAGATTTGTCCTTTCTTCCACTCAAGCTCCTACCATTTTTAAAAACACTTTCCCAGCATGCCTGTGTTTCTCTGTATGTGTGTAGAGTTCAGTGAGTCAGATTAACAGGCTAGTCTGAACAGTAGTTCAGCCAGTGTCTTTTCGCTTTAGGCAATTGTTCCAATGCGTGTGCGCGCGTTTTAAGTTATTCACTCATCTGTGGGGAGGCTGCTGCTGAGAGAACATTGAGAGCCATTGTTTTCTTGTAATCTTTAGCTGAGAAAACAGGTGTAGTGTTCTTGGAGAATTTCTTACTGGCTACAACCTTTTGTGTTGTCCTGTCTGTTCATTTGACCGCACTTCAGGGAAACAGCTATTCGCTGTAAGGCGATTGCTCTGGCAAGCGCAAAAGGGAGACAGAATGAACGGCTTCTGCCTGGAAAATGAAGAACCTCTCGCCTAAACTATGCTAGCGGAGCAATCCAGCAGAGGGAGGCCAGTGTATTTCTCTCTTGAGAACTGGAAGGTAAGATCTAAATCTTAGATGATAGGGCTTTTTCTCTCACCTTGCATCTAATTAAGTGAGATTGTTATATTCCAGTCTCTTTTAAAGTCTTTTTGAAGGTAGAGCAAGAGTCATGTAATGTGATAGTAGGGAGAGTTCAGAAGGAATGTATTACCTTCTGAGAGCCAGGAACAGAGGGCTCCTTCCAGGTGCACAAAAGTTCCTGAGCTCCATGGGATTCTCCAGGGCAAAGTGATACCGGACACTGTCCGTTGCATTCCTTTACTGTCACAGCTGCTTTTTGATCTTTTGCTGACTGTGGTCTTTGCTTTCAATGAAGGCACTTTTTTCTGCTTTTTCATTTTGCTCCCTGCCTTTGTTTTCCTCAGAAGGTTGTTTTCTTTCATTCAGAAAAGTTACTTCACTTTTGTTTAACATTTTCTCTCCTCAGGTAGTAAAACATATTTTTGAGGTTCCTCTAGTAATTAGTGTCTAATTAGTGAGACTGCTTTTATGCTGGAATAAATCTTTCTATAAAACAAGATTGGCTCCCTGAAGTTGTTTGCATGTCTCTTGTTTCTGTAGTCCACCAATACCGGGTTTTGCATGAAAGTACTAAGCTATTATTCCTCCTAAAAACTTATTTGAAAGAAACAGGATCATTTCAGTTATGTCAAATTTCTTCTTGTTACATAACACAATGGCAGACATTCCCAGAACTTGTTCATACATGATGACAAAGCTGGGAAACTAGAAGCATGAGCAGCTCACATTCTTAAAGGAAGCTTGTGCCCCCCAACACACACTGAAAGTGCACATGAGAAAATCATGGGGCCGTGTGAACCAAACACTGGTCGCTGTCCCCATGCCCCCAGCTGGCATCCTCTGTAGAATAAACACTGCCTTGCCACCCACATTTTCAACAAAATGTCTCCTTGGGCATACTGAGGTACACATCTAGAGCTCCTCCACACCAGGAGGTACCCTGAGTGGGTGAGAGACCCTCTTTGTGCAAGGAGTTACTCTGTGCAAAGTGGCAGATTTTGGATGCTCTCTGAATTTCCTGTCCATGCCCATTGCTGATTAATCCAGTCCTTTTTGATTCAAGTAGATATATGCATAAACTGGGTTTTTGTGTTGCAGCGTTTTTTACTGTTTCTTCTAAGTACAGGAGTCAAGGAAAGAGGTTGTTTTGAAAATGCTTTGCTGAGATGCCTTTTTGGTGCAATGACTTAACTTTAAATTCCACAGGATTGCAAAACAACAACAATGGCCTGGTATTTTTTACAGTCTTCTCCATTTATTCAGCAATGACCTCTGTGAACAACTGGTTTTCTCAGGCAGTATTTTAGAAACAATATTTTAAATATAATTTTTCAAGTTTTAAAAATATTTCTGTTCATCCTTTTGGGTTTTGTTCCTGGCTGGGGGATAGGTCTCTGTGTATTGCTATACCATCCTTTCATAAATTTTTAAGAATAATTGAATTTTTTAAATCTTGCATTTATTTGTAATGGTGTCTTAGACTACATATGTATGCTTTGTACCAGAATGCAGCAGAATTAGCATTCAAAAATTGCAAGTGGCTGATGATAAGGATGGAGAAGGAAGCATTAGAACAGTAACTTTATTTACAAGTAGCTGTCCAAGCTCTGCAACTGATCCCTAAAAGTCACAGGACATAATATAGAACAATGTAACTCATCTGGGACTTTAAAGTACTGATAAAGGAGAGATTTGGTTTGGGCCACATATATTTTTTCTTTCTCTGTTATGTATGAATTGACTCTATGTATACAAGCTTTAAAACCAAAAGAGTAGGGGTTTGTTTTTTTTGAAAATTCCTCAGATTGTTTTGTGTGTGTGTGTGTGCATCACAGAATATAATTATACTTAAATTAGCAGTTCAGCGTTAATATTTTTAAAAGCAGCAGTGACTACCTATCCATTATTATTACAGGTATGTGAGTATCTGTAGCATATTTGTCTTTGGTGAGGTAAATATAAAGAAAAACATAATTGATTTCTGTCGTAATGTGTGGTGTGTTTTAGCCCCCTGCTCCCCAGTACTATATATAGGCTTGGGATGTGCAATGAAGGTGAGGTTAATTCCAGGTATTTTATAGCAGCTCCCATTGGTAAACTGGTGGCATACTGTTAGTTCATTTATTTGCTGAAATTCTCTGGTGAGATCTTGCAGATTCTACATCTTTCGAGTGCCTAACTCAGAATAGCCTTAGATGATACACAGGGACAATCTAGTCAGTGTGAATGTAACTCTGCCTAATGTTATACTGCTGTTCTCACATTAAAATTCACTATTCATATGATGCATACAAACATATGAAATCATTGGTGACTATTCCTGTGTTCTGTGTTCTTGTTCACAAGCAGCTTTTCCTTTGCATATTAAACAACAGTTTAAAGTTGTTCCAATTGCAGTTCCTTCCTTAGGGCTTGTGTTTCACATGATCCCTTGCTCCTTTTGTTCTTCTCCCATGTTGGTGACATTCTGACCACATTTAGCAAAGTCTTGCTGCGTGCTCTTATTCATAGAAGCATACAGTTGAAACAGATCACAAGGGCCAGCCAGTCCCATTCCCTGCCATACACAATTAATGCATACTCCCAACAGATGGCCATCCAACCTCTATTTAAAAACCTCCAAAGAAGCAGACTCCACCACACTCCAAGGCAGTGTATCCCACTGTTGAACTGTTCTTAGCATCAGGAAGTTCTTCTCCAGGATAAATATACCCAGCTCCCTAAGCCTCTCCTCATAGGGCATGGTTTCCTGTTCTTTTATCATTTTGTTCACCCTCCTCTGGACACGTTCCAACTTCTCAATATCCTTCTTGAATTGTGCTGCCCAGAACTGGACATACTGCTCCAGATGAAGTCTGACCAAAGCAGAACAGAATGGGACTATTACTTCCCTTGACCTAGACACTATAGTCCTATCGATGCAGTCTGGAATCATATTGTTGTTGTTTTTTTTAGCTGCCACATCATACTGTTCACTCATGTTCAGTTTGTGGTCTACTAAGGTTCCTAGATCCCTTTCACATGTACTGTGGCCAAGCCAGGTGTCACCATCCTATAACTGTTTATTTCATTTTTTCTGCCCAAGCGTAGGACCTTACATTCCCCCCTGTTGAAATTCACTTTGTTAGCTTTGGCCCAGCTCTCCAATCTCTCAGAAGTCATTTTGAATACTGATCCTATCCTTTGGGGTATCAGCAACCCCTCCTAATTTGGTGTCCTCTGCAAATCTGATCAGCATGCCCTGTATTCCATCATACAAAGTCATTTATAAAGATGTTGAATAGCACTGGATCCAGGACAGAACCCTGCGGCACCCCATTAGTCACCGCTCTCTAGGATGAAGAGGAGTGATTGGTGAGTACCCTTTGGGTTTGGTCAGTTAACCAATTACAAATCCACCTAACAGTGGCATTGTCTACCCCCCCCCCATATTTTCTGGCCAACTTCTGGTTGAGCATGGAGGACAGGTGTGCATGCAGCACTCATGCAGTCATGCAGAAGCAGCAGCATCTCCTTGTTCTTCCCAGTTCTTCTTGCCTGCTTGCTCCCTCCATTTCTCCTCCCTCACCTTTTCCCTTCTTGATGGGGAAAACTGCTGCCACCCACTTCTGGGAAGGGGGCCAGCACAGCAGATGAGCAGAGGGACCACATTGCCGGTAAGATCTCTAGGAAGCATTCAGTGGCACTCTCTCAAACGTGCTTCCCTATCTGTGGTGCTCCTGGAGGCTGACTGGCTTCTGTGGGTGTCTATGGCATTCGCTCCTTTCTACTAAGTAATCTTTTTGGGCTACTGGAATTTACACCCCGGTTGGATTTATGTAACACAACCCTTTGCAACCCTCTAAAGCACTTGTTTGCTCCATAGCCTGTTATTTCCTTAGGCTGTCACGTTGTCTAGTGAGGATTCCCTAGATTATCTCTCATGTATTATTTCTAAAGAGTTCCCACAGTATCTAATAATATATTTTGTACTGTGGCATGAAAGCTTGTGTGGTCTCTTTCACATGGGCCTTGTTTCCTGATTCCAGGTAAGTGTGAGTGTTTGTGTGTTAATAAGAGGGACGCTCACTTCCCTGAGCATCTCCTATCTTTCTGGGGTGCTCTTTTCCTTCCAAGGGAGTCTTCTTGGGGTGGTAGCTGAGGTCTTTTAGAAGGCAGAATAGGAAAGCTGAGCAACTCTCTTCCTCCCAGAAGAAAAGCACAGAAAAGGAAAACACAGGAAAGGAGTCCTGTGTCATGAGCAACTTGACTTCAAAACAGACACAGCAAAATCTGATGGCAAGAGCAGGTCTCCTCTCTGAGAAACTAGAAAAGCCAACCCACCCCCTCCCCTCCAATGAACTCTAAATAAAAAGCTATTCCATCAGAGATGTTAAATAATCCTGGGCAGAGTCACCTCTCACCAGGATGAAGAGCAATGATTGATGAGTACTCTCTCGGTTTGGTCTTTCAACCGGTTACAGATCCACCTACCTGTAACTCTAGCCCACACTTCACCAGTTTGCCTGAAAGATCGTGGGGAACCTTGTCAAAAGCCTCAAGTGAAATCAAGATATATTTGCACCCACAGCATTCCCCTATTTTACCAAGCTTGTAACTCTATCAAAACAAGGAGTCAGGATTAATTTGGCATGACTTGTTTTTGAGATTGTTACCCTGTTTACTGGGGGTCCTGGGAGGGACACCTAAATAACCTTACAATTACACAAGATGGGGCAATTGGTTGGCACTACAAGAAGCAGGATAACGCAGCAGGATCTTGTAACCCAATGTTTACGGGGTCAGGCCAAGTCAAGAAGCAAACCGTGTTGGAAATAATGAATGATCTTTATTAAATACAGGCACACAAAGTAGGCAATACATGCACACAGATAACTAAGGAAAATAAAGGTTTGAGTATGATAGCGGGATTTTCAGAGGGATAGTGGATTCTGGTGATACAAAACCTGTTCCTGAAGCCCAGAAAGAAGATAGAGAGTGATGCTGGGGTTCAGTGTGTCTCAGCATGTGGAGCTGAGGGGAAGCTCGCCAAGCAAAGCGGCAGCAAGGCAGTCTGGAATTCGGGAGCGATCCGAGGATGGTCTCGGAATCAGGGGTTTTTATAGGGAGAAATGTAACTGCAGGCTATGCCATACTTGGGGAAAACAATGAGTTTCGGGTGCGAGACAAAGCTGTGGAAAGGTCAAAATTTAGCATGATTAAGTCCAAATTGACAAAGAGGTAGCCAGTATGCAAACGCAGAGTGCTTGGCATTTGAGTATTCAGCTTGCCAAGTTGCCTGCTTGGAGCAGGGAGTACTTTGTAAACAGCGTGCATACATAATAAGGGTGTTTGCAGAGAGGTCTCCTAAAGCGGTGATCTGGCTATTTCTGGCCTGCCTGGGTGGAGAATGAAATGTTCAGCACTTAGTGGCTGAGCCTAGTTCTGTGCTTGTCTGGGGGCCTCACAAACACATGGAGAGCGGTGGTGGAAAAGAGCGAAATTATTGATATCAAAATGATATCTAGGGGTATCTCCAAGGAGGCCTAAACTGCAGTAACAAGATACCCATACTGGCTCTTAGTAATCACAGTGTTCTTTTCTAAGTGTGTCTAGACTGATTGTTTAATGATCTGTTCTAGAGCCTTCCTGACATTGACATCAAGCTGACTGGTTGATAGTTGCTCAGGACCTCTTGTTTGCCCTTTTGGAGATAGGGACAACATTTGCTTCCTCAAATTTGTGACCTCTCTTTCTGCCAAGAATTCTCAAGGATGATTGACAGTGGCTCTGAGATTACATATGTAAAGTTCCTTTAATATTCTTGGATGCAGATCATCTGGCCCTAGGTACTTGAATTCACTTGGAGTAACTAAATACCTCTTTCCTGTCTCTTTACATATTCTGGACTGTAGTCTTCTTACTGCATAACTTGTTCCATTTGTCTTTCTCTTTCTTCTGTATAACAAATCCCAAGAGGACACATCGCTCCTACCCAAGGATCCCACTATTCTGCCCCATTGAGCAATTAATCTCTGTTGGTTAGGATCAGATCCAAAATATCTTCTTTTTGTTTTCTGCACCTTTTGTACAGTGAAATTGCCTGCAAGGCAAGTAAGGAATTTGTTGGACCTTACACTCTTGGCAGAGTATGACTTCCAACAAATGTCAGGGTTGTTGAAGTCTCTCATTATTATTATATCTCTCCTTTTTGAGTATGTGTCTTTTTCTTTCAGGAAGGCATTATCCAAATCTTCAGTGCAGCGGAGGGCGGGGGGAGGCAATAGTAAATCCTTATAATGAGATCACTGTTGTTTCTCTCCCTTTAATTTTTACCCAGAGGCTCTCAGCCTGTTTTCCATGCTCTAAATCATGGATCTCCTCACAGATGTACACATCTTTGACGTACAGGGCTGCTAATCTCCCTTTCTGCTTTAGATAGGGAGGGGCAGGCACACCCACAGGGTGATCACACAAGATTATTCACACCCCAGCCAATCCCACTTTGAGGTAACTGAGCTTTTCTAGAAGTAATGTAATTAACTACATAGATTCAGCACAAAACAGGGTGATTCAAAAGGTTGCTGAAACTTTCATAAGTGCAAGAAGTGTATATTTCTGTGTGGATTCATTCAGTATCTGGGGGAGCAGCAAGAGCAGTGCCATAGAGTTGGGAGGTTGCCATCCTGCCCCTATGATAGCCCTGCCTCTGCTGTACCCTCTCCATCATGAGATGTATGGATTCAGTCTACAGATTACAAATCTCACACTGTGGAGAATGTACCTTTTTCCATTTCACACAGGAAATATAAAAAGAGAGGACACAAATCATGTGTGCTTCTCACTTCAACCAGTGTCCATTTATGAGCCTTTCAATATATTTCAAAAAGAAAAAATCATGCACAAAATCATACATACATTTTAAAAAGAGCAAACTAAAAATCTGGTTATTTGAAAAAGCTTATAAAGATACCCGAGTCAATGAAAATATGTATATTAGAATGCATACATATTGATAAAAGTATGTGCACACATGTGTGCGTGCACAACCACAATAATTTTTTTTCTTCAAGGGAAAAATGTCTTATGGTGTGATATAGAAATTAAACAAGATGAGAATGCCAAGGGAAAGCAAAGTAATTTGACTGGAATGAGGTAGACAGATTATCAAGTCTCTATGTGTGACTGGAAGCAAAGTATAATATTGCCATGGGAAGTAGTACTTTTAATAATACAGTACTTAGGTAACTGTTGGACTCTCTCCATTCTAAGTTTTCCAGAACAGTATGTCAAGTTTTAGGTTGTTAAGCCTTACAGAGTTGTGGGAAAGTACAGATGAATGCCTCTTTATTATTAGCACTCAGCTGTGAAGATAATACTTGTGATATCTTACTGCCTGTAACAGAAACTGAATTTGGTCTCCCTCATGTTAACGCTGTGGCTCTCTGAAGTTCTTCTGGCAAAATCTTTTTTTTAAAAAATTCCATATCACCAAGGGCCTCATGGGTTTCTGCAGGTCTGCAGGTGATTTCTGGCTCTAGTCAGCATCACTGTTGATCAAGGTTGATGGGAGCTGCCATCCAACAAATTCTGGAGGGCTACAAGATGCCTGCTATTGGATTAGTGAGTGAGAAGACCAGCTGGAAAGCTTGACAGAGACCAAAGGCAACCCTTTCACTTTTTCTTGCATTCCTGACTAACAGCAGATGTTGAGATTCTATGAAACTGTTGCATAGATGTTCCTGAGATGTTTCTCTTTCTGTTAGAATGGCAGTCTTTGAGCCGCAGCACCCCTTACAGGTTTGGGCTCTTGGCTGTGGGGGAAAGGGTGGGCAAACCCTGGGCCTTTTATTTCTACTCCTTAGAGAAAAAATGGTTTTCCTTATACATGCAATGTGAATTTCCTCAGAAATATTTTTATCCTTCTCTAGCTGATTCCTCTGCCCAGTTCCAGGCATCACTGGGTCAATGGAATCTCTGTCTTTCCCTTCTGAATCTTATTGTAATTGCTGTGTTCAGTTTTAAGGAGAAATGGATTCTGCCAAATCCTACCAATAGTTTTCACTCCAGAGTCCCCAACTTTGCAATGTCTCCTCATATACTAGTCATCCCTCCACATTCAATAGGGTTAGGGACACAGAACCCCCATGAATGTGGAAAAACCGTGAATAACTCCAGGCCCTCCCAAACCATATTTAACACACACACAAAAGGTACGATCACCATATTCAACCCACTGTGGATTCTGTTGAGGCATCAAGGTTCTTTCGCAGGGCAGAAGTGGCTGGCTGGTGGGGCTTCCTGCCACCTCTGCTGCTGCCCCACACCATTTTAAAGAGGGATTTACAAGCCTCATTTGCAGTTTCTCAGTCTCACGAGGTTTGCAGTCCCTATTAAAAATGGCATAGGGAGGCAGCAGAGGGGACAGCAAAGAATCCATGAATAATCAAATCCGCAAAAGTGAAACCAGCAAATATGGAGGTCTGATTGTATATCTGATTCTGTACTCACAAACACCATAAAGATTTAATTTCTACCCACATACCCAAATGGATGGGGATGGCATGATTTAGTATGTATTGTATCTCACCAATCAACAATGACAGAATAATCTTGATCAGGCTTCTAATTCTCTGTCTCCTCCTCCCCCTGCTAAATTTTGTGTTCTATTTAAGATCTATTTTTCTTCCTCTAGCACCTTTCCAGTGTTTTATAAAGGTGCTAGAGAAAATATTAAGCCCCCCCCACACACAAAGCCACGTTCCTATAGTCTCTACCGTTACCCACACCTAAGGGAAAGAAGTAAGAGACAAAGCAAAGCAAGCCTGAAGAGCCTAGGGCCCTCTGAAGATGCAGATTTTTATGCTCCATATTACAGTGAATTAGAGACTGCTAAACTCATTTTGCAAATTCAGTCAGAGTAAACTACATTGGTCTGACTGCTTTGTTTAGACAGATCTTATTAACATAAAGGCTATCCTGAGGCACGCAAGCTCTTCAGTAACATTCTCTTTAGTCTATACCTAAATCAGTGTGTTGTTTGCATAATCACCCCTGTCTTTCGAATGAATGTTTTCAAAAACTTTTATTTTATCTTTAAAAGTTCTTTTTTCCTAGTTGTATATAGTTAAGGGATAGTTACTGTTCTTTAAATTGTTAGCCTGATTTGTAAGATGTATTTTACAAAAAAATTAGGGTTTCATGCAGTATGGATATACATACCTGTCAAAAACACAACAATATACTACCATGAGGCAAGACAACTTCTTTTTTTATAATTAGAGGGAAAACGTGGAGGGACAGATGTATCTGTGCTGCTTGGAATTGTAATTGTGTCCTTTAAAAAGTGATAAAGGATTTAATAACTGCCCGCTTATTGTACTGTATACATGTAAAGTTGTTGTTGTTGTGTGTCTTCAAGTCATTTCTAGCTTATGGTGACCCTAAGGAGAACCTATCATAGCATTTTCTGGGGCTGAGAGTGGGTGACAAGCCAAAGATTGCCCACTGGGTTTCCCTGACTGAGCTGGTAATCAAACCCTGGTCTCTAGGGTTGTAGTCCAACTCTCTGGCCATTTCTGCACGGGACTGTTACAGCACTATGATTCCACTTTAAACATCCTATAGAATCCTGGGGTTTGCAAACCCCAGAATTCCATAGGATGTTTAAAGTGGAATCATAGTGCTATAACAATCTTGTGTGGAAACGGTCTCTGTCCGCTACAGCTTGCTGGCTTTCCAGTGTATGTTAGTTACCCTCTGGTCACTCTGCTATATTTGCAGTTAAAATGATAAGAAATGTCCTGTCCCCAAAGTCTGGAATGTTAGATTTGCAAAGTAGTTCAATAGGGTTACATGTTATAAGTTGGAAAATTGATTCAATACTATCAACAGTAATAACTGAAATAGTTTATTTGGTGAAATTATGATTAGTTAACTGTGTTAAGATACTAATTTGTAGGTGTACCATGAGATTTACAGAGAATGACACAGAGGTTGTCATTCTTGTCCTTCAGAGGTTGTCATTCTTGTCCCTTCATAAGTGATTCTTTTGTCCATTTAAAATTGTTTTCCTCCAACCTAGATTTTTTTCCAGATGGGCTACAGAGCCCTTGATATTATTGTCACCCGAAAATGGTAGAAGTCAATATTTCTCATAGCTGTTAGGCCGGGACAGCCCAGAGCAGGAACTCTCAACTTACAACCTCTTCAATTATGTTTGTCAGTCTTTGCATCTTGATTTTCTTTCTCCTCTCACTACATCACATCAGTCAAATGCTTCAAATGCTTTGTTTATTATGATTAATAAGAAATTAAGATTAATAAGAAATGATGATTTTCAGCAACAGAACACTGCATGTTTAGCGATAAATGGATCAAAGATCAATCAATGAACCAGAAATGTTTTAGAATCTCTGAGCATATGCAGAACATTTTTTCTGCACAGCTAAATCACCTGCAGCCTTTCTGTTTCTCCACTCTCAGATAAGAAGTGTGGTCTGCAAAAATCAGTGCACAAGCACATATTTTGTATACAGGAACCAGGAATCCCAAAATCACAACTAAATGAGGCCCAGAAACGTAGGATTGGACCCTGATCTAATTAGCCAACCATTTTCCCACTGATATATACACATATGTCTTAACTTTTTCCAGTGATTTCATTGGCTCCTAAATACATGTATCTTACACTGGTTAAGTAGCCCATTTATGTTGGTGAGTGGTCATTTTAAATTCCATTTTCCAGCATAATTGCAAGATGAATTGCAAATAATGTGCCATGCTTCCCTTCCCTTTTGTTGCAAATAAATCTGAGAATTTAACTTCTTAAGAAAAATTCCTGCAGTGGCAAGGCTTAGGGAAGAAACTTGTTTTCTTCTACTTCTTAGGTATCTAGTTGCACCCAGCAGTACAATCCTATACATACATATCTACACAGAATCAAGCTCCCATGAGTTCAATGATGTTTAATCCCAAGCGTGTATAGTGTTGTGTTCTATGTGAAGCCTCTGCCTTCTGATGCCCTGTTATCTGATGACTCACTCTTTCGACACTTCTAAATTAAGGGAAAATTTCATTAATTTAGCAGGGGTTCTGCTCTTTCATCTGTTCTTCTTGCCTATGGAGGCTCATTTGGTACCACACAGATGCACATGCTACTTGCAAAGTGAGCTGAGAGGGGAAAAAAGGAGCCAAGCCAGGTGGGAGATTTTCCAAGCAGCATGTGCACAGTTGGTTTCAAGCGACCCTCTGTAAGGACTTCATGCTCTGTACAGTAAAGTACATGGGTTCCACTTTTCAACCAATTCCATTTTCTGACAGTGCTCCAGTCCTTGACCTGTCAGATAAGTGGGGGAAGCCTGTATTGCATTTGATGTGAAGCATCACTCCCTGTGCACATGATCACTGAAGAATTAAGACTTCCTCTCTTGTTTTCATCATTTCCCCTTTATGCTCTGTTATAAATAATTGATATAAGTAAGATGACAGGAGGAGCTGTGCAAGAGAGAACCTCACCTGGAAGAATTTTACTATTTTCCAAGCTATTGTTTATATCCGCCAAGATTTCCCCATTCTCATATTTTACCAAGCAGAACTTTTCTGCCTTTAAATGCTCTTCCCCTCTTCATCTGCCCTTTTATTATCTAATTATTTTCATTTTTTTAGGTCGAAGAAAAAAGAAACTGATTTTGCAGGGCAAAATTTCAGGAAAAGGTTATGTGATCATCTGGGTCAGTACAAATTCTTGTTCAAATATGGGACCAGAAGGAAGCTCTTCTTAGTGCCTCTCCATGTTCTTCTGCCACTGCTGCCCCTGTCTTGACCCAAACATACATTGAACCCATTATCACCTTCACAGAAAACACACAGGCAATCACGATTAAAAAAAAGGGCCAGTGTGTCCGAAGGAAGTTGGAGGCTGCTGGAAGTTAGTTTGCCACCTCAGCAAAAGTGAATGTTGTGCTTCTGTTTCTTTTGATTGCTTTACTGCTGTAGGTAGTAACCTGAACATGCACATGATTCACTCAGAAATTGGTTTGTTTTCTTCTGCTGATCTTAGAAGCAAGTGCTGCTGGTGGTTCTCAACTTTGATCACACAGTGCTGCTGCCAGAGATGAAAGACTTATTGCTCAGCAACTGACAGATCAACAGGAAAGGGTCACTGCCCAAGGAAAAGAAAAAGAAAAGTAAAGCTACAAATATAGAGAGAATGGTTTATATGGGTGTCCATACCATTGACCATTTCCCCCTCTATTATCTGTCCAGGTGGGATGACGGGTGTAAGGGATGGAGGGGAGAATTATCCCTGTTTCTGAACTAGGAATGGGAGGTGATAAAGTCAATGGCCCTGGGCTGCTGCTGGCCTTTTTCTTCACTGTGCCTGTACAAAATAAGATCAGCAAATGTGCAAGTGCTGCAGCAGAGTGGAAATGTTGTGATTATGACTCCACAGGCAGCCCTGTGCTGCAGTGTGCTGCAATGCTTTGGTAGTTTGTTTGGGGGGTGGGGGTTGGAGGAGGGCAGGGGCAATTCTCTCCCACGTGCCTCCTTGGTGATCCATGCCTGTGATTATTTCATTTCCGCCTTGTTGATTCAGTCTCTACAGCTCTCCCTGAAGGAGGGAAATGAAGCACAAACAAATTTTACCAGACAACTCAGGTTTTGTAGGAAAGCATGACTTTTACTGTGAGAATAGATTTTTACAGCTAGTCAGCTTTGCTTTGCTTTCTGGGGCATGATTAGAGCATGGAGGTGGGCTGGGGAATTGAAACACTGAGATGTGAAACTGATTGTGTATCTATGATGGCATGAAAAGTGATTAGGGAAAAAGGGGATTCTAGAATTAAAAACAACCACAGTGCTTTAGCTAAGAAAAAAGTATCAGACAGTCATAAATATACCTCATGCACCAAAAAACACAGAAATGCTGGTCCATGCAGCCACCTTGAATGTCTAAACCCCTGCAAGAAGTCACACATTGTACTTGCTTACACATTAGCCTTCGTGAACTCACAATTTTCCTTGGTCTTTCAGTTTCAATCTTTTCCCTCTACAGGGTGTGGCAAGCACTGCGAAACTGAAGCTGGTGTCATTGGTGTACGTATAATGTTTAAAAAGGCAAATGGGACCTGCAGCTAGAAAAGTTGAAATATGTGCCCACCTTGTAAGAGCAATGGTCCGGTTTGGGGCTTCAGCCAGCCTGGAATGGCAGCCTGGTAGTATTGTTCAGGAGTCTTCAAGAAATTGGAGGAGGAAGAGGAGGGAAGAGAGAAAGGACACTTTTTCCTTTCTCTGTCCTGTACACATAGGATGTGTCATGCAAGATGGCCCAGTGGGGCTGGCAACCAGCCTTTCCTTTTGAGTATTTCATTGTGCACGGAGGAGTTCTTGGAGAGTGAATAAGAGGAAATATGTCCCCTTTCCTGCCTTCTTTGTGCAAAATCTGTGCTTTGCTCAGGGTTTTTTTTTTTTTTTAAATTCTCAGGAAAGAGTTTTGATTTTTAAAATCCTCATGAAGCACAGAGTGACTCCTATTTTTCATCTCCTTCCCAACTAACAACACCTGAACATACCTCAGCCGCTTCACTTGGTATATTCACCTAGCATGGTTTCTTGGTCCAGCTGTTAGTGGGTCTGCACCAGTAAAGGCAAATATATGTTAGCTGAGATAATTGCACTGAAACCCCTGGGAATTACCCCCATAGCACCGTAGAGAACCCACAATAGCCTTTTCTTGAGGGCAGGTATGGGTCACTCATCACTATTACTGCCTTGAAGCTATCCTAGTCCCTAAGACTCTGTTGCATAGTAGCCTATTGGTTCACTAGACACTTCAGATCTTAATGAAAGGCCACTCTAGTCCCAAGATTACTACAGAAATTGCAACAGGGACAGGGAAGACGTACTTCTGGCTTTAAATAACACATTAGTGCCCATCCCTCATTTGTATGGGTCATACAAGGTAAATAGGGTTGGCTGAGAAAGGTCTTCCATTTTGCCTCCTCCCATAGCAGCCGAGTGGTCCCTCACTTCACAACGCATGCAGCATGAGAAGAGCTGAAAGCAAGCAAGACTGTATGAGTGGCGAGGGAGAGGTAGCAGCAGCAGGAGCAAGACAGCCCTGCCTTTCAGAGAAGCAGCACCTCGTACAGGCGTCTGATTCAAGCAGCACGTAGGAGCAGAATAAAGCCTCAGGTCCAGTGTTACTGGGATTCTGTTTGTGGCTTCAAAAAGGCATCAAAACTAAAAAGCAAGTTGAATATGGAGGGCAGTTTTGTACATGTCTGTGCGGTGCTCCTCATACCATGGTCGGGGTGGGGGGAGTTAAGAAGCAAAGGTTTGTTGTAGGATTCCTCCTTCATGTGAGATAGTATCTGGCATCATTAGCAAATTCAAGGCAGGATTCAACCTGTTAATATAATAATATGAACATTTTTGAGGTGGGGTTAGGGAATGAAAGGCACTGAAACTAAAAAACAAAACAAAAACCTAATTGAGCTAGATTTTTTTTTTAATTACAGAGTGTGTTCAGGAAACATCTTCAGGTAAGGCATGTTTTGTTGACAACATGTCCTTTCTCTCTCATCCTAAGTGAGCACAAATTTTGTCTTCTGTTTTTGCTTCCCTCCCTCTCAGATGAAGTTACGGTAACTGTTGGATGTGTCTGTTGTTTATAAATTACTAGACTTAACAGATTCATGGGTTTATAGGCTGAATGTTTATTCCACTATGGCAAAGGTGGACAGCTATGACCTTCCAGCTGCCTTTGGATTTTAACTCCCATAATCATTTACCATGGACTATATTGCATAGGACTGCTGGGAGTTGTAGGTGAAAAAATGACTAGAGGGCCAAATGCCTACACTATGGCAGCATAAAAGATGGCCATCATTTGCATGTTGAAGAGATCAACAGCTGTCTAGATGGTGGAAAATGTCAGACAATTTGTGTCTCTCAATCTCTATTTCTTAGGTGGATTTTCAGTGATAGCACAAAAAAAAATATCTAATTTGTTGGCATACTCAGTTTCTGAAACCTTGGAACTCTTTATGCTTTCTTTTATGTCTCAGTTATGTATGAGGTCAGTAAACAGGAATGGAAGTCTTTTATGAGTGAATGAAGCTAATGAAATTTCAGATGGGTAGGTCAAGAGGTGTGGGTGTGCACGCGCCTGCACATGTGTATGTGATATATGTCCATCCATATTCAGTGCTCTTAAATTTGGCATGCTTAAACAAGTTTTTGCTTTCCTGCTGGATTTTTTTATACTTGAAATTAAAAAGGAATAGGCTTTTGGTAAGATCCTTGTGAATTTTACATGGATGTATGCCAGGATCCAGCAGTTATCCAATATCCATGAAAACAGTATTTGAGGCCTCTTTTTAATAACTATTTATGCCCAGTTGGCAGAGGATGGAGAACTGACCCTAGCAAAGTATAAATTGCTCTCTCTCTAACCTGAGGAAAGGATTCAGAGACACAAAAGTGACAACCCTGAAAGTTTCTCCCAAATCAGTTCATTGGAAGAAGAACAGAATGTGAAAGAAGGAGAACCAATCAACTGCAATGCTGTTATCCTTCCCCTTATTTGGAAAAGGCTTCAGACTCAACTGGAAATTCTTATAAAGTTAAGCCATAAAAAAAGTTTCTAAAATGAAAATGATGTTTTGTTAATTGAGTTAGCAGCTTCATTTTCATTTGCCTCCTGATACCTTTTAAAATGGTTGATTCTTCTGTTAAATCTGAATTGGATTGCTCTTCTTCTCCATATGTATTTAGGCTACAACACCTGGACAGAGCTTCTGTTTCTCTGCCATCCCACCCATCTTCTAGTTAATGTAGTTTAACACAGGAAAGAATAAACAGAATAGTGGCTGCAGATGGGGGAAAAAAAGGAGGAAGCAGAGGAAGAGGGGAGACGGGGGAAAAAAATACAGAAATCTATGTCACACTTTGGGTTTGGAGTGTTAATGAAGTTCATATTTAAATAAAAAACTAAACAGGATGCTACTCAAATGGTGCTGCTCAATCAGTTTAAAACCTTTGATTTAGTCTAACCAAGAAAAATTGGGGGGTTTTGGACTGTGACACCCAGAATCTGCAAGTTGGCATGGCCAAGAAGAATTCTGTGTTTTTCAATTCAAAGAAGCAAGTTTTCCAAGCTCTTGTTTTAATGCTGTTTGAATTTTTGTACGGTAGGTTGTATTATTTCCTTCTATATTTGAACATTACATTTGTTTCTGAGTTGCTCAAAGAACTTGTATTATGGACTGGATGTATAGATTCAGTAAATATATAAATAGTCTTGATGTCTTCTTGAGACATAAGCCATTAAGAAGAAGGATTTGTGATCACTGTACAGAATAGACAGAACTGTGCACATTCAGCCTCTTTTCAAACACGAGAAAAGATTCCCCCTGTAATGAAGGCCATATAGGTGTCACGGCTCAAAGCACTGGGCTTTTACCGCAAAGTCATTGCTAATTTAAGTACTCTTATGCATAGTAAAATCACAATCACTGATTTTTGAGTACTTTTTATGTTTATGTTTTGAAATCACTTTATAGTTGTAAATTGGGAGAGGCGGGATAGAAATAAATTTTATTATTATTATTATTATTATTATTATTATTATTATTATTATTATTATTATAAAATCAGAGGTGTTTTAATATGAGACTTGGCTCTAAACTTTTCTGCCATCAGGATTTAGCTCTATCTTCTTTCTTTGTAAGCCACCTGGGCCCCAGGTCAGGGGAGATTTTGATTTAATATTAATTTTGATTTAACATTTTGATTTAACATGTAATGTTGGTGTTTAATGTTAGGGTTACTGTTTAATGTTAATGTTGTCATTCACACTGATGTTTCCAGGCTCTTCAGTTGGGAAAGGCACCCCACCTCTCTATATGTGGCTAAAGTTCTTAGTGGAGCTACTCAGCCAAGTCCCTGCAGTAGAGTTCCCACTGTTGGACTGCATTCATATCCATCTAGTTTAACTTTTCTGCACTCCATGCAACCAGGCAGTTTGTTCCCCAGCTCCCTGTCCCCCCTCTGGTCAGTCTCAGCTCCCCTTAGCTTTACTCAGCTTCAGAATGCAGTGTGTGTTTGTGTGCACACACGTGTGCCTGTGTGTGGGGGCTGCTAGATGGATGTTAACTCTGTAAGACTTAGCTGCTGACAATGCTGGCTTTGCGTTTGCTCACGATCAAAGTGTTGACAGTGGGATGTAGGGTGAGGGATGGAGGTTTAAAACAGCTTCTCCTTTTCTACGATCTTCTGACTCCAGATAATATAATAATATAATGGTTTCATTATAACAATCACAAGGACCTGGACAATGTTGCTAGTGTAATCCCTGGGCCAAAATGAAAGAAAAAACTGAGCTTTTGAATAGTACAAGTACCTTGCATGCACTTTTATTGGGTGAGGAAGGCAAGCCCATGGCAGCAGGGAACACATTAAGGCATGCTACTCCACCTGTTTCAAGTCACAGTTATGGCTTCAGGCCCTGTGCTGTCCCCTCCCCTGGCTTTGGTAGGTGGAGCTGATGGACATCGTAGACTATGGCATCTGGTTGGCACCAGCTTGGGACAAAAGGTCTAGATCTTTGGATTTTCCCTTACTGCAGAAGCCCGGATTCAGAGCAGTATTCCATTCCATCCCAGCTTGCTGCCTGTTGCTTGGCCTTTTCTTGCTTATCAAGTTTGCTGTTGCCTATTCTCTAATTGCCCTTGCACATGGCTTTTGGGATTGCCCTACTGAGTGCTCCTATTTTCTAGTTCCTGGAGAATCCTGGGGTTGATGGATGGTGATGATGAGAGTAGAATGATGTGCTCTGATTATCCTCTGGAATGAATGGACCAAGCTCATGCAGCCCTTCATGCATTTGTCTCTGCACCGTGGGAGCAATACATGATGATGATACCAACAACAACAACAAAAACAACAACAACAACAGAATTAAAACAGCTAAAAAGAGATTAAAAGAAGCAATTAAAATTAAAACAATACAGCAACCCCCCCAGCCTGTTCTTTTCAAACTTTCTGTATTAAAATGCCTGCCTGAATAAAATGGTCTGCTGATGGAAGGACAACAAGGAGGGGGCCATTCTGGGCTCTCTGGGAAGGGAGTTCCAGAGTCTAGGGGCAGCCACCGAGAAGGCCCTCTCCCACGTCCCCACTAGTTGTGCTTGCAGTGGAGGTGGGCATGAGAGAAGGGGCCTCTCATGATGATCTTATTGCACAGGACAGTTCATACAGGGAGATACGGTCTGTCAATTAGCCTAGACCTGAGCCATATAGGGCTTTATAGGTCATAACTAGCACTTTCATTGTAACCTTATGATGAGGCTGGAACATACCCTATAGTTGTCTTCACTGGCAGTAAGGTTGTCTGTACACTGTACCTGGCATGCCTTTGATGCGTGGGGCTGGCTTTCTAGTCTGTCTGTTCCTGGTAGCAACTGATCTTGCAGCTGCTATCTCCCACTTTTGTTTTCAGTATGCACTTTCCCACATGCTTAGGGTACACCTTGGCCCACTCTGGTGTTTTGTGGTAGCAACGTAGCCCTCAGATCTCTGCCATTGTGGGTGCTGCGGGGTATTTAAGACATGCTTTCCACTAGCATGCTGTGTGACAGCCATGGCTGATGCAAGACATGGCCTTGTAGTGTGGGCCCTTGGATTCTGGCATGCATACTGAATGGTGCTGTGTGGATCCCATTCACAGAGGGCAATGCTGGCTGATGCTATTGGCATCAAAATTGCCACTGGTGGAGTGCCTGTGTGATATTTTTCCTTCCATATACATGTCACCTGGCTTTTTCCTAGAAAACTTGTTGGCCTGGGCTTTCCCCTGACCCCTCTCTTTCTGGGTCACTCTTCTTCCCTTTCTCTATGTTTTTCCTGTACAGATTCCTCTTCCCAGGCACTCTGTCTTTGAGAAGGATTGCGGTGTTGCTGATGGAAATTTTTTATGTAGGCATACTGGATGGGTGGATGTGGGTCACCAGAGTGCTTCGACCAGTGAAATTCCTTATGTTTCCACTGGGCTGATGGTGTGGCATCGCAATTATAACTCTGTTGTGCTGTTCATTCAATGATCCCACTTCTTCCCCTTCCTCTACTTCCTCTGTCATAGGCTGGTGGCTTTCCACCCTCTTACGTTTGTTGCCCATGCTTGCATTGTGGCCACTAATGCCCCCTCCACTGGTGGGAGCCATTGGAATGCACTTGCTCCATGGAGGGTTTGTGCAGCTGTTGGCCTGCATGTATGGCTTGTGGTGGGGGAGGGCTGTGGTGCATCTTGTCCCAGTAGTGTGCACCTGTTCCTCAAGATGCCCTCCTTCGCTCCAATTTTAAAAGTAGGTGGTCTTCTCTGAAGTTCTTTTCGGGGTGCACTGTGTGTTATTTCTTGTCATGTGTGTGTGCATGTACCAATACAAGTGTTTGGTTATCTGTGTGAGGCCACAGCTACTGAAAGGGATGACAGCAGGAGCAATATGAGCGTGGCTGCTCTTCATTGGGGTCTCACCCCCATGGTCAGTGATAGGGGTGGGGAGGGATGGGGTGGGATTCACCTGGCTGCTTCCCACTGGGGTCTCTGCCCTTGGCAATGCCCTCAAGGATCTCACTGGGTTACCCTGTTGCTTGGTGTGTGTTGCTTGGTGTGTGTGTACGTGCACGTGCGCACTTGATATAGGGTGCCTGCCAGTCACCAATCAGCCCCATTGCCCTCTTCCACCTCCACATACTCGCTTAGCACTCAGTTTCCTGTGCAAGGACCAAGACCATTCCCTTCTAAGACAAAATAAAACAAGAATTCTCTAGGAGACATACGGAGCCACCTAGTGAGAGGCAGCCAGGCATATTCATGCAGGCCAACAAGGCGGGTGAATAGGGGGTAAGCATCTGCCTTGCTGGACAGTATGAGCAAAGTCCACTGGCTCATGCAGGAGGCAGGATGTGAACACCATCCTTTCTGTATTCTTGCCCCTTGTTTATGCTGGCTGGCCAGGGGAGAAAAGCTCTCCTGTCTAGCCAGCATAAACAAAATTTTGGCCTCTCTGAGCAGCTAATCAGAAAGAATCTCCCCAGAGGGGTTTTGATGTTTGAGGCGGCAGATTCAGGACTGTGGATTGTTTTTCAGGTCAAACAGCTTCCTCCACAGCCATTCTCAATTATTGTCAAATGAATGATCCCACCCTAACTCCCCCCAAAAAGCTGGGGGAGAACAAATTATAGGAAACCTCAGTACTCCACCTGAATATGTATATTTTAACTCTTCAAGAAACCCCAGTGCTCCAGTTGGATCTGTCACAAACCATTTTTGTCCTTGTCGTCGTGCTCTGCAATGGTTTCCAGTGCCAGCCGTGGTTATGTATGCATGGCTGCATCACTAGATGTGCTGGAAGAATTATTCCAAGCACACGGAAAGAATCAGCTTGTCACTAACTGCACAGAATTGCTTCTCTGCCCCGAAGGATTTAAATGCAGAAGAATTTCAGGACAGGAAACATTGTTTTCCTCAGATGCTTCTACAATTGTTTCTTTAAACCAGTGGTCTGCATTTCTCCTAGGATGACACCAAGACATACTTGTTTAGGAAAAGCAATTCCAGTAGATGGGGAATGCAGTCCCATCTATTGCTTAAGATCACGTGAAGGCAGACCTGGAAGCCCCCTACCTCCAACCTGTTTTTTTTTTTTTTAAGTTGCTTGATTTGAGGCCAGCAATCAGGCAACTAGGCATTGAGCTGGAGCTTGCCACCAGAATGAACTGGAGCATTAAATGGGATTGCAGTCACTTCTGTCTTGGGAAGGCAGAAGTAGCAGCATCTTCGGGAAGAGAGGGAAGTATAGGATGGTGACAGGCAGTGGCAACTGCTGCTACCTTTCCCACATGTGCATTGTTCACAGCTAGCACTGATCATACATGGATTTGCTGGAGCAGGTCTCTGGCCTTGCTAGCCACTGATGCAAGGGCCAAAAGGTGATGTGAAGTTTTTCCACCCTTAAGTAATGTGCATTTTCATTTGTAAGGAAAACAGTCAGCGTCAGCCTTGATTTGGTACAGTGCTTCTGACTTAGATGGGGACCCCATGCCATGTCTCCTGTCCTGAATCACTGCACCCAAGCTGCTCTTCGCCACTGAAGGTACTCATTATTGCAAAGAGCACTTTTGGAGGAAAACTTTTGCCAGGAGATTTGAGAAGGAAAATTGGGCCTCTGCACAGATCAGGAGCACTAAAGATTCCACAACAACAAATTCCACAACATTGTTTTTCCATAAAAATAGCAGTAAAAGTATTTAGAACATCTTTAAAGTAATGTGAAGATGGTAATATGTTGTTGGGTTCTATACCTTATTCATGGTTTATATATTATCTTATGTAACTTAGTGCAGAGCATAAGCAAAGCTCAGCAAAGCACAAAAGTGGGGGAAAATATTGAAAAAATACAAGAGTAAAATAAACTGGAGTCTTGGGCTGTTGTTGAAACAAAAGTATGCTCAATATTTCTGTGGCATTTGAGTCTACTCTGAGAATAAGAAATTTCTTAGGCTGTGTTTGTTCTTTAAAAATTGATGGATGTTTTGGTAAAGAATGCTCTTCAAATTTAGCTTAAGCTGCAAATTCTGATTTGCTCACACCAATTTTTCATCTCTGAGGGAAGGTTTTATCAGCAGCGCCACCAACCAAAGGCAACTCGCCCTCCTCCTCCTCCTCCCTTTCCCGTCAGTTCTCCTCCTGCCCACTCTGGTGGTGCTCTCTTTAGCAGACAAATGGGCCAGCTCCCCCCCAACACCCCTGTTTCCCCTGCGGCACCTCCTCCTTTGCTTCATGTTCTCCAGATCTTTTTATTCTCCTCACAAGCCATTCTGTTCTCTCTCTTTCAGCACTGGAAGAGGAATAGTGTGTGTATATATGTGTGTCGCACATCTGTGGTGGTGAGGAGAGAGCTTCCTTTCTTTCTCCAGCCCTCCTCGCCCCTCAGTGGCTGATGAAGTCAGCCAAGCCAGTTCAGGTACCGCCAACCCCATAGGAGTCCCTGCTTCATTCTGTCTGCATCTTCTGGGAGAATTGGTGGAGGGGTGGAGTGGACTGTGTGTGTGTGGAAGGGGCTGGGCCATGCCCAGGGACTGTCCCATGATGTCATCAGTTTCGCTAATCCAGAGCCAAGAGACAGGGCCAGGGAGCGGCCACCCCCATCGATGGGGCTTGGCAGGCAAACAGGCATGGAAGAAGTGGAGATGGGGGCCGCATAAAATCTTTTGGCGGGCTACATGTGGCCCATGGGCTGTATGTTGTGCAAGTCTGCCTTAGAGAATGGCAACTGATATAAACTGCTGCTGCTGCTCCTCCTCCTCCTCCTTCTTTGAAGTTCCATCTAAATATCCGTACCTAAATGATCATATAATCTTTTTAATATTATATAAGATTTAAGCTACATTTATACTCATAAAATAATTATCCCACTAGTTATGTTAAATGTAGTACTCTAATAAAATCAAAATAATATTCTACTGTAATAGTTCTTGCCATATTAATCAAAGCCAGTTGTTTCATGTCTGTCCTCAACTTCTCTTTAAAAAAAATTGTGACTTTCAATTCTTCCTACTTTTTTAAAGTTTCATTCAAGGTGTCTTGTTGTTGCTTTTGTCATTTCTTTTCAACTCTGAGCTTTGTTGAATAAAAAAGCTTCTCATCACTGCTTTACCTCCATCCCAAACAACACCAATCTCAGTTCCTTTATTTAAATTATTTTCAGAAGTTTTTCAGAGTTTCTTTTGCTCTTTTTCAAAATCTCTTCATTTCTAAGCACTTCTTCATTTAAACTTAAATTAACTCTTCTTCTTCTTTATGGCCAACAACATCAGGTTGTAATACAAATACAAATTTTGGCAAGACCTCCATGCCTTTGACCATACTGATCAAAAATTTAGATTTAGATATCAAAATCCTAGAAAAGGATTTGTGTCTCTCTGGAAAAAGAAGTATATTTTTTGGTACTATCCATATTTTACTCTCAAGATTCCAATTCCAATTCCAATACCAGTAATTCCAAGTTATCCAACAATTCAAAAAACACTTTAGGTAGTTTTCTTTTATCTTGTTTCTTTTTCTTCTCTGATAATCTGTTGATTGTAGGAATTATAACTCTGTTGAAATCTCCAAAAAGGATCTATTTAGCATACGAAAATTCCAAAATCCTCTGAAGTATTTTTTTTTTAAAAGCTGCTTTGTTTTCAGTTGATGCATAGATGCCCCCTGCAAGAAACACTTGATCCTGGAGTTTGATTTCTAGTCCTACCACCTGCCCCTCTCAGTCTTCTTTTTTTTTTTCCTGGAGCTAGTTTTACATTTGCATAAACCACTACTGCTCATTTCTTTTTATTTGAAACAGGCATAAATTCTTGTCCTAATTTATGATTTAACAAAAATTTATTGTCCTTTTTTCTGATATGAATTTCTTGTAAGCATATCAAATCTAGTTTTTGATTCTCTGAATAATGAAAAATCTTTCTGCTCTTAGCCACCGAATTCAGCTCCCTGATGTTCCATGATAAGAACTTCAAAGCCATTCTAAAATACTTTCATCTAGATCAACATCTAGTCTCTCCTGTGACCGAGCAGTTTTCCCATCTTTATCTCTGTTGTTTGTGTTTTTAGGGACTGATCTGAGGGCTTTCCTTTGTTTCTCTTTCTAAAGTCTTCTCCTAAATCTTTTTCATTTACTTCAAGAATTCTCTTGCCTTTGGCACTCTATTCAGAATATATCTTTTTTGTGTGTAGCGTAACACCACACCTTTGTTATTCCTTGACTGAAAGGGAATCCCATGTTGTTTTAGCTTGTTGGTCAAGAAAGCATAATCCCTCCTCTTTCTCAAAATTCTAGCAGGCAGACCTTTAACATTTTTTACATCCTTCCTTTCCCTTCGAACTGTAATTTAGCAGAAAAATGTTGTTGCAGAACTTGATCTCTCATACTTCATCTTACAAAATACATCTCTTGGCAAGTTCCTTCATTTGACAAACTGTGAATCTATTCAATGCACCTTATTCAATTCTCCAGCAATTTTGCCTCTTTGCATCTGCAGGAAATCTGCATATCATACACTCTAGCCTGAATATTTTCGTTTTGCTTCTCTGGTATGCTTCTTATCCTCAAACATTTTTCTCTCTTTCTCATTTCCAAAAGAGCCACTACGTCCAGATATTTTTCTTGATCAGTAGTCAATTTCTCAGTGATTTCTTCCACTTTTTAAGTTTCTCCCCATCAGTTCCATTGTATCATTCAGCTGTTTCATCTCAATATTTATTTGAGCCAGTGAAAGTCTTCTTCAGATCCAATTTCCTAATTTGAAACATCCTCGTTTGAAACATCTCCTCCCTGCTGCCAATGCTGCTTTAGCTGTCTTTGCTATCTCTCTCTCCCCTCTGCATTTTAAAGCTAGTATAGTCAACATGGTATAGTAGTTTGAGTGTTGGACTATGATCCCAGAGACCAGAGTTTGATTCCCCACTTGGTCATGGAAGCCCACTGGGTGATGTTGGGCGCATCATACACTCAGCTCCTGAAAACCCTGTAACAGGTTCACCTTAAGGTTGCCATAAGTCAGACAGGTAGGCAGACAGCAACAAAAAATAGTAATTTGACAGGTATCAGTCTTTCAATGTATTTTTTGCATTGATTCTCTCTTCTACCACTAGATGTCAGCACTGTGCAACAACTTTCCACTCTAGCACGCTCTGTTAAAGGTTAAGGACAATTCAGTCATAGTTCAATTCAGGTTCGCTTCCTATTATCGTCCCCTCCAATGTGGCCTTGAGTCTTATCAATTGCCCACAGTAATTAAATTAAATTATGTATTTAAAAATTGAATTTCTTCTCTTTAGTTAATAATACAATGTACTGTCTTTTTAAATCATGATTCCCCTCTCTGCCATAGTCACAGCTGTGGCTGCAGTCAGGTTATTTTCGGTTTTAAGGCTTAGACTGTAAACCACTCACTCAGCTGAAGCTGTAGAACTTAAGTGTTGAAATTATGTCCAGTCCATCTCTAGGGAGCCTTCTTAACCATAGAAGCTTATTTAAACGTAGTTAAGAAAATCAGATAGATGGAGTTTGGCTGCCATTTAGCAGCAGCTTCGGGCCAGTAGGGTTGATGTCATCCCAGGTCCCTTCTAATCCCCCCAGCCCTCCAGAGACTAATCTTACTGCCTTTGATACCTGGATCAGGAAATTTGACCGATGTGGGTTTTCTGATTCCCTTGTCTCCAAGGGACAATTTTCACCAGTTTCCAATGTCTTAAACCAGTTCCTATTGCCTTGAGTACACTATCTCTAGGGAGAGCTTCCCTAAAGTCTGATGTCACATGCCACCATTTGACCAGAAGGCTATTTTAAAATAACCCCTTATGTTGAGGATGTGTGTATGTTTGGGGTTACTCATATAGTTTTGAACTTCTGTATTACTTTCCTTTATCTAGAATGTGATTGGAAGTGAAATATTTGTTCATGGGTAAACAAAATGGCTTATATGTGAGCTCCCCCTGGTACAAATTTTATTATAGGACAGTTATAGATTTTAATCCATGGTGACATTTCAAGCACATGAAGTAAAACACACACACACACACACACACACACACAGAGTGATACCTTTTGCTAGAGTTTAGAAAGTTTCTTTTGAATACAGCAATAAATGCACTGCTATCCTACTACCACTGCCATTAAAGATGACTTCAGCATGGCATTATTGTCATTCTTTTTAAAGTAATTTATTGAGCTCTTGCACTTCATGGCACCCTGGTGAAGAATGATTTATTCAAGTCATGATTCAACTGTTTATCCATTGCAAATTTATCCACTAAAATTGCTGAAAAGAAGCTACTCAGAAGCATTCTAAGCAGGGTTTAGATGGCCATTGAAAATGTATGACTGCAAGGGCCCTAAATATATTTGTTTCTGTTTCTCAGAAGTGAGATTAAGAAGGACCTGAGGTTGATTGTGGAAGCAGAAAACTCCTTTCTTTTTTCCTTTTTCCTCCTTGAGAAAAATTAATCTCCTCAACAGTCTTTTTTTTTTGTCCTTCTTCTTTCACCTATGCCAAGGATGATTGTACAGAAATCATCTGTGAGTTTTCTCTATATTTGCAATTAGTGTTTGATGAAGGATATTAATAAATATTATTGTCCATGGCACTTGCGCATCAATATTATAAAAGAAAGGCTAATATAATGTTACAGCATGCTTTCAATTAGCCACTTTCTGTCTGTTCTTCCCTGATTATGAATAACAATTGTCCTCACATGACTCAGTGAGTCATTAATTTCTCCACTTGCACTAAAATCCAGCTTGTTCTTTATCGTTAGAAGTAAGAATGTTAGATCAGCAGCCTTAACTCCTTGAGATTTTAGAATGAAAAACAGAGTGGGAAATGGGCTCTGATGATGTCACAGAGTGGACCCTTGCATTGACCTTTGGTAACAAATGCAAAATTGTGTGGGGATATTAAAGAGACAATGGTTTGAGTCTTGGACTAGGACTCTGGGGAACCTGAGTTTGAATATCTTCTCAGCCATGGAAACCCACTGGGGGGCCTTGGGTAAGTCATTCTCAGCCTCAAAGGAAGGCAAAGACAACCCCCCTGAACAAATCTTGCCAAGAAAACCCCATGATAGGTTCACCTTAGGGTTGCCATAAGTCACAAACAACTTGAACTCACTCACCAGCAAGGGCTTCAAAGTGATGCAGAAATATTTGAAGAATCTACATGCAATTTTGAACTCAACAATTTTGCATTTGTTACAAAAGGTCACCCCAAGGGCCCAGTGCATTCATACATACAACAGATATTATGTACAACAAATACATGGCCAGAAAAAAGTGAAGCATACCTACAAACTACTTTGCACTGAGCCAATGAATGAGCTTGGATGCCAGTTGGGAGTGGGAAAAAGATGTGTACTCACATTTTAATACCAGTTCACATAACAAAAAATAAATCTTCCTCCAGCATTGTATATCTGGAGAAAGTATGACAATTCAGAAGATGTTCAGAAGATGCCCCAAAGTCTACCAACCCTAATTAGAGGGAGAACTAAGAACTCTCCTCACTGTGGAGTCGTACGTTTAGTATTATTTAAGGCAGAGTTACACCTGGAGCCTCCTTAACATGCTGCCCCTTTTCCTTGCTGCTGCTTGTTTCCTTTTCCTCTTCAACTGAGTGAGCAGTGAGAAGAGTAAAGAAAAGGAGGAGGAAATTTTGCACACTATCTTCTCTGGCCATTTCTGCCCTACACTGTTATAGTACTATTATTCAACTTTCAACATCCTGTGGAATTCTGGGGTTTATTGTTTACTGAGGCCAAAGAGCTCTCTGGCTGAGAATTCTAAACCCCAAGATTCCATAGGATGTTGAAAGTGGAGTAAATAGCACTATAACAGTGTAGTTTAGAAATGACCTTGGTGTCTTCAGGAGGTGGTGCTGCCTGGGCCTATAGGGAGAGGCAAGCAGATGAACAGCAACAACCATCTTCCTCAACCCCTTCCCCACAAATTCTGAACTAGCACTGTGGCCCTACCCTCAATTATGTGTCCTTTTCATAATGACTGACATGTCTGACTGGTTGCCCCAGTCAATGACTGCTTTTCTTCATGGTTCAATAGACATAGAAGGGAAGTAGGGGATCTTTTAAAAAACAACATTTTAATCTAAAGAGAAGTCAGAATTTCAGAAGACATACCATGCAAATGGGAAATTGAAATGCCCTGAGAAATAATAATATGAAAAGATAAGCTGTGACATGTTTTCTTAGTGCAGCTGTTTTCCAGGCAGGCACTTGAAATTTCAGGGCATCCAGCGTCATTTCTTTCCTTACCCAAAACAAGACTGGCCTTGGAGGTTGTTCTGTGTAGGAGATGGACTCATAAATCTCCAGGCGGGCAGGCAGCTTGCCCACCCATTGCTATTTCATGGAACTCCAGCCTCCCAGGATGAATGATGCTTGGTATCTTCTGTATTTCTAAATTTCCCCTCAAGAATTCCCATCCTTCTTCCTTTATGACCTTTTCCCTATCATTGTTCTCATCCCGTAGAATATCTTAACTTCTCTCCATCACCTAGGTTGGGTTAGTGCTTGGAACCAGCCTGTCCACACAACTGTTCTTTAATTCAGGAATGGGAATCAAGAGCGGGAATCCAAATCAGGCAGCCTGACAAGTCCCAGTATCCCCAGTCAGAATAGCTGATAGTAAGAAATTTTGGGAATTGCAATCCAGCAACATCTGGGGATTTGCCTGGTTTTAAGTGCTTGAGACTGCAAAGATTTATAAATAAAATGAATCCTGCTATATGTACTTGTTAATTTTGTCATGAAACACCTTTTTCATAGCAATGTTAGTCTGTTTCACCATAACAAGAGATATAGGGATTGTATAGCACCCTTGAGACTAGCTGAGAAAAATAATTTTCTAGCATAAACTTCTGTGAACTCTGGTCCTCTTGCATCTGCTGTCTTGCTTCTGAAGAAGTAGACTGGAATCTGTGAGAGCTTATGCTGGAAAAGACTTTTTCTCAGTTAGTTTCAAAGGTGCTAGAATAAAGGTGCCCATCATTTTTCTATACTATTGCTGTGCCAGCTTCACCATGTAACCTAATTCTTATTTTTTTAAAAATGTGTGGCATCAGTTCCAATTTTATCAATGCTTTTGGTCCATCCAGGCTGTATTCCATTGTGTCCTTAGCATGACTTTTATGGTTTTTGATAGAATGGCATTAAGAGACCCTCAGTTGCTAGTGTGTTATTTTAAAACTCATGTTGCCAGGAACAGCTGGAAAAACTTCCTTTCATTTGTTTATGGGGATCAGAACAATATAATAAAGCCATGGATTTTAAATGCAAAAAGATACCTCAGAATTTCCCAGCAAAAGCTATATTTCTTAAAAAGCAAAAGAATGTACAAAAAAGTACTCTTACGTATTTCCTAAAATTTCCCAATATTTGTAATTTGCTACCAGGTTCTTTAAATGCTGTATCTTCCAAGGCAGTTTATTAAGTTTTGTTTTCATTATATTCTCAGTGGACTTTCTTGTTCTTGTGGTTTCATAGTGAATCAAACTCTGATTAGTATTCCTGCAACAATTTCTTCCAGGCTAGTTAAGCATATATGAGGAACTTCCTTTGGATTGATTATAAGCTTGTTACCCTGACCTCTGGGGGTCCCGGGAGGGACACCTAAATAACCAAACAATGACACAACTTTGGGGAAAATTAGCTGGAGCACTCATTAAAGCTAGCGAGATGTTACTGCGGTCTAGGCCTACCCAGAGATAGCACTCGATATCACTTTGATATCAAACCATTCGGCTTTCCTCTGCCACCCTGCTCCACGTGTTTGTGAGACCTCTGGACAAGCACGTAAACAGGTGCGGCCGATAATTGCTGGACATTCCATTCTCCGCCCGGGCAGGCCAGACAGAGCCGGTTCATCGCTTCAGGGACCTCTCCAGCAAACACCTCATTGCATATGCACGATACTAACAAAGGCTCCCTGCCCCGAGCAGGTAGCCTCACAAAGCTGTACTAAGCGCTCTGCATTTGCATACTGGCTACACTATTGTTAATTCGGGTCTAAGTCAATCATGCTAAATTCTGACCTTTCCAAGGCTTTGTCCCGTGCCCAAAACACATTGTTCTCACCAAGTAAGGTATGGCCTGCAGTCACAATTCACCCTATAAAACCCCCTGATTCCGAGACCCTCCTCGGATCGCTCCCAAGTTCCAGATTGCCTTGCTGCCATTTTGTTCGGTGAGCTCCCCTCAGCGAACCGCGCTGAGCTTCTTCCCTGCACCCCAACGTTGCTCTCAAGCTCCAGGACTACGAGACAGGTGTCGTATCACCCACTTCCCTCTAAAAATCCCTATTTCAAGTCTAGTTAGCTGTGTGACTGTGGTGTCTTTAATATTTGTCTGTATTTAATAAAACATCAATTTTATTACTTTAAACCGTCTGACTGCTTGACTGGCATGACCCCATAGACGCTGGGTTGCAAGATCCTGCTAAGTTACCCTGCCTCTCGCTAGCTTTAGTGAATGCTCCAGCTAATTTTCCCCAAAGTGTTGTTGTTGTTTGGTTATTTAGGTGTCCCTCCGGGGACCCCCAGAGATCAGAGTAACAGAGAGGCAGGGTAATGTAGCAGGATCTTGCAACCCAGCGTCTAGGGGGTCAGGTCAGTCAAGCAGTCAGATGGTTTAAAGTAATAAAGATGATTTTTTTTTAATAAAACACAAACATTCAATTGTAAAACAAATTATCCAGATAAAATACCAAAAGTACAATATAATATAAAACAAATGGACAAGTACATGTAATCAAACTATACAAAATGATAAAACAACATTAAGGGAAATTCCAAAAGCTTTTGAAAGTGAGAAGTGAGAAAGTTTTTAACTGAAGTTTAAAAATAACAGGGGAAGGAGCAGTCTACAAATGTTCAGGAAGGCAATTCTAGTTGCTGGTACGAATTTGAGCAGACCCATTGAATCAGTTGCTGAATGGCAACTCATCACTTATGTGTTTTGGTGTATTATGAGTTTCATTTCTTTATGATATTTTATGCAACTTACTATTTTGTATTTTACTAGTTTTCAGGTTCATTTATTGTATTCTTCCCCCTCCCCAGTGGTTTGCTGTTAGCTGCTCAGAGAACTCTGCTTATGAGGTGGCATTAAAATGTGATTCACTCATACATATATTAATACTCAGGGCTTAGAAATAAGAGACTAAAAGTATCTCAATTTAACCTTTTAGATTACAATAACAACTTTGGGTTAGTTATCTTTCAAAGGTAAGGTAATGGATGGGATGAATTTTGTAAGGGCAGTGAGTAACTATTAAAGGTTATTGTTTTCAGCTTACCTTTTTTTCCCCCATCTGTAACTAATTTTATTTTTCAGGAAAAAATTTGCCAAATGTTTATATTCCTGACGTTTTCTTAGAATCTGATATGGGATATCTTTAAATATTTTTAATTCTGTATCATTCACCATTAGTTTTTTCTCATAACTCATTTGCAATATTTGCTCCTTAATCATTGTTCTCGTAAAGCAAATAACAATATCCCTTGGTAGTTTCCTTTCTCTTGCTGTTCTAGATGATGTTCTAAATATCTGATCTATTACCCCTTCTATCTTTTCCTCTGGTGATTCAATATCTTCTGCCAAAAAAGGTATCAATTTACTATACAAATTTTCAGAAGTAGAATCCTGTAATCCTCTCAGTTTAAGGCATCTCTCCTGGTATCTAATTTCTTGTATATCTATCTGAAATTTCTCTTCTTCTTGTTTCTTTCTGAGTGTCTCAACCGTGTCTTCAAATTGTCTTGTTTGTTCTTTCAAAACTTTAGTTTCTCCCTTTAAAGTAGTTACATCTTTAGTTATGTTATCCAACTTCTTTCCAATTTTATTCAATTCCTGTTTCATATCTAAACACATCTCAGACCTAGTTTCTTTTAGATCTTGTCTTATCTCTTCTTTAAAATTTCTAAACTCTTCCATAATCTGTATTAGTAATTCATTAGATTGTGATGATAAATCTATTGATGTTTTTTCTTGTTGATGTTTTGGCAGTGCTTGCAGCTGCTGCTACATTAGCTGCTCCTTTTCTGGTTCGAGAGTCCATCATGTAAATGTAAGATAACATCTGTCTTATATATTGTAAATATCTTAAATATTTTAAATATTACATTAAATATTAAATATTAAATATTACAAACTTCAACTGACTAGGCACCTATAGTTAATTCATTAAATTCAATTGAAAAATATATCTATTAATGTCAATCAGTTTTTATACCAGTCAGTAGTAAATGAAAGGTTACAATTGTCCTTAAATAACAAAGAATTCTTACATTAGACTAGATATATATAAATATAATATAAATATAGTATATTATAATAAATATAAGTAAGTATAGATAAGTATATAAATGTAACAAGTGAATTTATACCTTTGCTAAACTGATATTATATATCCTTGTTCTATATATTAATCTGTATTCTAATCAATCTATTCAAATAATACCTTCAGCATATAATTAATTATTCAATAGAAGCTCCTTCTTAAAAATTCATAGTACCACGGAAGTATTTTCAATGAATTATGTCAATTTTCTAAATACAGTTAATGGCTAATCTATTCAATCAATTTCAATCACTACTACAGCCTACAATTAATTGTTCAGCAGAAGCTCCTTCTTATAAATTAATATAACATAGAAACATAGAACATAGAAATTCACATAAATAATTCACATAAAATATTTCACATAAATTCATAAAACCATAGAACTGTTTTCAATGAATTATGTAAAATTTTCTAGATGATGTTTTATTGAGTACAGACAAATATTAAAGACACCACAGTCACACAGATAACTAAGGAATCAGAGATTGACTTGGAATAGGGATTTTCAGAGGGAAATGGGTGATATGACACCTGTCTCGCCCTGGAGAGGTTTGAAGATTGAGTTCGTTGGTATGGAGTCTCAGTATGTGGGACTGAGGGGACAGCTTGCCAAACAAAGCGGCAGCAAGGTGGGGTGGTCTTGGAATCAGGGGTTTTTATAGGGTGAATTGTGACTGCAGGCCATACCTTACTCGGTGAGGACAATACGTTTTAGGAGCGGGACAAAACCTTGGAAAGTCAGGTTTTAGCATGATTGACTTAGAGACGGATTAACAATAGTGTAGCCAGTATGCAAATGTGGAGCGCTTAGTACAGCTTTGTCAGGTTACCTGCTTGGGACAGAGAGTCTTTGTTAGTATCGCGCATATGCAATGAGGTGTTTGCCGGAGAGGTCCCTGAAGCGACAAACTGGCTTTATCCCACCCCTTCCTTCTGCAGTGCAGCTGTAGGCTGGGGGAAGAAGGGGCAGGGCAGTCATGCGACCAGGAAGCCAGCTGCGGGACGAAGGAGCAGTGAAGAGAGCGCCTCGTGCAAGAACCTGCTTGTGCGAACGGCACCCCCCACCTCCGCGATAAGGTAACGTGCGGAAAAGGCCCAGGAGTGGTGGTGTGCAAGCACGAGCCACGCGTCCGCGTCCTCCTGCCCCCTGTTCAGAAGGGACTGAAATCACTCCCCTTCTCCGCTACCGGGAGAACCTCCCGTCTGATGGGCCAGCTTGGGGGCGGCGGCCGCAGCACAGGGGGCAGACCCCCTCCTCGCCACAGCCCCTGCCCCACTCGCCACGGAGGGGGGCGCCACGGAAGGGCTGGGGGGCTACAAGGCAGCGTTTTTCTGGGGGGGCGAGCTAAGCCCGGTGCAAAAGACAAAGGCACTGGGATTCCTCCCCCCTCTGGCCAGGGTCCACACTCTGGAAACTTTTCCCACACTGCCCCCCCCAGCGGAAACGAGAGCGAAGCAGAAGCAGAGCCCGGGGGGGGTTCTGGAGTTTTTTCCCAGGGGAGACGTGCAGCTCCTCTTTCCCTCCCTGCCCACCCCCCGTTCCTGGCCGGCGAGGCGGCCTTTGCCGGGGAGGGAGAGGCATTGTAAATAATAAATAATTTTATGGTTGGGGGTCAGCACAACATGAGGAACTGTATTAAAGGGTTGCGGCATTAGGAAGGTTGAGAACCACTGCTCTAAACCCTCTAGAGTACAGTGTAGGACAGAGGGAACCCATTCTGCCAACAGTCTCTGCACTATAGGATATCACTCATAATGCTGTAATTCCATTTTTAATTCTCTCATCTGCCCCATATATCCCCTTTTCAATCCCTGATGTGTGAAATTCAGCCAGATTTTACTAGGTACTAAAGATTTCCTTGCACATTTCTCACAGCATGTCAAGAGAGCATGATCTTAAGTCTGTCTGTCACATCTAATCACTTTTAAATCTTCCAAATTTCTAAAATTTCTAAAAGTTGCTTCTGCCTCAGTTGACTGTTTCACAGTGGTGAATGTACAATTCACAATTCAAATACTGAGGATGAATTAATATTGGCATTAAGCAGTAGCAACCTAAAATAAGAAACAAGAGTAATTGTATAGCCCTGAGTAAGGAGGGAAAATATTATCAGCTTACTTGATAGCAAATGTGTTTTATCTCTTTTGAACCTCCATCACTCAATTTCATGAAAGACCCCAGGTCTTAGAAGTGCAACAACGTGAAGAATCCAGAATGCCTCACTGTGGGCAGTAGTAATAGAGGTAGTTAGACTGATGATGCCATTTCCACACTAGACTGTTATAGCACTATTATTTCACTTTCAACATCCTATGGAATCTTGGGCTTTTCAGTTTAGGGAGGGGCTGTCTGTCCCCTCCCTAAACTGCAAACCCCAAGATTGCATAGAATGTTGAAAGTGGAAAAATAGTGCTATAACAGTCTAGTGTAGAAATGGCCACAGTGATGTGAAATGTCCTTCCTTCTTGGCTCTACCTATCCTGACCTCTCTGTGATGTAAACTGATACTATTAGAGATGTTTCTCTGCCTCTTCTCATCACCCCCTCTCTCTTCCCAGTTCTTCTCAAGAATGCAGCTAAATTAGGATAGCATCCTGAATGACTTTCCTATCTTAGAATGGAATTCCTATAATGAAGCCTTTTATCTTGTTTTCTTAAGCCATTGGTGTCTTTCCTCCTTAATCAGTATTAATGCTCCATTGCAGATACGCACTCTCTATCAGTATTAAGCAGAAGTGATAAATGCTTCTTCTTTTATATTTTCTCCCCGTAGAGCGTAAGTTGGACACTTCTATCATATTTCTTTCTATTCACCTTCTCCCCTTCCAAGCTAAATGCCTCCAAACATTATAACTTTTTTTCACTGGTGAGTTGCTCCAGGCTCTCCTTCAGTGGTACCCTGATTTCTGGGGATCCCTGGGGGACACCTGGATTTACTCCAAGAATACAAAGGTTGGGGAAATTAGTGGAGCATTGCTTAGCATAGCGGAGGGCAGGGCAATGCAGCAAGATCTTTTATCCTATGTCTATGGAATCAGACTGCATGGAGAGACAAGTCAAGTGTACAATTAAAATTATTTTATTTATCAGAATTTGCAGAATTTACACACATGCATGCACGCACACACGCACACACACACACACAAAGCAGTCACTCATGCAAGCGCACCAGAGCTACTGAGTGTGAAAGAGCGGGAAAAGCTAAGGGAAAGAAAGTGGTTATACTGCACCTAATCTTGAAGACTGCAGTTTGGGAAAAGTTGAAGATAGATCAGCAGACCAAAAAAAAAAAAGACTGAAGGGAGCCTTAAACTAGCAGTATGACAGACGTTAGTCAAAGGTGAGAGTTCTCCAAAGAGAGCCCCAAAAGAGGACTTAATTATAGTGCAAAGTATGCCGGGAGGGGGCAGACCCTTTCCTGGCAAAAACAGAAGCCAAGTTATGCAGATGGACCTTGTATTTGTAGTGCCTGTGATTACGATCACTAACTTCATTGAGGAGACACTTAGTCTCTCTAGGTGTCAAAGTTGCTGTGTCAAGTAAGCTGATAATATTTTCCCTCCATTCGATGCGTGCATACATGCCTTCCGAGGTTTTGCTGTGGATACACGACTGGGGGATATTTGGTCTGACCTATGCCAGGGGGGTTTCAGTCTTTAGACCCAGATATCTCTGTTTCCATCTGGCAAACCTCTGGCTCAATAAATATATGGATAATAAATAATTCTCTTCCTCGAGAGTAGGTCTGTCAGCAGGTAATAAATATCTCACTCCCGCTGTCAACAGATAGTGAATATTTCCTTTCCACTATTAGCACAGCACATCAGCATAGTTGCCATTGTGTGCACTTTTTGCAGCTCTGCAATATTCTGTTTGAGGTGTGGTGATTGGAAAAGTGACTAGTAACACAGTATTTCAAGTGTGACTGTCCCACAAAGTTGTATAACAGATTAAGAATATTGGTGATTTTATTTTTAATTCTCTTTCTCATGATTCCCAAAATGAAATTTGCCTTTTTCAAGGAGTTGCATACTGGATTGACATTTTCTATGAATTGGTACCATGGGGATAAGATCCCTATTTGGTCTGCCACCCTTGGAGCTTGGAAAAGTGACTGTAACTAACAGAAAGCCCTACTCAGCATGGTCAGTGGAGGTGTAATCCCAAAAACAATTTTTGGAAGTTATGGCATGGGAAACAATTTCAGTTGGTTCACATTTTAATATATACTGAATAAGTTACACTCCCCAAATGGACATGTGAACCATAATCTGGTTTTCCTTCCATTTTGTTCTTCTCCAGTTTTTACTAATGTAAGCAAAAGTACGTACAACTTTAAAAAGGTGTACATTAGGGAGAATTGATACAGTAGGAACAATGCATACAGAAATGAGTACACTGGGATAAATATGTAAAAATGTGCTAATTAGAAGAACCACATACAAAAATATGGATGAATTTTGGTGTAGATGGCCAACGATAAACAAAACAAAGCGGAAATTGATGAAGAACAATTGAGTTTAACAAATTCGGACAATCACTGGATGGAATCTCATAGTAAAGAGATGCAAAGGAAAGACATGCTAAAGGAAAAAGAGACCCAGCAAAGGCGAGAGTTCTTGAAGAATGAGTTGCGAAAAGCACAATCTCAAACAATCCCATGGAAGAAGAAAAATAGGAAACATCTAAAAAGCCAATATGACTGTACAGCAGACTTAAGGAGGATGTGAAAAGAAAAGGGGCATATAGAAGGGAAGGAAGAATAAATCACTGAGAAAGAGTACAAGAATGTTTAGCCCAAGCTTGTGGTATAAGAAAAGCTAAAGCTCCAAATGAGCTGAGACTAACTAGGCAAACAAAGAGCAACAAAGAGGTTTCCCCCCCAGATCCATTAAAGGTAAGGCAATAACCAAAGAGTCAGTGGGGCTGCAGTTCAATAAGTATGCCAAAATGTTAACATCACAATGAAAAGGCAGAACTGCTTTGTTTTGCTTCAGTTTTTGTTTTTTGAGAAAGAGGACTGCAGCAGCAGAGATCTTGGCAGGGGATCTGGACTGTAAATCAAGACTGATAGGGAGGTAGTCAGGCAGGGCCAGATGAACTGCATCCCAGAGCACTGAAGGGATTTGCTGACGTACTCTTTGAATGCCTTGCCATCATCTTTGAGAAATCTTGGAGAACAGGTGAGGTGCCAAAGGACTGGAGAAGGGCAAACATTGTCCCTCTCTTCAGAAAAGGCAAAGAAGAAGATCCAGAAGGCTACAGACCAGTCAGCAGCTTTTATCATGTATGTTGTCAAAAGCCTTTTAAAGCTGTAATAAACACTAGTACCTCAATCCATCCTACTTTGGGTCATCATATTGAGAAAGAAACAGGATTTAAATGAAATAAATAAAACAATAAATAAATAAAATATCCATATGCTTGTTGACTCTAAAAGAATCTAATGGGTTTTCAAAATAGCCCTTGATTTGCCAAAGCCTGCCAATTTTAATTTAGTAAGGTTTCTCCCTCAGGTAATGTTATTGTGACTACTTTCCTGTCCTCTGGAACAGAGCACAGTCTTAGAACATTTTACTTATTTTTGTTAGAAGTCTAGCCAAAACGAACACACACAAAAACTTCTTTGTAAGGCTTTTTTTAAAAAAGGACTCTCAAATACCATCTGGGCATGGTGACTTCTTTGTTTGCAATTTGTTTATGTGGTAAAAACTGGGATCTACCAGTTGAAATACTGATACCTTCAGCAACATTTCATTCATCTGTCTCAGTATCTCAGACTTCTTGTTGTAGTGTTTCTTCAAGTCATTTCTGACTTATTGCAACCCTAAGGTGGTCCTATGATGAAGTTCAAAGGGAGTTTGCTTTTGCCTTCCTCTGAGGTTAAGAGAGTGTGATTTGCCCAAGGTCACCCAGTGAGTTGTTGACATTTACAGCCCAAGACGGCTCTGTCTGTTCCTGCGTTAAGGGTTAAATGTTTCTTGTTTACTTCACTGCTATAGCAACAGCAGAAGCCTAGCAGTTCCCAGCTCAAATCAGATAAGAGGCTGAGCGTCTCTCCATCTTTCACTTCTCATAACAAGCTAGTATGTTGTGTCTGGTGGATTCCTATTCTCATGGTAGAAAATTGTTGACAAGTGTCTACTTAAAGGACTGCCTGAAAACAGGTGGTGTGCATTTTGCATTCTCTTTGTATTCCTGTATTCTGTTTTTTCCTTTTGCTGTCTCTGCTGTTGGAGACATGGATTTTACTTAGCTAAACATGTAATCAAGCTTTGCTCTTCAATAAACTGAGTAGTTTTTGGACAAACCGAATGGCCTCGTTCACTGGCAGTTTCATGGGACTTAACAAGTTTTTTCTTGCTTTTAAGGACAGCTAAACTGTGGGTCATGCTAGTACATACAGCATGCCCCCCTGCATTTTCCGACATGGGTTTCCATAACTGAATGGGGATTTGAACCCAGAGTTGTAGTCTCTACACCACACTGACTCTTTTTATCCAAAACTTCATTCTCTTATCTCAGACTGCATGAAATTATCAGTTTAGCCACACAGGCATCTGTCCTACATCTCCTGCCATAGGGACAAGTGCAAAGAATTCACTAAGCTTCTCTGCAGTCTCCTGCCCTACGTTTATGACCCCTGAAATCCTTTTTCTATCTAATAATCTAAGTGCTTCCCTAGCCAGTTTCCTTTTTCTAATGTATTTATATGTTTTTATATATATACATAAACTATACTTGTGGTTTAAATGTTATTAACAAGATGATCCTCAGTAATTTTTTCCCCCATCCATGGCCATCTTCTCTTCTTTCTTTTGGTTGTATTTCCCTTTGTTCTCTATGTTTGGACTTTGTTTTGTGAAAGGAGCCTTCTCTTTCTATTAGTTTCTTGACTACTGCTCACTGACTATGCAGGCTGCATCTTGAATTTGCTGGTACCATTCTTCAATTGCAGTATATAGCTTTATTCTGTTTGTGTGGTTTGTGTAAACCTCCAAATCTTCTGGGGTGATTTAAAAATTGCTCTGCCCCCTTTTTTCATGTTGGGCTTTGGCAGTCTGATTCTATTCTTGTTCAAATACAACCTGTCCTTTTTGCATAGGCTTCGTTTTTATCTTGCTCTGAGGCTCTGTATACCCAGGTAGGCAATTCAACACACTGCATACATCCTCAAAACAAACCCAGTTCCCAATGTCTCTGATTCATAACCCCAGAGAATGAATTCCTTCTAAGGGATCTGTTACTGCAGTAGATAACCCTATCCTGGGGTCTACAATTTAATATCAAAAATTATCTCCACATGCTTGAGAGGTCCCCCGAACGAGTACACAGGCAGGCACAGTCGAATGGCCGAAAGCAAGAAAAACCCAGTCAGACCAGTAAACTCTGAATCATGTCACCCCAGGAGATCTCCAGCCAGGTGAAACATAAAAGTATAAAAGAGAGTCCTCAACCCCAAGAAGCCAACTTGATGGGATTAACGCTTCTGACAAATGACCCATCAAGCGAGGACGGCAAATCTAATCAGGCAAGGAACTTTGACATTTTGGAGCTTTGTTCTCCCAATCATGCAAAGGATGTGGACAGTTTGGAGCTTTGTTTTAGCTCCTCCACCGATTGTTCTCTCCGGGATAGGATTAGCCCTCCAGGTGCCTTTTCCCTCATAAATAGACCTGGTTTTTTAGCGTTTCCTCAGATTGCTCTGGATCGCTCCTGGCTTGCCATCACTCCATCCGGCTACCTCCTCAGCTCCCTCTGTGCTGAGTCCCACTTCTCCACTGCTGTCTCTGCTATCCAGACTTCAGGACCAGGTGCATTATTTCCCTGATGTGGTGAACTGTTCCGTTTGTGGTTTATCTGTTTCCTCCAGTTATCTGGGCACTACAACTGAGAGGTATGGGTTCTCCAGGTAAACAAAGGGTTAATTATATGATGGGTTAGGTGATATTAAGGAGTCAGCACCACAAGGAGCAACACAGATCATGAGAGGCAATTACCCAATTGAGATTACCAGTTTGTTAGAAGTGTGAAAACTTCAAGATGCTACCAAGACAAGGGGTTATGAAACATGGCAGCACAAGGTTCAAGATAGACTTTTGGGACTTGGAGAGACTTGAGAGCCTTTGGGACTGATGGAGAGGTAGAGGAGCTGTTGACTGCCTCACAATTCCTAGGAAGGTTTGCTTGTAGGCTGGAGAAGGGGTCCAGGCTCCCAGTTTCCTATGAGTATATGAAAATTCAAAATACCAACAGTATTGTGAGTGGAATAGTGATGCTTAGCTAATCACATTAGAGCTTATGTTTTCTTTCTGATCTTAGACTTAGACAAGTAATACCTGAAAGAAGACGCCTTCATGTTCAAGATACCCTCTTGCTAATATAACATTGCTTGATTAGAATAAAAGCTCTCCTTAAAAGATCCCCTCTCTTCCATTCTCATTCCACATGCCTTTGCTTGGTGTCTTCACATGTGTGTATAGGATTCTCATCATCCATGGGTGGGGAAGGGCTCTGCAGAGTCAAAGGTAGGAAAAGAGCAAGCTGAACCTCTCAGTAACTTCCAGCTGAGTCACTGAATTTTGCAGTGCAGAACATTACTGGGTGTGGCAGTTGATAGCATTTGGGGAGTCCTCAAAATTCATGGGGTCATCATAAGTTGATAGGTAACTTGAAGGTACACACACACACACACACACACTCCTGAATTGCTGGAGATGGAACCAAGTTTGTAACATCTGTCCAACAAATATCCTGCTTCTGAATACAGCTTTGTAATGTGTTCATCTCAAATCAGCCAGTAAAATACTGCAATGAACTGTTGCTACTCTGATTTTTTTCTTTTTTTGGTAATAATGGAAATGTGCTGTTAAAGATTTTATCTCCCTCTTATCGCTGTATGCACTGGAAATGCTAGCCAGTGTGAAACATTAGGGGGCTTCAGCATGCACAGTTGGCTTGACAGGGCCTGGTCAACTATAGCACTGGAGAAACTGACACTCAAACTGAGGGCAGCAAAAAGCCAGTGTAGAGAGATGCCTTCATTGCCGTGTGGAATCCATTTGTTTTGTTTATAAACAAAGACTCATATGCTTCTGTGCATCATGTGAAATTCTGGAAGAATGTTAGTCTTTTCTCCTCTTTTGTCTGACTCCCATAATTTGCCTGCATGTAAGCAAAGTTTTTCTTCTATGAACAATTGCCATTGTGTATTGACTGCATATTTTTATGTCCCCTAGCTTAATTTAGAATGTATTGTTATAGAAGTGTTTTTTTTAAAGGAGTATATTCAGCATTTGATCACAGCAATTAAATGCTGATGTACTCTAAACTGCCAAGGTCTCCAGAATGCTCTGGATGGGTGTCAGTGGTTGCTGTTAAAAGATGCCTACCTTTAACTGATACTTTGCCTCATGCTACAACAATTCCTCATGAACATTTTCTAGTATTTGGTCAGATTATCAATGGAAACATAATCAAATCGAAACAGAAGTAGTATTGCCCAGGAGATCAGGGTCACAAAGAAGATTCTCCATGCCAGATATTCTCTTTGTAAGAGAGGGTGCTCAGAGTCTACAGTGAGTAGAATCTTCAGGCTTTATAACAGGAAAAAGCATTCAAAAAGGACAAGAATGGGGAACCATTCACACTAATTTTAAACCCATTCTGCACTGGACTGTTATAGCGCTGTTATTCCACTTGCAACATCCTATGGAATCCTGGGGTTTGCAGTTTCGGGAGGGGCCACCTTCCCCCCCTGAAACTGCAAACCCCAGGATTCCATAGGATGTTGCAAGTGGAATAATAGCGCTATAACAGTCCAGTGCGGAAATGGCCTTAAAGTTACTTCCACAACTCTGTAATAACAGAAATACAGAGTTCCTTCTGCATAGACTTCAGCAATGAATATGGTTAGAAAGCCCACTCACAGTTCCCTGTTCTGGAAAGATTGTTAGAATTAGCCTTGAGATATTCAGTGTGACACATTTTGACCAACACCATCCTGCGAGGCCAGGCATGCTTCTTTCTGCCCCTCCCTTTCCCAGGCCATTTCCCCACATTTCCCAGGCCGAGAAGGCTGGCCCCTCCCTAAACTGCAAACCCCAGGATTCCATAGGATGTTGCAAGTGGAATAATAGCGCTATAACAGTCTAGTGCAGAAATGGTCCCAGATGTGTGTAAAATGGTTCTTATTCTGAGACACTATTGATTTGAGGTACATATAAAATGCCACTCACATGCATCAGCAAGTCTCTACAGGTATGTTAGGAAATACCAGCTATTGTCACGTATTAATTTGTGTTTCCATCAGGATTTCAAAATTATTTATATATTAGTTTACAGACGAAAAACATTTAAAAGAATTGCAATGTTGGAGAATAATATTATATATGGTGATGATGGTCCGCATTGAGTATACACAACTTTGGAAAAATGAAACTACACCTACTATTGAACAGTGGTGGACAACCTTTATGGAAAACAGAAATGCGGACATTCTTACACAAAGACTAAAAGGGAAATCAGATGAAGACATTAATAAAGAGTGGAAGATTGTTACAGATTTGGGTTGGGTGTAGACAGAAGGCATACATAATTCATGATATCAACTACCATACAGAGTAATAATCATTGGAATATCATGTAACAAGTAAAGTAGAGAAATATAGCAGGAACTAACAAATTATGGATTGCTAACATTTTATTGCGATACGTGGTATAATAAATAGAGGAAATATTAATAATTGTAATCCAGAAAGGAAAGGAAGAAGAAATAATATTGCATGTAAACATTGCAGAAATAATTGTTTGTTTTATTTGTTGAAACTTTAATAAAATTATATATATAAAAAAGAATTGCAATGCAAGTAGAACACCACTCCCTATGATCTCTCACCTCTCTCCTATTTTGAGACAGTATTTAGAGACTTTATCTCCATTGCCAGATATTTAGTAATTTTCATAATGTGAGATAATACTAGGAATGCCATCATCATCATCATCATCATCATCACCACCATAATCAAACCTGAGGCGATATACATTTTACACACAGGTACATAGTTATATACATTCTACACACAAGTAAAAATATAATATAAAAATATAAACAGTCTGTGTTAAAATAAAGCATAGGGTATAATTAATTACATATAAATGCATTTTAAAAACAGCTTAATAAATTAAGTTTAAAATTTGACAGAAAACACTGAGATTTAAACATATCATATATAAAAATTTCTATTAAAATCATATAGCCTTATTTCTGGTATACAACTTTTGATGACCCTACAGTTCCTAAAGCTGTGTCCCCTGCAAGACAGCTCAGGTGTTTACACCAAGGGGAGTTGTTAAGTTGTCAACATTTGTGTATCATGATACTTCGAGTTTTGAAAGCACAGAAGAAAAACTTTGCGACCTCCTCTGTTACTCTTTTTTCAGTATCCCCTAATAGATATATTAGGTATCATTCCAAAGGTCTTCCTGAGAACCTGCTCAGGAGTTACTACTAATCTTAATCTATCATCCTTATAAAAAAGTACAATAGAAAAGTACATGAGATAAAGATTCTACTAGTCCTTCCCCACAGGGGCATATGCAATCCTTGTACTCAATTTGCTGAAAACGTCCCTCTAATACAGCAGATGGAATAACGTTGAATCTGGCTTTACTAAATGCCATCCAGTATTTGGAGATTGTTAAAGTTTCAAGATAATTTGCACCCTTAGTTGGATCAAAACTCAAACCCAAGCTGATGAGGGAGCAAGTAGTGTGTGCAACAGATGTAGAATATTGGGTGTCGATATCTTTAATTTGTTGTGCAAAGATCAGCTTATCCCTGGGCCAGTCAAGAGTGCGGAGGAATGTATCTGAGAGGCCTAATGGCTGCAATTTTTCTTTCATGGCTTTAGATAGGTGAGTAATATAAGTATCAGATAAACATATCCAGCCTCTGGTCCTGCAAAGAGAACTCTTAGCAAGTACCCTAAGGCCCACTTCCATGTAGTACATTCAATCGATGTACAACAAGCCTCCAAGTGTAGGACCACTGATGGGACACAGTTTGGCACAGCAAATAATTTTCTGAGAAATGCTGAGAGTACCTGTTCTACTTTTGGCAAAAAACCCAGACTCCATACTGGAATACCAAACAGTAATTGAGGAAGAACCTTAGCCTGGAATACCTTAAGGGCAGCAGGGATCAGTTGTCCACCTTTGGTATAAAAGAATCAGACAATTGCTTTACTACTGCAGGTTGCATTCTCTATAGCAGTTGCCTGCTGTGATGCCTAGGGACCAGATGCATGCAACTCCCAAATATTTAAAATGCCTCACTTGTTCTACTTTATGACCAGCTGTGATCCAATTGAGTATGGAGTACTTTTTGGGAAAAAACATGATTTTAGATTTATTATAGTTAATAGTTAACTGGTTGTTTTCACAATACTCCATGAAAGCTCTTACTACTCATCTCAAGCCAATTTTAGTAAAGGAAAGAAGAACTTCATCATCCACGTATAAAAGTAAGGGGATACTAACTAAGGCTAGTTTAGGAGGGTGAAAAGTCTCTGGAGAGACAAATGAAGCAAGATCTTTGAGATACAAATTAAATAATGTGGGCACAAGAAGACATCCTTGTCGAACATCTCTTTTCACTGAGATGGTTTTAGTAAGATTACCCTGTACTGCACACTTCACTTGTATTGTGTTGCTAGATAACTTCATAATTAATCTAAGTAATCTTTTGTCAATAAAGGAAACAAGAAGTTTAGCCCACAGTTTGTCTCCAGGTACTGAGTCGAATGCTGATTTCAGATTCATGAAAGCAACATATAGGCTATTGCTATATGCTCCTGAATATTTTTTTGGCCAAATGATTTAGGACTACACAATGATCTATAGTTGACTTTCCCTTCCTAAAACCAGCTTGTTCATCCCCCAGTATTTTTTCTGTCTCTATCCATTCCATCAGATGATTATTAAGAAAGCAGCCATATCATTTGCCCACTACTGATAATAAGCTTATGGGACGATAGTTAGTGGGGTCATTTTTGTCTCCTTTTTTGTATATGGGGATGATGATGGCTTGAGACCAGCTATCAGGGCTGTTTGGTTAATGTGGGTAAAAAAGGTCACCAGTAAGAGTGTCCACCATGAAATATTTGCTTTTAAGAGTTCAGGCATGGTTAAGTCTGGGTCTGGGGCTTTGCCAAATCTCATTGTGGAGATCAAAGTTGCAACTTCATGTTGGGTTACTGGGGGCCAGTATGGAGTAGCCAAATGTTTTGCAGAGGCAGTGCATTTTCTTTCTAATGGCCCCGCTTTAAACTCTTCTCAGTCTTTAAACAGAGTGGCGAAATAGGCTACTAGGAATGTCAAAGTGTATCCTCAGACATGTGTGCACTTACCAGACACAAATGCCCAATTTTTCAGTTCAAAAGAGAAGGGGAGTGGCAGGGAGAAGGAGAGGTATAAAACCACAATCATTTTAATCTTATACTGTAAGCAGCCTTGGGATCCAAATTAGGAGTAAGGCAGAAAAATCAATCAATCAATCAATCAATCAATCAATCAATCAAAGAAACAAACTCACTCCTGTAACGATTGCCCAGTTGCCTTCCACAGAAATGAACTGAATACATTTATAGGATGAGTATTTGATTTTAGCACAGGAGAAAGGTGATCTGGGCTACAAGATGTGTGACCCACCCTATCAAATACAGCCTGTTAACCAGTTATGGGAATTCAGGCTTCATGGATTTGCTGCCTGCCTTGAACTGTAGGGTAAATAAAAGGATGGATAGAAGGTACATTTAAGTGACACAGACTTGCATAGAGCTAAGAACAGCAAGACAGACACATCTTTTGTAAGCTGTCTGTTGGCAGTCGTGTTTGATATGGCAGGATACAGAATGTTAAACAACAAACAAAACTCTTCTAGCAAGGCACTAAAATTGTCAAGGGTGTGACAAGAATGGGAACTCTTCAGGTCTCCAGGCCAGATGTTGCCCCAATGTGTTCTGTAAGCACTTTTCTTTCCAAACTAATGAATTTGAAATTTACTGTTATATTAAAGGATGTTCATTCAGCCATAAGCTTTTTCCATTGACATCTCTGAATATGCCAAAAGCTCTGCATAGAGATGAACTGCAGTTTGCAAGCAGAACAGCTGTTGCATATGAAACTTTCCACACTACACTGTTATAGTGCTATTATTTCACTTTCAACCTACTGTGGAATTCTGGGGTTTGTTGTTTCCTGAGGCCTAAGAGCTCTCTGGCTGAGAATTCTAAAAGCTTCTCCTTAAACTGCAAACCCCAGGGTCCCATAGGATGTTGAAAATGGAATAACAGCACTATAACAGTGCAGAAAGGCCCTGAGCTACACTTCACAGGCAATAAAGCTGTTGTACTGGGGCTTATTCTTTTGTAAGTATTCACAGAATTGTACAATGCTTTGTATGCTTAGTGTGAAAAAAAAATCAACTGAAGTATCAATTATGTTCAGCTCCACCCACTATTTCCTTGGCCCAATTCTGTGCTCTTTCCTTCAATTATTACTGGAAAACCCCAAAACTTTCCTAAATTGGAATTTGGCCTCTAGGATAAAAATAGCCTCCACCCATGGTAGTATAAGAATAGATAAAATTCTTGTGGATAAACACAGGCTGTAAAAAGGAAGGAAAGTTAGACATTTGAGGGCTAGGCCATTTCCACACTAGACCATTATAGTGCTATTATTCCTGGGGTTTGAAGTTTAGGGAGAGGCTTTTGAGGATTCCATAGGATGATATAAGTGGAATAATGGTAATATAACAGGCTAGTGTGGAAATGGCCCTAGTCTCTCTTCTGTTCTTGTGTCCTCTTTTGTGGGGTTTAGAATGTGTATTCAGCACATCCAGTCTGTGGCCCATTATTTATTTTCCACATTCGTTGACATATTTTTGTTTGAATGAATTTCATCTCTATAGCTTAGAACAGCTGTATTCCCTCCATTCCTGGTGATTAATTTCTCCCAAGTGCTTTGAGACCAGCCTTCACTTCATTCTCTAAAACCATAGGTTCTTTGTTGGCATGCTCCGCTTTGAAGGAATCTGTCATCCGTTCATCTCTTTTGTGTAGTGCTACAGGCCATTTCCGCACTAGACTGTGATAGCGTTATTATTCCACTTGCAACATCCTATGGAATCCTGGGTTTTGCAGTTTCGGGAGGGGCCGGCTGGCCTGTCCTGACACTGCAAACCCCAGGAACCCATAGGATGTTGCAAGTGGAATGATAGTGCTATCACAGTCTAGTGCGGAAATCACCTCAGTGCAGTGCTTCCATTTCCTTTTTACTTTGTCCTCAATGTATAATGCATTTCCCTGCTCTTGTATAGCATCCCTACTCTTGGTTGAAAAACTCCCTTTTGTTTATCTAATATTTTGGAAGAGATCTATTGGTCTACCTTTTTTGTTGTCTTCTTCTGTGTATCTGTATTGATTGGGCTGTGAACGCTCCTTAGCTGGTCAGGCTGCTGCTAGTGGAGAAGGAGGAAGACAACCAGAGGCAGGTTTTTAAAGGGCTACACAGCCTGAGCAGAGCTGCCAAGAGTAAAGGTTCTTCCAGAAAAGAAGCGCCTGAGGTGTGGGGGAAGAATATGAAGAAACTTGCAGATAATCAAACCCATAAACTTGCAGACAGCAAACCCACAAACACTGAGGGCCAACAGTATATTTATATTGATAGGTTTTCTGTGCATTCTTATTGCTATTAATTGGTCAGCCTTTGCATTATAACCTGATAGCTACATCTTGCATACTTTCAATGCCACCTCATTTCTCCTGAGTTGGCATTTCCAAAGCAAAACACTTAAGGCCATTTCTGCACCTTACTCTTTTCTGTTGTCTTCCTGGTATCATCCCAACAGTGCCTTTGCTGGATGGAAGTGTGTCTCCAACGCTCCCTTCTGCACCCAGCTGGCCACCTGTAGATGAGAGCGCGAGCGACACGCTCCTTCCTTCTGCAGTGCAGCCGGCCTCTTTGCTGTGCTGCACTGGGGAAGGAAGCACGTAGATTGTGATTCCTTCTGTTCTGCGTGGCTGCTGGCGACAGGACCATTGCACAGTCGTGGGCCATTAATGGATTTTTTCTGTTATGGTATATTCTACAAGAGCAATGGGTGGGGATGCCTTGGCAGTGGGACCACAATGACTTGGTGTGAAAGCATGACTTGCAGACTGCTGCCAATGCTTCCCCATCGTGAGACAGTAACGCCATGCAGAAATGACTTAAGTAATTAAAAGTGTTATGTTCCTGTTTGCTTTAGCTTATCCACTACAAGTAATTGCAGTTTATGCATTCCATTTTTTGTTTGTCAACATCTAGCTTTCCCTTATTTGGGCTTCTCACATCCCATATGGGTTGCACAGCTTTGGACTTTCCTCTTCATAACTGAGCAAATTAGCAGCTGAATATCCTTTCAGCTTGAGTCCAGTTTCATCATTAGATACAGCGCTGTCTATATTTGTCCACTACTGTTCCTCAGCTGGGTCTGATCACTTTCAGCACCATCTTTTTCAGTGCTACCTCTTGCTCCATTTTTGATTGCATGGCTGGAGAGTTTTCAAGGTAAAACATTCAGAAATGGTTTTCAGTGTCACCCTTGATAGACCCTCCACCCATGTCACTGCCTCTCACTACTACTGCTGCCCAGTAACTTCTCCTTCCCATATTAAAATATTTCACACATTTCATTTGGCTCCTCAGCAAAAGCCTATCTGACTTGGGAGACCCTACCATTAGCACTGCTATGTAAGCACAGCTTCATGCCATGTGGGAGCCCGCAATCCCACCACCACCATATGGTACAGTCATGGTGGGCTTCCAGTCAATACAGTATCAGTATCACATCGTTATTGGTTCCTCCTCTTTTATAGGACTTCCTCTTAACAATGTGATGAGATCTTCACATGAGGTCCTACTCTGTTTCCCACTACCACCTGAAGTCCATTGGCCTATCCTATGTGAGAGGGCCTTTTTGTTAGTGATGTGCTTCAAACCAAGAGAAATTCAACTATTGTTGGTCACTCCACAGTTGAAGGTACTTGGCCTTCACATGGGTCAAATCAAGGAACTTGCAGGCAGCTGTGGATATTCTTACTTCTCAGTCCACCCAGTGTGCCAGAGTTAATGTTTTCTCTTGGTATAACCAGTCTCATTTTGTCATCACCTCCAGATTTCCAGTGTATTTTCCTTTGGCTTATCCTTTTAATTTTCTTTCCCATTGATTGTGTGGCATCTTTTTCAAATATGCATGTTTTCTATACATATTGTCAAGCTACAAAAACTTCTGTAAGTTTTTTTAAAAATAGCAGTTTCTTAAGTTTTAGCCCTTTGTGTTCATAAACACTACAATTTGCACTCTAGTCTTCCATGAGCAATAAGAAGAATCTTCCCATTTCTCCGTTCTCCAGAATTTCTTAATTAGATGCAACTTGGTTGGATGATATAGATACTTGAGTGTACATTGAGATAATGCTTTTTTCAGACATTCAGACAAACCCATACAGGCCAGGGGGAGAATTGCAGCAGCAGTTCCACCCCTTGGCTGTCTATATTCATTTCTCTACAGAAATAATGTCTGCCAAAAAGAATGGTGAGAAGCTTTCCATTTTGTGAAAACCTTTTTTATTCATCTTCCATTTTATAGGTACCTTCCCAGTCTCTCTTTGCCCCAGGATGTGTTTTTTCTAGACTGTTTCATTTATAGGTTAACCACATATACATTTGATTTGCGAATACATTCTGAAATTGCAATAAAAATGTCATGCAATGACAAATGTAGACCTTTTCATTTGGGGGGACAATTGTGTATACCAGCTCTTGTTATTATTATTATTATTTTGTGTATGAGTGAAAGCAAAATGAAATCGTGCTTACTCTGATGTCAGATCAAAGTCAGGGGAGAATCTTTGAAAGCCACCTGCCAACCAGCTGAAGGCTTCACATGTTCCTGAGACTTGATCACCCTGATGGTCTACTATGGTTTAAAACTGTTGGTGCTTAAAGCCTAGCTTTGGTGTCTCCAGACATGTCAAGGTACAATGAGTTCTTGATAATGAACTGATAAGGTCTGAAAGAGTCTCTTTCAGGCTCAAGAAATTAACTGCCTCCTGGCCTACAAGACTTCAACAAATAAAATCCAATGATTAACTCATGTTCACTGCAAACCTCTTCTTTGCTGACAAGGAAGCTTTAAGAATGTTGACTGTTCTAGGAGTCATAAAGGGAATTACAGATCCTACATCTCTTTAATAAAGGCTGGAGGGAAAGGGGGACTGTTTGCCAGGTGTTCATCAGAAATCATAGAATTACAGACAGGCTGCCTGCTGATTATTTTGGGCTGCACTGAGTTATTACAAGTTTCCTGGGACTCAGCCCTTATAAAGGTACCTTTGATTTGAAAATGGAGAGGAAAGAAAAATGGCCTCTGATTATATAGTTGCTATAAATCATCTGGGTGTGTCTAACTGGTGACTTGAAGCTGAAGGAAACTCAGGAAAGACAGATTCAGCTTGCAAGCAAATACAGTAGTTGCCTGAAGTGTTTTTTGAGCAGTCAGCTAAAGTTGAAAAGCAAACTTCATGCCAAAACATTTCACTGAGAAGATTTTGGTTCCTGGCTGCAGATTTTCAAGTGCAGAAGGAAGGCTGTGCTTGAACGTTGGGTCCCAGGATCCAAGGTGCTTCATCTGCTGCTTGCTTGTGTTCTAAAACAGGGAAGAAGAAAAGGAAGTCTGCTCCCTTTTGTCGTTTCAACATCCAGCCTTGCTTCTTCTCGTGGATGAGGCACTTGGAGAGCCTTCAACAGGGCAATGGAACCTGGGAGTGCCAGCACAGAGGCGGCATTGCTCAGCAGTATCTTAGCAGCATATTCATTTATCACAGGTAGACTTCTCTGTTCGATGTTTTATCCAGGCTTTTATCCGTGCATCTGAAGGTGATATTCCTTTCTGTCTTTTCTCATAATTATTTTTAGCTTTCTTTTTTAAATAAAAACTAAGAAGACCAGTAAAGGGAAGAAAAACATTTGTGTTTACTATTGTATGTAATTTTTGATGTTGCTTTTCTGTGTAAGAACTGGTAGGAACCGAGATATACATCTAAGACAAGGCTGAATTGGTATTTTTTTCTCCATATCTGGTCAAAATACAGGTTAGACCAAGAAGAGATTTTGTTAATTAAAACTTAGTAAATGTGCAGAATTTTCATGGACCACTCCGAGCAGGACCACCTGTAAAGCAGGCCACTGCCCTTAACCCTGTATTTCAGATGACTGACTAAGTGATGATTATTTACCTAAAGAGCACACTAAGGTGAGATTATAAATAAATGGAAGAAAAAATACTGAGGAGCACTTAGCAGAATCCACAGGACAAAAGGGGATACAAGTCTCCATGTGCTCTGTAGCTGGTTTTTACAGTCATCCCTCCACATTCACTAGGGTTAGGGACACAGGATGCTTGTGAAAGTCGAAAAACTGTGAATAACTCTAGGCCCACCCAAACCATATTTGACACACAAAAAGTATGATCACTATGGCCCTTTCCACATGTGGGGGGGAATGCCTGAAAACGCCTGAAAATGGACTTACCAGCGGCCGGGCGAGTCCGTCGCCACGCGGAGCAGCGCAAGTTCGCTGCTCTGCAGTCCTCCGCGTCCCAAACGGCAGCTTCCGGTTGGTGGAGGCTCTCCCCAACCGGAGGAACTCGCCAGCCGGAAGCCTGCCCCCGGCAGATCTGCAGGCAAGCACTTGCATGCGCCTGCAAATCTGCTTCGGAGCCGGGCGATGAAGCGGCACGGGGTTGCGCGCTCAGTGCTTTTTAAAAACCTCTAAAAAGAGATTTTTAAAAAACACGCTGCATGACCAGTTCCAGTCGATCCTGAGTGGACTGAGGTGTGGAACTACAAAAAGTAGTCCACCCTAGTCCTCTCTATGGTGCAGAAGACCTCCGCTGGAGGGTGCTCTGCACCATTTTAAAATGCTAATGTGGAAATGGCCTATATTGAACCCACCGTGGATTCCTTTCAGGCATCAGGGTTCCTTCACAAGACAGAAGTGGGTGGCTGATGGGGCTTACTGCCACCTTCCTTGCTGCCCCACAGCGTTTTTAATAGGGACTTACAATCCTCATTCGCAGTTTCTCAGTCTCACGAGGCTTGCAGTTCCTATTAAAAATGGCATAGGGAGGCAGCAAAAGTGACAGCAAATAATCCGTGAATAATCAAATCTGCAAAAGTGAAACCTGCAAATGTAGAGGGCTGAATGTATTTATTAGTTGAACTTTGAATAAAGACCACCTACAGAGCACTTGGAGACTTGTCTCCCCTTTTTAAAATATTAATTGGGCTTTAAATAAAGACCATTTACAGAGCACTTGAAGACTTCCTTTCCCATTTTTTCCTGGAGATTTTAAGTGAGACGTCCCAATATATTCCTTGCTTGGCTGGTTATCAGTCCATTGGACTACTAATGTTAGAAATGTTCTCACAATGTTTTAAGGCTTTTTTGGGCTCATAACTGGATTTGCTTTCATCACCTAGGGTTCAGAGCTCCATAAACATAATGTTCCTTTTTTTTTTTTTTACTCTTAAGATCAAAGGCTTCCTCACTGTCAAGGCACACTCTCTGTCCTGTAATTCATAGAATTAATTATATATGTGTGTGTATTTAAGCTATTAGTTATTTTGGATATTGGCAGCTGGAGTGTTAAAATTAAGCAACTCTAGATGTTGTGGTCCTGTTTTAAATAAATGTATCCTCACGTCACAGGTAACAGTTTTTAATCTGTACTTGTGTTGGATATGTTGCATGACACTTCCAGTTCTCTTTAACAAATCCTTACTTTGAGAGCTGCCTTTCAATACGGAAATTGTAGTTCTAGTGCTTCTGATTAAATTTGCTATGACTGGAATGTATGAGGGATGACTGAATCCACTAGTTCTGCTCCACAGTTCTTCTGTTGCTGTGTTATGCCTTGCATTTATTTCCAGGTATCTTTTGGCAAGAAAAAAGAAAACAAAAGAAAACCTTGCAAAAGAAAAGTTTATTCATCTGACTTCATTTTTTTTTTTAAATTAGGCTTTCTATAGTAGGTTTTTTACTAGAGCCTAAATATCTGAAAGGCACCAGATCTCATCTGATCTTGGACACTAAACTGGTCAGCCCTGGTTAGTATTTGGAGGGAGACTGCCAACATATACCAGGTGCCAGAGACTATATGTCAGAAGAAGGAATTGGGAAAACCACCTCTGAGTATTCCTTGCCTGAGAAAAGTGCTAATTTCCTTGAACAGTTTAAAGGAAGGAAGATTATTATTTTTGAAAAATAGAAAAAAATATTTTAAAAAAATTCTAAAGTGGTAGTACACTCAGATTTCTGTTCACATCTTAATAAGAATTGTCATTCATATTACTTGTTGACAACTTTTTAAAAAGTTTGTCTCAGTAGTTTTAAGTGTACAGGGATCTTTGGCTTTCTCATCCCACTATTCATGCTGTGTCAGCAACTGTAATTGGTTAATTCCTCTTTTGGCATTCCAGCTTGATTGTTTTTGATTACACAGGGGAATTGGTGTAGGACAACAGCTAAGCAGGCAATGTTTAGCAGGGCCTGGAGGGAGCAATGGTTTGGATCTACCACTTCATCCTGAGTCACACCAGTCCATACTACCCAGCATGGGAGGTAGGGATGTGCAGTGATGTATTTAAGTCTTTTACTCCAAGTCTCAAGTCAAGTCTCAAGTCTTTACGGTCAAGTCTCAAGTCCTTGAAGATACTTTCAAGTGAAGTCTCAAGTCTGGAAGCCAACTTTATACCCCAACCAAAATTCCAGAATTATTGGATAGTGAGAAATAAATTCAGTTTTAACAATTTAAGCAGAGTTGGCTCTCCACTTTTGCAATTTTACCATCTTCAGTTTTGGGAGTGGGGAACAGAATCCTATCATACTTCCTACTGAAGATTTAGAAGGAAGGATCCTTCTTCCTCAAGCCTGTTGCCTAACACATTTGCTGTTCCCCTCTGAGAAGTGCATCCTGCACTCTGAGGGCGAGTCTTGTCTTTTGCTCTTAGGAAACTTTTTAGAAGGCTCCTCCAATATGCAGCAGGAACAGGCTGCTGAGCAGACCTCAAGCCTGCGTCAAGCCCATTGCCTAACCTGTTTGTTGTTCCCCTCTGAGAAATACACCACACTTTGGACTTGAGAGAGATTGTCATGTGACTAGGAGGCAAAAAGAGATGGAAGTGTTGTTCAAAGTTGTAAGGTTTCTGGATGAATGTATTATGTTAATGAACCAAGGGCATCAAGTCAGTCATTAAAAATATACAAGTCTTGAGTTGAGTCAGTGCATTATTTATGGCCAATTTGAATCACAGCAACTTAAGTCTGACTTGAGTCCGAGTCTATCGACTTGAGTCTACATCGCTGGGGATATGAGAGACAGCTCCTTCTTGAGTGGATTATATTTTTTTTAGTTTTCCTTTTTGATTGGCTTGTATTGTGCCTCTCTTCAGGGATGAAGCAGCTTTATACTAGGCAGGTTCAAATCCTGGTCAATAGTACAATTCTGAGTACTTCTTACTTGGACCTCAAATGCAATGCCTGAAAAGCAAACAGAGCTAGAGGGTGCAGGAAGACCTAGACTGGAGTAGGAGTAGGGGTTACTACCAGCATCATAATCTCTGCTGGAGTATAGCCTACCTCTCACTGTGTTACTCTGTATGTTGGGGGTCCCGGGAGGGGCACCCAGATAACCAATTAAAAACATAAGTTGGGGGAATTTAGCTTGAGCACTCTCTTGGCTAAATGAGAGGCAGGGTAACTTTAGCAAGGATCTTTTAACCCAATGTCTACGGCTTCAGGTCAGAGAGCAGGCAAGCAAGTTTAAAAGTAACCAAAATAACAATTTTATTGAAAGATAAACAGCAAATAAAAACAACACACACCCTAGCTAACTTGGAAGCAGAAATGGAGAGCTTAGGGATGGGTAATATGACACCTGATCTTGTAGTCCTGGAGAGAAAGATGGGGTTCTGGGGAAGAAAGTTCAGCGGGGCTCGCTGAGGGGAGTTTCCTTAGACAACCGGCAGCAAGGCGGGATGGAAGTCCAAAGTAGTCCAAGGAGGTCCCAAAAGTGGGGACCATTTATAGGGTGGAGTTTACCTGCAGGCTATGTCATGTTCGGTGAGAACAAAGGAAATTTGGAGCTGGACAAAGGAGTTGGAAAAGGTCAAGTTTAGCATGATTGTCTTGATGACAATAGCGTGGCCGGTACGTTGATAGCCCAATACAAAGGAATGGCTTGGCTCTTGACTGTGAGGCTTTGTGTAACTCTGAGCCGAGTGGAGCCGGTTTGCAGGGAGGTTTTTCCCTAAAGCAACGGAGAGGCTTAAACTGCCTGCCTGAATGAGGTTTTGGAATGTATAGTCATTAACGGCCGCGCTCGTACGTGCTCGTCCAGGGGACCTCTTGCAAACACGTGGAGTGAGATGGCAAAGAGAGGTCCAGCAAGGCCAAATTATTTGATACCAAAAGGATATCTAGTGCTCTCACCAGACATATCATAACTGTGATAACAACTGGACAGAACTGCTGTGGGTTTGGCACCTGTTAAGATCAATAATATTAAGAGGCTGGATGGAACTTTAACTGAAGTGCTGTGGGAAGATACTAGAAGTTAGTGTAGCTGGTGGAGTAACTTTGGTGCAGACCAGAGCGCATGTGGTAAAGGAAAGTGGCCAAAGATTCCATAGTGATTATTCCTGAAGGTGGTTGAAGGCTCCCTCCATTTTGAAAGGATTATCCCTCTGTAAGATTCTAGGCTGAGTAAGACATAGCTACAGACTAATTATGAATGGTTGGACTGCTCACGGTTTCTTATTAATGAAGTTGAGCTTATTCTGCACCAAGGATATTCTGCAGTGTCCTTTTTCTAGGCAGGTAGATCCTTATAAACAGAGTCTAGCAGTCCAGAGTCAATACTGGTAGAGCTGCACTCAACCAGCAGATGAGCACAGTCCAGAAGCTGAGACCAAGACCAAAATCAAAACAAACAAAACAAACCAGTAAGACAACATTGGCCTCAGCAAGTTGTTTTCAATTCTGAATCTGTCTATGGCTCGGTTGCTTGAACCACATGCATGATTCAGGCACCAAGGATCCTGCTCTAAGTGTTTTTGGGAAGGTGGCTATTTGCTTGGAAAGACCTCTTTACTTTTGAGGAGACTTCTCCAGGTGCAGAGCACTCCTCCTGGTGTTTGTCATTGTGGTTTGATACTATTAATTTAACCTGACCTAACTTAATGTAACACAACCTATGTAATTAACATTATTAAGATAATCAACAATATTTGTCTCTTAATATTTCACCTCCCTCCTCACTCAGCATGTATATAAATATCTACCAGCTTAGGATATCTCTTCATATTTTTAATGAAGTGGGCTATAGTCCAAGATGGTTCATGCCAAATAAAACTTGATATCTTTAAGATGCTTCTAGACTTTTTGTTGTTTTCACTATGAATTCATGTCTCTTAGATCTTCTCCTTCTATCATCAAGCTTAAATTAAAATTTTGTTGTTATTTGTCATCAATTCAGCTTTGATTTATTGCAACCCCAAATTACAAAGGTGTTATTAAATCAGATACTCTGAGCTTATTTAGCTAGACCACACAAACATATTATTTTATTCCCCTCCCCTCTCAAATGATTTCTCTTCTATTTTTTCAGAAATCCTGAGCGTGCAGCTCTGTATTTTGTGTCTGGCATTTGTATTGGACTCCTGTTGACCTTGGTGGCTTTAGTGCTCAGAATCTCCTGTCGAACTGATTGCAAAAAATCATCTACAAAAAAGCCGTCACGGGAGGCTGACAGTGACAGCAGTGGTAGCGACAATGACTCAGACACCACATCTGACCTGTCTGCACGCAGGCACCGCAGGTTTGAAAGGACTTTGAACATGAACATTTTTACCTCAGCAGAGGAGCTAGAGAGAGCGCAAAGACTGGAAGAAAGGGAGCGCATCATCCGGGAGATATGGATGAATGGGCAGCCGGATATTCCAGGGACCAGAAGCCTAAACCGTTATTATTAATGGCTAGCTAATGTTGCCATATGACACTGCAGCCACGGTGTCTTCTAAGCCTGCCTGCTGGGAATTGTGGGCAGTTGGGGGTGGGCGAGCAGAAAAAGAACTGCTCTGTAATGTCTTCCTTTCTTATGCAGGGATCTTACAGAAGGCACACTGACACTGAGACCGTCAAGTAGGGATATGTGAATCTTTGCTTATTGCATTTTCCTGTGCCAAAAAAAAAAAAAAAAAAAGAAAGAAAGAAAGAAAAAAAGAAAAGAAAGAAAGAAAAAAAAAGGATAAAAGAAAAAAAGTTTTTTTCCTAATCTTACAAGAGATTACAAGAGTTTTATGCATTTTTCAATTCTTTTTCTAGTTCAGGATTTCTTGGTAAAATTTTTATTTATGCAACAAACAGCTTATATTGCACAGAATACACTGTTTTCTGAGCAAAACCATCATTTTCTGTACAAATTTTGTGCAAAACTCAATGTGTTTTGTGCAAGCAGAATTTGTGCAAAGTCTCCAAATGTCCCAAATCATGGGGGCCTGACAATTTTTAAGACAGTGTTGTATGTATCAAGATGCCTGTCAGGGATAAGGAAATTTGAGGTAGTCTTTACATCAAGTAGTAAACGTTCCAACTATCACCTCCACCCTGATAATTCTTACCCTTCCTATATTAATTGCCAGGGAGTATTTTCTTCATAGGTTCCTTCTGTCTTACCTTTGCTGTTTGTTGTGGAGTATAAGAGAACATAAAAGATTAAAGATTCACTTAGTACGTTGAAAGCTATGGCATGGATTCCCTCCCCATTTCAGAAGAATGAATTTTACTCATCTAGTATTTCAGTGAGGAATCTACTAGAGATTAGTAAAAAATAATATTGATGAAGAAGGAGCTGAAGCAGAAAGGCATGATGAATAACTGTCATATGACTCTGAAAAGGCATGAAATTGACCTAGTTATGAAAAAAGGAAAAACAACAAAGAAGACAAGACAAGAAAAAGAAAAGCTGCTTCAGAACTGGGTATTCCCACACTATGAACTTATCTCATGCTCAGATGTTCAATATTATATTGTGTTATTTAAGACTATGTTTAAAAATACTTCAGGGGCAGCATTTTTTTTTCTGACACCTCAGGGATAAAATGTTTTCCCCAGCATAAATGCATGGATTCCCCCTTTGTGCTTGTTTTTCACCTAAGCCTTCCCCCACCAGGAACCCTGTGTTACTATGGGAGTTGTGTCAGTGATGGATAAACTATTTACAACCTCAAGGAGGTATCTAGGATGTGTGTGCACGCATGTGCCTACACACACAATTTTTAAAATTCTGCACAGTGATGTGCTTTATTAATAGTAAAGTACAGTTTTTAAATAAGCTGTGATGCATAACATTTTATACACTTATTTTAAACAGAGAAAAAATAATTTCAAACAAGCCTTCTGTTCTACAATCAGCCTGCCTCAAACATGGAATGTTATTGGAGTGTGTGTTATTGGAGTGTCTGTGTGTGTCCAGACATCATTGTTTTCCATGGGTCATGCTCCTGTATTTTCTTAGCGCTGTTTCCATCTTTTTTCTTGCCAGGGGAAAAAAAAAAAAAGGCACCATCTGGTAGGGAGGGAAAGATAGAATAGCTGCACATACCTTTTCACTGTTAGTGCTAAAGGCTGTCTGTTTGGAAGTAGCCCAGGAAAGGTCAAAATAGCATGCAAGGATAACAAAATGTTAAATAAACTCTATTCTCTTCCTATTTCTTTGAATCCAGACCTTCAGTTTTGGGTAGATGCTTTCTTGATGTAAACACAAATGATCTACAGATTCTCCAAAGTTGCTACAACTGTAGGCCCAGCTGAGTAGTCCTGTTAATGATGAACTACCGTCTCAGCATGTCAGTTTTATTAGGGATTCAAGCTGCTCTAAGATCAACCCTGCTAGAATTTGCTAGATTTGGATCAAACTCCTTCAGATTTTAACACCATACATGAGCAATTGGTACAAGTCAGTCCTTCTAGAAGCCAGAATTTACATTCTTCCCCTTTGTTCACTGCTTCCTGGTATATCAAGGTGATACAATGTTTATTGCCTCTCTTCTGTCCACCCTGGCATTAATATTCTGACAAAAATTCCAGTGAGTTAATGAGGCGCTGTTTCCCCCTTCCTGAAACTGCAGTGCTGAAAATTAACCCTTAAATGGCCCAGATTCCAACACTGTGGGGGATTCCACAAAAAACAAAGGTCGCTTCCAACCCCCGCCCCGCCGCTGTCCTCCAGTTAGATATTTAGTTGTTTCTAAAGCACATGATAATAATTTCTGTAAGTTACTGTTACTGTAGTATTTTCATTTTTTTTATTCACAGATACTCGGCAGCCTGGGCACTGTGCTTCTTCTGCTCTTAAATTAGAAACACTGAAATAATTTTGGGCTCAGCTTTTGCTTTTTAATATGGATAAGACTGATATGCTTCACTGTTCTGTCAGAGAAATTATGAAACCAAGTGATTTTTTTTAGCATGTATGTTTACACGCAGTACATGCAAACAGTCTCTCTGTCTTCTTTCTTTTCTAGGCCATTTCCGCAGTAGCCTGTTATAGCGCGATGATTCCACTTTCAACATCCTCTGGAATCTTGGGGTTTGCAGTTTTGGGAGGGGCTGGCTGGCCCCTCCCGAAACTGCAAAGCCCAGGATTCCAGAGGATGTTGAAAGTGGAATCATTGCGCTATAACAGGCTAGTGCGGAAATGGCCCTAGTTAGGAAAAGCCTAGCTAACCAAGTAGCCCCGACTTCTTTCTTGTCATATACAATTATCGTAGATACCCAAGTATCAGTTGAGGATGGGTTGGGGAACCAAAATTATGGATTTTGATATAACCTGTGAATAACTTGAGAGTCATTTCGTGGTGACAGGAAAAATGCCAGCACTACCTCAAGGGGCCAGCTGCCCTTGGCCACCACCACCATTTTCTTGCCTGGGCACTCAAAAAAAGGCCTTTCACCACTCTACTCAGTGAAGGGGATGGTTCTTACTTTGATAAGAGCTAATACTGTACCTCAACTTTTATTGGCAAAATAGCCATCCCCTTCTCTGAGTAGGATTGTGAAAGATGAGCGCTTAGAACTGTCCTGGGAGAACCTAAATGATGCACCAAAAAGCTGCCACAACCATCGCTATTTTCCCATCCAGGCATTCAAAAAAGCCAAAATTGGTGCCGTGGTGGAGAGAGTAGAAGGGGTCAGTGACTCTTTTATGTTCTCCAGGGAAAGACTAAGATCTCACATTTTGTTGTTCAGAGAAAAAGATGGTTCTTTTTTTGATAAGAGTCAAGGTTCAGTACTTACACTGACCCATAGATAAGGTGACCCAGATTTTTTTTGGGGGGGAATCAATTTTTGACTAAAGTTCTAGACTTTTACATGAGAATATACAGTATGTAAAAAAGGCTGGAACAAGATACGTAGTTATTTGGAAGTATATCCTGCTCAGCTCAATGAGACTTAACTTCAAATTAGTGATGCGAATGGATTTTACTCTTACATGTGCAGGATCAGCCATCTGGATGCTCAGTTGTTGACAGACATAACTGACCCAACAAATTTGGTAACTCTGTGGGGAGGTTTCTGCTCTCCTGAAAACCCTTCACAAAATGGCCATTTGCAGCCTTGTCAGAATGTAATTCAGGAGTATAATAATTTAAGTATTGTGTCATATTGATATGTAACCCCAAGCATCTCAGGCCTGGCTAGCAAGAAGAGTAGGAAAGGGAGATGTATATGTTAGAAAAAGAATCAGAGATGTGAAAGAGGATTCAGGAAGGGTTTAGTTTGGCTTGGTTTTCATTTGTTATTAAATATACTTCTTTTGTAAGCACATACATTGATACACAGGAGGTGGGATGCATGTGTTAGAGTGAAAACTGAAGAAATGGAAAAAGAAGGGAAGGCTCTAAAGAGTTGTATTATTGTGTGTCTTCTAAAGAGACAGACTTCTAAAAAGACAGACTAAAAAGTTATTTTAAAAGGTTCTATAAAGACTGACTAAAATGACACACATTCTTTCAGTCTTTTGAAGTATAAATGGAACATTCTGGACAGGTCACAAGACCCTTTGAAATGGGGCACAGTTGCCTGTTGCCTCCAGATGGATGATAACTCTAGGTCCTGGTAAGGTGACTGAATTCATACTCTAGGCAGCAACATTCACTGCCTCCAGACAAAAAATCAAAATAAATCACATCACATGAACTTCTCCTTGAACAGTGAGTGGGCTAAACTGAAGAATGGGAAAGATCTACTATTATAGAGAGAAAGAAGCACTCTCTAAATAATGAAGAAATATGCAGACATTCATATATAGATGAGTACAGTAGACTTTTGCACAGGAATGGTTGCATATTATTAATGATGCATCCCTATTCCTATGGGAATGTTCTGGTGCACAAAATTAAGAATATGTCTGGTAGAGAAAAAAATGTGATAAGATATGAAATAAGATATGAAATGAGATCTTGCTTGCAATTAGCTTATTACCTGCAGATGCAAAGGGAAGGGGATTCATATTCCCTACTTCTTCTCACACGCATATAAACTGTCACTTGGTTTGGTATTCTTCACAGCTAGCCTGTTGTACAGTAGTTATGCACAACATGGCACAAAAATTAACATGCAGCATACCAGATCATAGCAGTAGTTCAAATCTGATCCCTGGCCTGGATCATCACTTTCTGTGAAGACACTTTTTTCTCATATTATATGTAAAGACATCTGTTATTTGTTAGAAGATGTATTCAACCTTTGATATTTTCTTTAAAACCCAGTCATGAATGCTTTAACTGCATTATTCAGATAACACCTGATTTACCCTTAAATGTGCTCATAAGAGAAACAAGTTTTCAAACTTGATAGTTGTATGTACTCAGCAAATCTGAGATGTATACTGAAAGATAAAGCAGCCCATGTCCACTTTAAGGAAGAGCTACTGTGCTGTTGCTAGTTTCTTCATCATTTTCTCCAGCAGATGTAAGTCTTGATTGCCTAGAGCCATGTTACAAGTGGCTTATTTCACTTTCATGACACCTAAGTACAAATAATACTCAGTTTCCTCTCTTGTCTCCACACTCCTCTTACTTCTTCACCCCCTCAGTAGCTGGTAGCTCACAAAGAAGGAAAGTAGGAGTCCCAGTAATGTCAGCATCCATATTGATTTTTTTTCCACTCAAAAAGAGATCACCTTCCAGTTATGAAATTCATCCCTCCATTTCATTTAGTGCAGACTCACCATAACTTTGGCTTGAAAAGCAGTAGGCTGTCAAGACAAAGAGGTCAATCTTTTCCAGTATCCCAGAGCCAATCCCAAGCTGCAAAGAGCAAAACACCTAGTGGAGGGAGGAAGGGAAATGCACAAGCCCTTTTCTTGCTTTTTATAGAAGGAAAAAAAGAAAGCTAGACACTTTCACTCTTTGGCTGAGAGCCTTGTGGATGCTATGGAGGTCTCTGTAGAAGATATGTTGGAAAACACAGCTTCAAGAGAAAGAGAATTTCTCTAAATGAAAAGTGTAAATGCCTTGCCTTGAAAATTCTGGACACCCACTCCACCCCAACAAATGTGCTGGAAAAAGGCAGGATTAGAGCATTCAGCACAGCTGTGGGTTTTATTTAAAGAAGACTATTCAATGGGTGAGAACCAGAATGGTGTGGCGATTTGAGCACTGGACTATGACTCTGGAGACCAGAGTTTGAATCCCCATTTGGCCATGGAAACCCACCAGGTGATGTTGAGCAAGTCACACTCTCTCAGCTTCAGAGGAAAGCAGAGGCAAATCTCCTTTGAAGAAATCTTCCCATGAAAACCCTATGATAGATTCACCTTAGGGTCACCAGAAATCAGTAACGAGATGAAGGCACACAGCAACAACAACATTCAAAGGCCTCTGGGCAACAGGCCCTGAATGAAACATGTGAAAACTCTTATTATTTTTAAGCACATAAGCAGCTAATGAGGGGAAGGGATGTGGCATGATAACACATCACAACGCAATCCCTAAATACTGCGTTATAGGAATTGACACATCTGTAACAGAGCCAGTGAGCTTCCTGTACCCCTTCCTGAGACGGGACACCTAAGGTTGCAGACCCATCAACCTGCACCTTAATCAGAGCTTGAGCTACATGGAAATAAATAGTAATAGATTTTTAGGTTGTGGGTTTTCCAGGCTTTGAGGCTGTGTTCTATTAGTATTTTCTCCTGACATTTCGCCTGCATCTGTGGCTGGCATCTTCAGAGGAAGATCCTCTGAAGATGCTAGCCACAGATGCAGGCAAAACGTCAGGAGAAAATACTAATAGAACATGGCTTCAAAGCCTGGAAAACTCACAACAACCTATGGATTCCTGCCATGAAAGCCTTTAACTTTACAGTAATGAATTTTCTCACCAAGGAATGAGAATGCACATGTACATCTATTCCAGGAAGCTAGAAGAGCACATTACTAAATCTACAAACAAAAGCAATTTTCCCACAAGGATCCATGGGAAGTAGGACTCACTGAAAAATCGAGATGTCTTTGACAGAGAATAACCAACAACAGCGGAGCTCTAATATCTCTAATAGTCTATGCATCATTTCTTTACCATTAAACTACTTTAACTTTCTGGCAGTTTATAGTGTAGATGATTATTTGAATTGGCACTTGCATGAAAGAGATGTTTAGGAGCTTCAGTTTGCTTCACCAGTACATATTAATCTCTCGTAAAATGACATTTGTTGAATGGATACCTGCTAGGCAATCACTGGGTACAGGCCAATGTATCCCAAAGTCTTTTTGCATGTTTTTACAATACATCCTAAAGACACCAGGTCCTGTCTGATCTTAGAAGCTAAGTAGGGTCAGTCCCAGTTAGTGCTTGGATGAGAGACTGGTAATAAATATCATGTACTGTGGACTATATTTCAAAGGAAGGAACTGGCAAAACCACCTCTGAGTATCTATTGTCTAAGAAAATCCTATGAAATTCATGAGGTTGCCATAAATCAACAGGCAACTTGAAGGCACATGCGAATACACACACACACACACACGCACACACAGAGGCAGTTATTAAATGTAGAAAAGCCATGTATAAAACAAGTAGATAATCCTACTTCTGAGTATATGTGTTATAAATTGTAATTAAAAATTGTATTAACAGAGATGGGATTGTTGTTGTCATCATTGTTAATTTTATTTATACTCCACCTTTCTCCCACATTAGGACTCAGGGCAGCTTACAAATCAAAATGGTTACATTATAGTTAAAAGCATACAAAAAGACAACATGGAAAAGAATCAAACTATTAACAATAGTAAAACAATTTAAAATGTAACTTAAAATGATAAAAAGCAGTTAAATACAGTACTTAATACAGTACCCTCTTACTTTGCACTTTCCTCAAAACCCTTAAACTCTAAAAACCTGTTAGAAAAATAATAGAAAATGTATTTGCATGCTAAGGGAAGGATAATAAAGAGGCCATTATTGTAGCTTCCTTGGGGAAGGAGTTCCAGAGTCTGAGGTGGCCACCCAGACAGTTCTCTGCCTTGTTTCCATAAGATGTACCTTCTGTTGGGGAAACTGAGAAAATATTTGATATTGAGAGACCTTGGTAATGAGACTCTCAGTCAGCAGAGTATTTTAGTAATTACACAAAAATGGAAGTTGAATAGATCACCAGTCCCACTTCTGTAACACCACCCCAAACACACTTAATCTAGCTCAAAATAAACACAAAAACAGTTTGGTTAAAAATATAAAGGAGTTTACTCACCAAATCTTGTACATAGTCTATACAGGTTCAATTCTTGAAGAAGGTAGGAAGAAAATTAAGCACTCACATGCTGTCAGGTCAAAAGGCGAAGACAAAAGGGGAGTAAATGGCAAGAGAACCTTTTAAAAACAAAGAATGTGTACATGCTTGAGGAAGAGGTATTAACCAACAAACAGGAAGTTCTCTCTAGGCTATCACTCTATGCCTACAATAGACATGCAAACAAACTAGCCATTTAATTAAGCATGCAAAGGTTGCCACTCCCAACACCTTCAACGGTGATAAAACTGAAAAAAAGATCTTAGAAAAAGCTAACACTCTGGCTACCACGTCTTGTACCAAATGAAGTTTTTGAACATTCTTGAATGGCAACCCCATGGAGAGCATCTTACAGTAATCCAAATGGCATCTTACCAAGGCGTGTTTCACTGTGGCCAGATCAGGCATCTCCAGGAACAGGCACAGTAGCCTTAAGTGTGGAAAACTAGTCCTGCTCATTGAGAAAACCTGGGCCTCTAGGGTAACGATTGAGTCCAGGTGCAAAAAAAGATTGCAAAACCACATCTTCAGGGGGAGTGTAACCCCAACTAAAAACAGGCTGAATCCCTATTTTCAGATCTGTCTTTCAACTGACCAGGAGCACCTCTGTCTTGTCTGAGTTAAGTTTCAATTTGTTTACTCTCATCAAATTCATTATTGATTGCCAGGCATCTCTCATTTGGGCTTCCTTGAGGTTTGGAAAAGGGAAATTGAGCTGGTTGTCATCAGCATATCCATGGCACTGAACCCCGCATCTCCAGACAACTTCTCCCAGGAGTTTCATGTAGATACGCAGGATTTGTCATAATTTTTTTCCCAAGAGTTCTGCTTCAATAAGCTAGCATGATTTCAGCTGAGGAAGTGTTTGTGAAAATACCGTATTTAATCACATGCACTTTATTATCTCTATAAGCTAAGTAAACTGGAGGGTTTTTTTTTTTTTTTTTTTAGTTTAAGCCATCTTTAGAGCTTGTTCGATATATTGGGTAAATTGGAGCCTCATGGCACACTTTTCTTTGTTTTGCAAGCAAGCAAGCAAGGAAGCAAGCAAGCAAGCAGGCAAAAGTGCTCACTTAAATCACTGGCTGACTTGTGGCTGACATCTCTTTTGCTTGCCTAGAGCCCAGTCTGTAGCTACATTAAACAGAAGTAATTCAGTATCATGATCTTGAAAGCAAAGTACCTCACTTGCAGTGTTTCAGGTAGTTGTGGAGTGAAAGATGGGAGGGAAATAAGTGTCTTGATATTCATTCATTCTTTTAAATATGGTACCTGGATCACAGTACCAACACTGATACAGCTGTTGTTATAAAAACCCTGCAATATACAAATTTCATTCTGTCGTTATTTTGGACAGGGGGATGAAGACGAAATGAAAATAAACATGAATAAATGTGAAAAATCATGCAAGGACACAGTAATGGGTCCACTAATATCATCAGAATATTCATAACAAAACAAACAAACAAACAAAACCCCTGCAAAACAGTCTTCTGACTTTTATAGACATCAGCTGGCATCCAGTTCTGCATTTGCAACTACTATGTATTCATGATCCCTCTGCAGCCCCTAGTTTAGAGGTTACAAAGAGACTGTGAAAGTCCCCTAAACTCCACTTTCTGGTAAGCAGCTGCTGTGACTGACTGTGGTCTCTTCCCCTGTTGATGGAGAAGCAGCTCCTTGGTGTCCTGCTCCCCACCCCACATTGCATGAGTGATCGCCAGTGCAAGGGGGATTTCTGACAGGGGTCCTTTTCCTGGCTGTTGTGCCAGAGATTGCTCTCTGACGTTGGTGGGTGTTGGTGGGAATGCCAAGCAGCAGCTTCTTTATCAGCAAGGGAGTGGACTCAATCCCAGTAGTTGCTTACTGGTATGTAGGGTTGCGGGGGGGGTGTCACACCAGAATTCACTACATAGCAATATAGTTGCAGTGCTTGTAGTATGCAATGGTCATATAGCATTCTGGAATACTGGACAAGTGGGATGGGGAAGGGAAGTAACACAATAGTCTTATCAACTGTAAAAGAGTGTACCTCATCTTGTGTGACATATAGCAGGGGAGACTATGTTAGAATCCAGTTCTACGTACATTTCTCATCCACTCAGTTAGATAACAGGATATACACCTCAGTGAATGTACATAAAATGCATGTCAACCTTCGTAGCGTTTATATTTGGGATGCACAAGAGCCCTGTAAGTGAATGTGGCTGAAGGAAGAAAGCAAGAGAAGTCCTCTGCAGGTGTTTATTGTTCTGTATGAGTAAAGTCCTGGGGTTTTGAGAGAGATCTGGATTTTATTTCTCTAGCAGAGTATATTGGCAAATGGAACTAGAATACTAAGCAGCCACTTCTGTGCCTGCTGGCAACATACACCTGTAGAACGAAGGAAAACAGAATCTCTTCTTAGAAAAATATGTAAAGTAGTTTACTCACAACCTCAGTCAGGCTTAGAAGATGGAAATTACTTGAATTCCATTTTTTCAGTTGCTATAAAGGAAGCAGCATTCATTCTTGATGCTTTTCAGGGCAGTTCAGGCACCAGAAATGCAACAAGAATAAGGGCACAGAAAATGTGCAAACTGAATGAACAGGAAAGGGAGGGTACATGTAGACTGGAAGCTGCATCATAAGAGAACACTGGGTGGCTGGGTGGGGAAAGTGTCCTCTCTAGACCACAAATGCCTCCTCAAGCCCGACATTAGCAGCCCACATTCCCCAGTCCCTCAAGATTTTAATTTTTGTGGGACATCATTTTCAGCTGATTTTCACCAAAATGCCCTAAAATGTGTGAAAATGACTTCCCCACTCTCAAAACATCTCCCATTTGGGATCATAAACAGCTGAAAAACAGTGTTTGGGGTCTTGGATGGGCAAGTGTGACTTGTGGGGGTACATGTATCAGAGTTAGAATTGTCCCCAGCTCCCTTTCCACCTTCTTTACTATCCAAAGATCAAATAAGTTACTGTGTCTTGTGACCTCATTTGGGGACTATAGGAACTAAAGTTCACATACTGACATATTAGGCTGAATTTTCTATTTGTGTTAGATCCTTTTCATGAACATTGCATCTACTTACAGGATGTATTTTTATTTTGCAGGATTGAAGCAATCTCGTAAATCCGTTTGTTCACTGGAGAACATTCCTTAAGAATTTATGTAGGGACCAGACAGACATATCAGAATCCCACTTCTTGTTTGCTATCTCTTGTTTCCTTGGCACCCAAAGGACAACAGAACAGCTGATCCAGAGTTAGTACAGAAACTCCATTTTGCAACGATGTCTTGTAAAATAAACTTACTGTTCAGAGTGTGAGTGGTACTGATAATGGCATTTTCTTGGAAGTGAAGCTGCCTTTTTGAATGCTATACAACCATACAGCATGATGAAAGTGGAAGGAAGTACAAAGTCATCTGAGGACAACGAGTATGGTAAGGTGGCTGAGGGGAGCACTGCCAAAGGATGCTTTTTTTTTGCCCTCCAATAATGGACAAATGTAAATGGTGGCTTAATTTTAACTCATTAAATGTTAAATTAAATTGCTTTACCTTGTGGTAATGAAGGGATACTTGATTTAGCTCTTTGAACAAGGGCATTCTAACCTGCAGGAAGTTGACTTTCGGTAATCTTAACACTGGGACTTGGTTGTTTTAGGGTTGTTCCATCCATGACAAAGTAAACCTATCTAATTTGGTGCCTGTTGGCAGGACTGTTGCAATTGTATCCTTAGATTTTTTGGAACAGGGACTTCCTAAGTAACTCCATGCAGTCTGCCTACGAAAAGGCCTAAGGCCTTTCAGAAGAGAGAGACAGACCCAAACCTCAAAAGGAAGTACTGGGTGGCTGCCAACAGATAAGAAAACATTTATTGCTTTTCTTCTACAGGTATACTATAGTTAATGAAGGTGATGTGTTCCCAGGCATTTCTTTTTTAACAGCAAATTTGGTACCAGAGGCAGAAGTAACACGAAAAGACTAGGGATGGGTTCCTATCCCGTAAAAAAGAATAGCAGCTCACTACGTTTTAGCAAGGTTTTAATCTGAAACTAACCGTATGCACATGCAAAATGAAACAACAAGGGCCATTTTCGTACTACAAAGTTATACTGCTATTATCCCACTTTCAACAGCCTATGGAATTCTGGGAATTGTAGTTTAGGGAGGGGCATCTTTGGCCTCAGTAAACTGCAAACCCCAGAATTCCACAGGCTGTTGAAAGTGGCATAATAGCACTATAACAGTGTAGTGGGAAAATGGCCAAGGTCTGGTAAGCCTTGCATAACGAAACAAAAACAATGTGAACCTGAGGACCACTCGAAAGCTTCTTCCAGAATGCATCCATGGAGGATTATTTTTCTTTCACCAACCTTCACCTTTCTTATGATTTCCATTTTGGTGACAAAATATATAGATTTATGATTTTAAACATGTGTGGGGTAGTTGGTGAGGCAGGCTCTCTGCTTTCCCCTTTTATCTCTGTTTGCTGTTCATGCTCACTAAAATGAAAAAATGCGTGCGCGGTCCATGTCAGACCCTTGAGCAAATGTGAATGCGTCATGTGGACTGCTCCTCACATGTGCGCAATGCTCAAGGGGCCCTTTTGCATTGGAAATGCCATGTGAAAAGGTTGAATGGGAATGTAAATCTGGGTCTTTCTAGTCTTAATCCAACAAATTATCCACCACACAACAGGTTTATAAGCAATATGTGTGGCTAAACAATCACTTAATTTGAGAAAATATGCTTAGCAGTGATTTTGTCTGCCTGGTTATTCTAATCTAGCATAATTTGATCTTCAAGCCTAATTTGGTCTTGGTGATCCACACTGTCATGGCTACTTTGGAGGGTCATAGAATCAGAGCGTTGGAAGGGACCACAAGGACCATCTAGTTTAACCACTGCTGTGCAGGAATACACAAAGAAATCACTTTGGAGAGTTGGCCATTCAACCTCTGTGTGTGTCAGTGGAACACTCTCTATGGACAGTAGCATTCATGTAAAAGGAAATAGGAGACCTTCAGCCTGAAGTTGTCATAACTGGGCAATCAAGTCAAAGTAAAGGGTGTGGTCATGTATGATTTGACAAAACTGTGCTGCAACGAGGAGATCATTTTAGAACATGCAGGAAGTGCTTAAAAATGTGTATTATTATGTTTCTAGGCATCTTTAGCTCTCGTCAAATGCAATTAACTTTCACTTATTACTCTTTGTTTTCCAGACCTAAGCAACAGCAAAACAAAATCGAGTGGACTTCACGATCAAGGGTCAACATTAAATTCCTTCCAGGGTAACAATGGCAGTCATGAAAATCTAGACACACCAATCAGTCCTTCTGTGTATGTGCCAGATCCATAAACAGTTAGTCAGAATTAGTTCATTCAGATTATTAATAAGCAGGTTATTTCCTGTATCCTTTTTGTTTTTGCAGACACAATTCTTCACCGATATCAAATTCCTATTCATCAGCTTCTCCTCACCATTCTAGTTCTCCTCCCCCTGAAACAAATTTGGTAGAAGAAACTGGCCAATTAGTTAAAAGTAGACATCAGAATTCCTTCCCACGTGAGTAAAGTTGCATAAGCATTCAGACATAATACTAACATTTGCATACTAATTATTTGCCGTATACCATTAACATTGCTTTATTATATACATTATTCACATTGTGGATGCTAATAGCACATTTCAGTCCAAGATTTTAAATGCTGTTGTGGAAATGAAATTCACTTTGTTCCTTGTTACTGATGACATGAAAGAAATTGATATAGTTAATATGAACAACATGGGCAACATGACACATTTTGTTTTCAAAAGAAGAGAACCTTTATTGCCCGAGACTGTAAGACAGCCTTGGGATGGGGATTCTTCTTTTTGTTTCTGTAATTTTTGGCTTGTTATTCTGCTAAAATCTTTATTTTTAAATGGCAACAGAAGCCACAGTGGGTTCCTCCTTAGAATAACACTGATGGTAATTTTAATAGTTGATTCAGGTAGCTTTACCAAGCGGTCATCTGTAACCTAATTGACTCAGATAGTTGCTGGATACTAACACCATTCTGAGTTCTTCAGAGCCAATGAGGCAAATAAATACTTATACAAGCTGGATACATATGTGAAGCTGCCATATATGGCCAGGCCCTTGGTGTCCATCTAATTAAGCAAGCAATTGCTTCACCAGAATGGCTCAGATGCCTTTTAGCAGGAAGTGCAAGTGATCTTCTGTATGCAAAGTGGATATTTTATCACTGGATAATGCATCCTTCCCATGTTACATCTCTGTGTATCCATGCCCATGTATTGTGCTGTAAGGGCCTAAATACCCCAAAGGCATCAGATTCTGTCTGATCTTGAAAGCTAAACAAGGTCAGCCCTGGTTAATACTTGGATGGGAGACCACTAGTGAATACAGATGCTGTAGGCTATATTTCAGAGGAAGGAACTGGCAAAACCACCTCTGAGTGTTGTTTGTCTAAGAAAACTCTATGAAATTCATGAGGTCACCCTAAGTTGACAGGTGACTTGAAGATATTGTGCTGCAGAGAAAGGTGCATACAGCTCTACTCTGGACAAATATGAATGAATACATGAAACTGGAAGCTGGAATTTATCCACTATGTCTGGTTCAAAAGATGAGGGTTCCCAAAACACTGACTTTGTTGTTTGGGATGAATGACCAGGTCTTGGGAGGGTTTTCTATAGGCAGCATTTTCACAGTTTACTTCCTCCTCCTCCTTTCTTCCTCTGCTTCAGAACAAAATGAGAACTCAGCCACTGAATGGACATTTTATCCAACTTCTGGTAATCGCACTTACCATAGAGGAAAAAAGTGTATCTTTGATGGTATCCACCTGCGAAACAAAACCACCTCATCTGAAAAGACACTGGAGATGTGTATAGGGAGAAAGAAATTTGGTAAGGCTCCCTAAATTGTCTTATAATTAAGCTGAACATCTGAAAAGCATTGATGGTATTCTAAATCTTGGATATGAGTGTTTGGATATCTATGTTCAGATTTTCTACAATGAACCCATACATTTGAGTTATACCTATTGCAAAATTTTCAAATGTATAGATAATTACAATTTTCTTCCAGTCTATAACCAGCTTTTTGAAAATTACGTGAAGGACTACTTTAGTCTTCCAGGTTTTTATTTAATGCATTTAATTTTATTGCTTATTACAGTATGCTTTCTGTATATGCTGGAGTTCTGACTCCAGCCCTTCCCCGTGTAAAACAAAAATTGCATATGTTGTGTCCCATTGTAGTCAATGTATGCATTGTATGTATGCCTGTGCCCATGCAGGCACGTGCCCACTGCATCTGTTCACTATAATGGGAGAGAAGCTTTGCACAACCTCACATCTTTCTATGCAGAGATCATGCCAGAAGAGGGTGCACTGTATTCCTTTGGGAAATATATGGTCTTTTTAAAATTAGTAACTTGGTATTAATGAGTTCTAGATAACAAATGACTTCCAAGATAGAATTTCCAGTCCATCTCTTCTCTCACTCCCTCAAAAATCTACCTATCTACATGCTGCACTTCCCAACCTGACCCTCTATTGGTTTGTGGAGAGCAGGGGATGAGGGAGGGTGGAGAAGCATCCTGCTATGTTTCTATAGCTGGATGCAGAGTGATGACATAATTCTTCCAGAGCTCCAGAGAACCACCAGCAGGTCCTGGAGGATGCCTTGTCCCTTTGTGTCCAGTTACAGGCATATAACTAGATTTAAGGAGCATAGATCCAGTGAGGATAGATTATGACTGCACATTAGGAGAAAGCTTATCTTGGCAGGAGCAGCTGATGGTGGAGCCAACTGGCTTGGTAGGACCTACCTGGGGGTCTTTAAATGGAGGGTGGACAGTTCTAGCTGTGGATTTCCTTTATCAAGCAAGGAGTGGGAATAGCAATTCCCTTCCAAACAGCTAGGTCCAATTGGCTATGAGATGTTGCCACCTCAAAGCAATTTTTGAGGAAAAACATGTTGAAATTGTACCCCAGAGGTCTGCAGACAGCAAATCTTTGCTTTGATTGTGCAGGAACAGTACATCTATTTATTTATGCTATTAGGATCCTCTTCTACCTCATCTTTTCCAGGCTAAACTAAACCTTTTTGCATAGGTCTTCAAGTTGCCACAGTATTCTTTGTTGTTTTGCTGCCACAGACTTTCATGTCTACCCTTTAGATACAGTTAACTGAAGGAGGTTCACAGAAAGAATGGTTCTCTTCCCTCATCTCACCTGAGTTCCTTCCACAATACTTGCCAGAGCAGTGAGGCCCCAGCAGTGTGAATAAGGCCTAGAGACTGCTACGGAAAGAGGAGAAAACTGTGGGAAGCTTTTCTTCCATGGCCTTCCATGAGTCTTTCAGCAAATAGACTTCCCCCATTATTAAAACGATAGCAGTCTGCTACAGGAAATGATACTATTTAAACTTTAAATAAGTGATTTTTGGTTTGTTATCGAGAAGCCTATATTTGAATTAATATTCTGGAGCATATGTGTATGCACCCTTTTTGGGTGCAAATGGGTACAGATTCCTTATTTAAATATACCTTTCTTTGTAACCATAGTGGATGAAATTGCTTCCAGAAATGGCATTCCATTGGTGACGCCAGGTGACCACCCATACTCTTGTCCAGAGCAAAGTACAGACTTTCATAAAATAGGATCAATAAGATCTCCAGTGAGTTTTGGGAGGCAAGTTTTTTTAATTTATTTGTTAAATTTATATTCTGCCTTTCTACTAAAATGGTTATGAAGATGGCTAACAATAAAACATTGAAAACAAAAATTTAATGTTAAAAATAACAAAAAAAAAAAAATAAAAAAAATTAAAACACAATCAGAAAGACAGCCAGTTCTCAAGCAGTTATTGGCTTCAACAAGAGATAAGTTTACAAGCCAAGGACTTCCATGAGGGAAAAAAAAGTATTTGCCACCCACCAGAAAGACAACAGGAAGAGGGCCCATCTACCCACCCTTAGCAAGGAACTGCATCTTGAGCCTATGAGAACCCACCAAGAAGGCATTATCTTGTGTCTCCCACCAAACACTCCTCTGGCCATGACAGGACTGAAAGAAGAGCCTCTTTTGGCAGGTCTGTCTGCAAGAGTGCAGCCTTTCAGATGGCCTGCTTCAAATAGGCTTACAGAGATGGCCTGATCCTTGAACTTTTCTCCAATTATGTTGCTCCACTTTTTTTGCTAATATAAACTCTTCAGTTTTATGAAACCCAAAGGTGTTGGGCTGTATGGAGAACCCATAATCTCCCAATGTTTCTGTGATCTGAGTTGCAATTGTAGCCACACCCCAGGTGTTGAAAGAGGTAAAGACCTCCCTGCCTTCCCCACTCTACTGCCACAGAAGCAAGGAAATACAGTCAACCCTATATATCCATGAATTCTATATCTGTGGATTCAACCAATCACGGCTTGAAAATAAAATTGAAAAAATCCAAGATGTAAACATTGATTTTGCCATTTTATATAAGGGACACCATTTTATTACACCACTGTACATAATGGGACTTGAGCATCCACAGATTCTGGTATCCACAAGGTATTCTGGAACCAAACCCTAGCAGATATCGAGGGCCCACTGTATGCATAATAGAAGATTTTTTTGGAAGAAGGAGTGATGGGTAAAAACTAATAGCTAGCCATGCTGATTATGTCACAGTAAACTTTTAATTGAGACTAATTGGAGTCCTGTATTTGTCAGCTATCAACTGAAGAACTGACAGGTTGTTTTTTTATTGAGGTCCAGCATCTTTAAAGCTTCCTAAAACTAATGTTTCTGAGGGCGACCTGATCAAAGGAAGGCAGGCCTTCTTTTAATAGTGTCCAGAAGAAGTTTGGCAGTTAGTGGTGTTCTCATCCTTGAATAAGAAAACCTTTTCCTACTACAACTAGTGATAAAGGTACAGAAGATACAGAAGCCCTGTTGTCTCTTCACTCTGTCCTGAGATTTCCCTGTAATATAGGTAGGGAAATACTCCAAGATGTACCATTGACCTGCTTTCTGTATGATAGTCTTTGCGTGTCTGCCTGACTTGGAATACAGGATAATCCACACAGGCCCTTTCGGCAACTTACCTTTTCTCGGCACTGGGGTGCGGGGATCACACGAGCAGCCTCTTGCGAGAGGCTCTCGCGTCCCCACTGCTTCAGCTCTGCAGTTGTTGCCTGCCAGCTGGCCACCTGCCAGCATGAGTGCCGTGGCTCCGGAAGCTCCGCATGCACAGTAAGTGCATGTGGAGCCCTGGAGCAATGCACAATCACATACCAATTTTGGCTACAAGCTGAAAATGAAATAGTGCGCAATTGGTACCTGCTGGCCCTGGCAGCATCACATGATTGCGAGGATGTCATCTGAAACACTCCTCGCAATTGCACAACACTCCAGAGGCCCTTTCGCATGGCAAATGCCGTGTGGAAAGGGCCACAGTCTTCTCACATATAACATCATAGAGTTGGAAGGGACCGCAAGCGCCATCTAGTTCAACCTGTTGCCATGTAAGAATGTGGGGCTGCCTTTGAGGAGTGTTTGAAAACTCCACCCAGTCCCAAAAATTACAATCAGAGTGAGACTAATTCTAGACAGCACAAAACTTCTTTGTTACAAGAGCTCTGCTGACTACTGGTCTGCTTCCAAGCACAATGTTGGTTATGACCTATAAAACCCTATACTGCTCACGTCTGGGTTATCTGAAGGGTTATACTCTCCAATACAAGTCTAGTCAGATTTTGAGATCTTCAGGAGAAGTATTTCTTTTGGTCTCACCACCCTCTCGGACATGTTTAGTGGGAATACAGGAGAGGTCCAGTTTGGTGGCTGCTCCAAGGCTTTGGAACACCTGTCCTAGAGAGACCACAGTGGCTCCTTCTGGGGGCAGATGGAGGTTTTTTGGTTTCAACAGGATTTTGAGAATTGACTTCTTACGTAAAAGGTATTTTAATAATGTGCCATAGTGTCCATATTGTGCTTTTTAAGGGTTATGCTTTTAAAATGGCTTTGAACTCCATTGATAGTTTAACTATTTTTTCACCTTTATATGTTTTAGTGATGTGAGCTTTTTTTCTTATCTGTTTCAACTTTTATAAGCTGCTTTGAGTCTCAAGGTGAGGAGAGGGCAGGGAAATCATCATCATCATCATCATCATCATCATCACCACCACCACCATCACCACCACCACCACCATGACCATCATCTAAAGCAAGTTGTTAAAGCTGTATACTTGAAGATTGTTCTACTGTAATATTTGGGTTAATCCTAGTGTGTATCTGTGTGTGTCTGCTAAAAACATGCAGCTCATTGCTAAATTTTACCCAAAGGAAAAAAACTATAAATGTAAATGAAAAATGAATGTAAATGAAAATGTAAATGAAAAAAATTGCCAGGCTTTTAGAAAATAAGAGGTGAATTTTCTTATGGAAAATAATTTATTCCCATGGAAAACAGTTCCAGTTGCCTAAGGTAAGGAATGCCTTAACACATGTACAGCTTTCACTGTAAAATACACTGGGAGTTGCAAATATGCATATAGAAGCAGCATAATCACACCAGAAAACGATGTGCTTTGATGATCATGATGGAAATTTAACTTTTGTTTTCCTCTTAATAGTGCTATGTATAAAAAGAAGTCAGATACATTTATACCTCTCCAGCGCTTGCCAGGAATTCCTTGGTATGTGTGTAGCATTTTATATATACATTATATTTGATCTGTTCTTTCATGCTGTCATTATTTGTTTCCATAATTTACCCACTGCATTAGTGTGCCCAAGGGGCTTTAATCTTGCAACAGATTAAAACATAAGCACCACAATAACACTACAGTTCAACTACAAATTTGCTTTGAGTATCTGACTTGGAAGAAGTATGAGATCACATTAAAGAACTGCTATTCATATGAATTATAAACAACTATGGAGAGCCAGTGTGGTTTGAGCACTGAACTATGGCCCTGGATACCAGGATTCAATTCCCTCCTCAGCTATGGACTCCCATTGTGTGACCTTGGGCACATCTACACGCTCAGCCTCCGAAAATGCCATGATAGGTGCACCTTAGGTTTGCCTTAGGATTGCGATAAGATAGAAATGATCTTAAGGCACACAACAACAACAACAACAACAACAACAACAACGTTGTGAAATGAAGAGAGAATATAATAATTAATTACGTTTTAGATATAAGACACATATCAATCCTAGAGGAGGATTTATGTCTTTCAGAAAAGAATGCATATTCTCTTGCCTGGTCATATTTCAGTCTCCAAATATCTTGCAATTCTAAATTGTCATCATTTCAAAAAATGTTTTAGGGAGTCTTCCTTGTTCTTGTTTCTCTTTCTTATCTGAGAGTTCATCTAATTTGTATATTATGATTGTGTGTATTATTACTTTATGTTACTTCATACATTGCTGTGTATTGGGAGAGACGATTGTGGCTGATATTATGACATAAAATCAATAAAAAACATTTTTTAAAAGGATAAAAAGGCATAAAAAAGAGATTCTTCATCTTTAATTTTAATTTCCCTTGTCCTTCAGCGCTGGCTACAATACTGTGTAGCTTTAACTCCCTCCTGTGGTGGCTAAGCTTTTTTCAGATCAAAGAAATGAGGCTATACAATGAAAGTATATCCAGAAAAAAACTGAGGTTTATAAAAGGCAACTGTGTTTTAATCTTTGTTAAGCCTTTTTAATTAACTTCTGTATATAACGCAGTCCTTTTAATACAATGTGTGTGCAGCTTAATGCACACTCTTGTTTTTAAAGTGGCATTTCAAATGTGTGAGACATTCGCTGCTGTGCACAATTTTCTCCAACCTCCTTCCTATTCACTTCTGTACGCTTACAGATCACATGAAAAAACTTTGCAGGTAAAGTTATTTTTAATCTGCAGCTCCCTTCCAGTTCAGCTGTCATCTACTCATCATTTGAGCAGAGTAGAGAAGGGGATTTTTAACTCTGCCTCTCCTGGAGTTTCAAGGAAAATCACTCCTCAATCTGCTGCTTTTTTAAACAGCTGCTGGAGGGGAATTTTCATCAGGGTTCCGTGCAGAAGGCAGCTGGCCAGCAAAAGGAGATGCTTTTAGTCATATAAAATTAGAGCATGGGTCATCAGGCAGAAGATTGTGCACCTCTAAACTAGCAACGAAACAGAGGCTGTGTTTCTTGGAGACTGCAGCCGGTGTCCTGTTCAGTAGCTACAAGGTCATAAGCTGGACTTAGGATCCTGTAACTGCTGGGGATTCACATTTACAGTTGTTAACAGCCAAACATGACCACCAAAACAAACTGTAGCAGCCTGGCAGCACACCAGCTGAAGGGATTTTGAGGTGTTGCAGGTCAAGGTGCTGGGATCTGGGATCAGGGTGCTGACATCTGTAGTGCGCTCCTGGTAAGATGGCACATTGAGAGAAGCAGTTGTGGCAGGATCCTGAGGGATCTTTCCAGCTACCTGACTTGTTGTGCCCTACAACTAGGAGAGTGCTGAAGATGTCATTTTCCAGCATCCCTTGGAAATACTTTAGTGGGGAGCTGCCTAACTGAAGAGGTAGGTTTTTGGTGGTTGGCATCATCAGAGGTAAGTGTGATGGTGGAGCTCCATCATTACAGTTAGGTCTGACGATGCACAATCTTGACCTATGTATAATAATTGAAAAATGTACATATTTTCCAGAGAATATACAAGACACAGTCAAGGTAGGCACATTCTCCAAACTTGTTGGAGAGTATACTGACCAGGGACTGTGCACATTTCTTGCATGTAGTATGGTGAAGGTGCACAGCAGCCTGTGGTTATGCACATTAGGTGATCAGCTCATATTGGCTCAACTTACATTTTTAAATATATTCTGATGTGCAATCAATCAATTTATTAATGCGTAGACCAAAGGCTATTTGCATACAGAATATTAAAATGCAACACAATACAGTACAATACAAAATGTTAAAATAAAATACATATGTAAAAACAGCATGGCAAAATACATCATACCATAAGTTACATAATAGTCATATGTGAGAAAAATTTAGAGTTTAGTTTAGTTAAAACATAGACAATAAAACTATAATTAAGTAAGCTCATCTCCAGAACAATCAACCACGACATTGGCAACATATCTGGCCCGGATCTTCAGAGCTGTCAGAGTGAATAGAGAGACCTTATGAGTTACCATGGAGTCAATATCAGAAAGGAGATAGAAGATCTTTTCTAAGACAGTATTAGATTCCAAATGATGCAAAATAGATCCCAAAAATTTGGCTCTTGGATCCAAATATAATGGACAAGAAAACAAATTGTGAGGCAAATCCTCTATTTCAGGGGCCCCACAAATGCATAAGCGGAGGGCCAAAGGGATATTTGAGTATCTGCCGTCAATCACAGCAGTAGGCATGCACTGAAAACGAAGGGCTGTGAAAGCTTGCCTAAGCTTTGGGAAGGTAAACTTTGTAAAATACATGGCCCTTTGATGGTCAAGTTTGTAGAATTTGTACCATTTAGAGAGAATTGTTGATAGCCTGTCTGTCTGATTGAGCGGCATGATGGAAGAAATAATCCCGGAGCTTCTCTTTGGAATTCAAGATGAGAAAGTTGTCAGATGGGCTAGGATACCATTCGAGCAACTTATGATATCTTGACTTCCATACTTTGCATTTAGATAACTGTTTGAAACATAACTTGGGAACAGCTCTAACTGAGGAATCTTTAACTATTCTCCAATAATTAAATATATTCTGATGTAGGAAATTTCTGCTTTTGAAGCCAGTAACGCATTATGTTGTGACAGACACATTGCAATCATCTTGTTTGACTTTTCTCTCCTCCCCACTCCCGCCAGTGTGCCTTTCCGTATCAAGGAGAAACAGCAAGAATTAGAAAGAGAGAAGGCGGAAGTGAGAAATCTGGATTACTGGAAGCCTGCTCCAACTTTGCAGCATTCTTTATTTGCAACTGGACTAACCAGAAGATTAACTTATCAATAATTTTAGAAAAGCCATTCTTTACGCTGCATTTCACAAGGTGTAAAACATGTAACATAGATCTGTCAATTGATTTGTCAACTGTCTTGCATGTGATCTGCAATAAATATTTTATGCAGGAAAGGCTGTATTCATTCATTCTGCTTTAGGGATAAATAACTAATTTTCCTGGTTTTATTACTGTTTTTGTTAGAAAAGTATTGTAACAGCTGTCATACCTATTTTTTCTAAAAGTTTTTTGTTCTATAGAGCCTTAAAAATCCAAAGGGAAATGAATTGTCTTTCTCTGTTGCTATGCAGTGTTAAGAAAAATGCACTTTATCCTTGTTTAAGGATACTTTCATCTTTTTCAAAGTAATATCTCCCAAAGTTAACCTGGGAAGGTGGTGTGGGTATCCATTAATGTGTAAGAGAGGGAAAAAGAGGAAGGAAACAGTAGGGCTGCACAACCCTTGGTTTTTGTGTTTCTATACTGCTACTCAGAGTACATAGGTGAGCAGGATGAACTTGGAAACTTAATACTGAATGGCAAAAAAATGATCTCATAAGCATTATTGGCATGTTATGGAATAAGACTAGAGTTCCTAGGCATCCTGTTTAATATGGAATGTTCCTTATTTTGGGACTGAAAATCCTGCCGTGCATGGGCACAATAAGGGACACCCCAATCCCATATTTTCCAATATTTTATGGAGGTCTGCCTCAAGTATCCTGTCCAGTCTTGATTTGCTGTAGCTCCTGAATGGACTGACTTGTGTTACTATTGGGAAAACCTGGCAATCCCAGGGGGAAAAAAAACAATAACCTTATGGTAAGAGAGTATAGAGTGGGCTATTCGAAAGGAACAGCTCACATAACAGGAGTAGAAGACTTATCTGCAAGTAATATATAAATTTTTGAAGAAATCCATAAATCTGAAAATATAGCTCAACATACAGTAGAGAGTGTTCGCATAAAATCAAAAGCGAGGGAAGTGTTAGTTGCATCATCGTGGGGGTGCCTGGAGAGTACCAACCCAGGCACTGGGTAGGGACGGGGAAAAGAAGACCCTGTTACCCCAAAGCGTAGGTGCCACAAGGGCCACCCCGTAATGTTAGTACCTCCGTGCAAAAATGGGGAATAATTAGCACAAAGAGGAGGCTTGCAAGAGAGGGGTAACTTACCAAGACCTTTCTGCCAGTGTTTACGGGCTCACGCAGGAAAAGAACCAACCAGAAATTCAAAAGTAAACTGAAATTGAGTTTTATTGAGGGGGGTTCACTCCTGCATGCACACAAGATACACACAGTCACACATTCACACAAGAGCTGACTGAAGGATAAAGGGAGGAAAAAATATGGATAGGGAGGCTGAGGTTTTTGGGTTATAATTACCAGTTCAGAAGAGTAGTGAGTAGTAGTGAGTTGAAATGTGGCTTGGCTTAGGTAGGATCTAAGGACAGTTCTCTTTCAGGAGCCAGATGGACAGGGTAACGGGTAGACCTTTGAGAGACTGCACTGGGCATCCTGGAATCTGCTGGGCCTGAAGGGCTTCTACAGGAAAGGAGGCATTGGGAACTTGGCTCCTGTGTTACCTCTAGTCTCCTCTCCTCTTGCTCCCTGTTACCCTGATCTCTGGGGGTCCCGGGAGGGACACCTTAATAACCAAACAACAACAAGACTCTGGGGAAAATTAGCTGGAGCACTCACTAAAGCTAGCGAGAGGCAGGTAACTTAGCAGGATCTTGCAACCCAGCGTCTACGGGGTCAGGTCAGTCAAGCAGTCAGATGGTTTAAAGTAATAAAAATGGTGTTTATTAAGTACAGACAAACATTAAAGACATCACAGTCACACAGCTAACTAGAGAATCAGAGATTGACTTGAAATAGGGATTTTTAGAGGAAAATGGGTGATACAACACCTGTCTCGTAGTCTTGGACCTTGAGAGTGGAGTTGGGGTGCAATGGAGAAACTCAGCATGGCGGAACGGTCCGAGCGATCCGGGGTTGAGCAGTCTCAGTTACCGGAACTGAGGGGAAGGCTCGCCGGGCAAAGCGGCAGCAAGGCGGGATGGAAGTCTGGAGCGATCCGAGGAAGGTCTCAGAGTCAGGGGTGTTTATAGGGAGAATTGTGACTGCAGGCCATACCTTTCTCGGTGAGAACAATATGTTTTAGGAGCAGGACAAAACCTTGGAAAGGTCAGAATTTAGCATGATTGACTTAGAACTGGATTAACAATAGTGTAGCCAGTATGCAAATGCGGAGCACTTAGTACAGCTTTGTCAGGTTGCCTGCTCGGGGCAGGGAGCCTTTGTTAGTATCGCACATATGCAATGAGGTGTTTGCCGGAGAGGTCCCTGAAGCAACGAACCAGCTGTATCTGGCCTGCCTGGGTGGAGAATGGAATGTCCAGCAATTATTGGCCATGCTGGAGGCCTCACAAACACGTGGAGTGGGGGTGGCAGAGGAAAGCCGAATTGTTTGATATCAAAGTGATATCGAGTGCTATCTCCGAGTAGGCCTGGACCGCAGTAACAATCCCCCCCCCAAAATGGACGATGTTGGGACAATATCGGACATTTTCCAATTAAACATTTCAAAACAAATTTGGCGCCGAATGGAGGTCTACAGACTCTGGGGTCGTATCACTTCTTATGAGCAAAAGGTGTTTCGCAACATTCCTATCTAGTAAGAAGCAGTCCTTATCTAACAAAATCTAAACCTAACCACATCCACACAGACAAACATCAATTTCAAAGTCATGGCAGTGGGAGCAGTATCAACAGCAATCAATAATAGCAATGGCAATGAGTGTTTGATATCAAAGCGATATTGAGTGCTATCTCTGGGTAGGCTTGGACCGCAGTAACTTCTTTTCCTCTCCTTTCCTATGTGACCATTTTTAAACATTCTAAAACACAGAACATTAAAATGATACTCCTAGCTCTACATAATTCTATGTATAAATTTTGTTGATTGGAAAATTGCTCTGGAGGTGCACATAATTTGTGTGCACTCAGGGAAACTATTCCTCCTGAGATTCCATAGTGGCTAAACTTTGAAACCTGCATGCAGAGTGACCTTGGATGGATTTTTTTAAAAATGTCTTACCTATAAGCTAATATCAAATTCTCTCACCAAATTATATCATTGGAAACTGCTCCAACAGTGGTATCTGGATGATATCCTAATATTCTTTACCCTATCAAAGGGCATTACATCACTAAGAAGAAAATATGCATGAAGACTGGTGCTTATAAGGAAGATTCCTTCCAGTCTGGTAAGAATGAGGCCTCCGAAAAGGATAGAGAGTCCATTCGCAAATCCTTTTTAACTCCTTTGACTGCCATTTCCCCCAGCATGCCCCCCCCGCTGCACTCTGTAATACATAAAGCATGCCTGCTTTTCAAAACCTGTTGTGGACTGGAGTGAGGAACAGTCCACTTTTCAGTTGCTTTTTAAAATGTCCTAGTTTCTCTCTCCTTCTCCATTTTCCTCTTGCAAAGTCAGCTCACTTCAATTGCTGCAATTTGAGTTTAAAGCCATTTCCACACTAGACTGTTATAGTGCTATTTTTCCACTTTCACATCTTATGGAATCCTCAAAGGCCCCTCCCTAAACTGCAAACCCCAGGATTCCATAGGATGTTGAAAGTGGAATAATGGCACTATAACAATCTAGTGCAGAAAAGGTCAAAGGTGCAAAAGTAGTTTGCACTCAGAGGTGTAAAAGTAGTTTGCTGGGGGTTCAGGAGACGAGGGGGCAGGCTCAGGCAAATGCTGCAGCCTCTCTTAATTTTTGTGTTCCTCCCCATTAATATCTTTTGCCATCTTGGTCATGCTCTGATGTTGTTTGGCCACTTGTGTCCTGTTTTTCATTGTGAAATGTTGGTGGGTATGGGCCTGCCTCCTGTCAGAGAGACAGACCATACTGGATTCAGTCTTTGTTGTGTTATGTGAGACTCAACACTGCCCTGGAGCATGTGGTTGTGGGGGTGGGTGGGCTCTCTTTCACCAGACCAGAAGGAATCTTTATCTTTTGTGTCCTCTCCAGTGGAAAGAGGCCTCCAGGTAGGGCACAATGTACTCAGAATGTGTGTCTGTATCTGTGCATGTTTAAGTTGTCTGTCGATTTAGGGTGACCCCATAAATTTCATAGAGTTCCACTTAAACCTCAGGAAGATTCCACTTAAATCTCAGGAAGAACTTCCTGATGGTCAGAGCTGTTCAGCAGTGGAATATGCTGCCTTGGAGTGCAGCAGAGTCTCCTTCTTTGGAGGTTTTTAAGCAGAGGCTGGATGGCCATCTGTTGGGAGTGCTTTGATGTGGGTTCCTGCATGGCGGGGGGTTGGACTGGATGGCCCCTGGGGTCTCTTCCAACTCTATGATTCAATGATTCTATGATTCTTAGGCAAGGAAAACTCAGAAGTCCTTCCTCTGAAACATAGCCTATAGAACTGGTGGTCTCCCATCTAAGGCTGACCTTGCCTCCAAGATCAGATGAGATCTGGTGCCAATATAGTAACTAATTAAAATGGAGCATATTGATTTTCCCTGAGGGTGTATGGTAAGGAACAAGGCCAGTATGGTGTAGTGGATTGATTGTTGGACCATGTCCCTGGAGACCAAGGATCAGTTCTCTGTTCAGCCATGGAAACCCACTGAATGACCTTGGACATGTCATGCATTCTCAGCCCCAGAAAACCCTGTAATAGGTTCACCCTAGAGTTGCATAAGTTAGAAATGAATTGAAGGCACACAACAACATTATGGTGGGGTATTTCTGTGGTGGAACCCTTCAGATAACTATTTCAGCTGAGGAGGCATTTTTTAGTGATTGTTACCCATATGATTCTGGCCCTGAGCATAGTTTCACTCTTATATGAAAACACAAAGAGAAATATGACAAATACAATTAGGCCAGTAATATATGCATTTACAAAATTGGATTGATTGCTTCAACGGATTAATACAAGACAAAATACATATGATAGTCCTTGGAGAGAAAAAAGCAACTGCTGCAGTTGAATAGAGATTAATTTAATTGGCCTATTTGCTCAAGCATCGCCTCAAGCCATCACTTCTCCTTATAAGTAGCTGTGCCATCTGGTGTATATGGAACATTTCTGTAGCAGGCCAGATGCATCCTCAATCTCTTTTTTCCAACTTCATAATTCACATTCTTGGCTGCTTTAGGGTTTGGTGCTATTATTATGTTGCTTCAAAATAGCAGTGGTAGTGTTGCCAGCATCCCAGCAGGCAGGGCTTGGGCATCACAAGGCTATCAACTGAATGAATGACTCCTTTCCCCCTATAATCTGGTAGTGGGAAACAACCCAGAGGTTTAAAAAAAAGTGTCAGAGACATAAAGGCCTCCGACATAGTGAAAAATGGAAGTGGCAGACAGAATGGAAATACTTCTTAAGCAATGCTTTTTCTTTATGAGCAATGAAAGAAATACTTTTGAATACTACCAAATAACACTATTACAGGCTATTGTCTGTTACATTATCAGGGTGGGACAGATGAGTGGGTTGGGACAAAGGGAATCTTTTCATGCAGGTCTGAGACTGCTTCCTTGGAGGATCTGGGACAAGCAGAGTTGAAGAGTGAAGGGGGCTTCATGGCTTTTCCGAGGAGCAGGGAGAAGGGGCGGGATAGGGCAGCAGAAGAACTGAAAAGCTCTGGATTGCAATCACTGCTGCTGGTGTCTTTCATATGGATCTCTTTTTCCCTCCTCTGAGAATCATGGAGATACGTTTATTTTCTGGGATGTGCAGGAAATGAAGTTGGGGTGAGTGTCTTTTTGGAAGATGGGAGACAAGGGGGAGGAGGAGAAATGGGGATGAGGAGCTAGATTAGCTACTGCTGCAGCCTGCGGCAGCTTGTGAAATCAGCTTCATTTTCCAGGTTCAGTATTTGTGATCTTTTTTACTTTCGCAGGGATCTTGTGTCCCTAACCCTCACGAATGTGAAAGGCCAGCTGTACCTCTGTTCCTAAGAACTTCCTGACATCTGTCTAGAACACTGAGAAATTTTGAATAAGCCTATTTCAATATGGGAAATAAATGAAGCAATTAGATTAATAGAATCAAGAGTTGGAAGAGACCAGAGGGGCCATCCAGTCCAACCCTCTGCTATGTAGGAACACTCATCAAAGCATTCCCAACAGATGGCCAGATTGTTTCAAAATATTCATTTGAAAATTTGGAAACAGATACAGAGGAAATTAGGCATTTGGAAATCAATAGACTTATCTTTGATGGGTGGAATATCAACGATTGAAATGAGTGTGCTCCATACAATTTTATTTCTGTTTCTAATGATTCCAGTTGTGATTCGCAAAACCTGGTTTGAAGAATGTAAAAAGGATTTATCAAAATCTATACAGAGAGGGGGAAAAAATCAAGAATGAAATATAAACTAATAACTGATCTCAGAAACAGAGGAGGCTTTGCTGTACCCAATATAAATTGATATTACGATGCTTCTTGTTTAGTTTGGATGAAACCTTGGATTCTGTTAGATGATCAGAAACTTTGAGCCTTATAAAACTATGATCTACACTTTGAATGGTATACCTTTGTGTGGTATAACCAACCTAAAGTGCAGAAATTGTTTATTATCCATACTGTGGGAGAGATACAAGTTGTTATTATGCTCCAAGTTGCCATCCTGGATCTCTCCAGGAGAGCACTTTCTATAACAGGATTAAGAAGATATGGTGAATAGACTACTTATAAAAACCTATTGAAGCAAACTGAGCATTCTGTACAATTGAAGGATAAACAACAATTATTGGAAGAAGGAATCTCAATATAATGATTTCCATATTTACAAATTAAAGAAAGATTTAAGAAGGATATGACAGCTGGTGGGGCAGAGTTAAGAACACTTGTTAAAAGAAGATAAAAGAAGATAAACATTTGCTTACCAGGCTATATAGAATGTTACTTAGGTTAAATTTGGCAGACAAAGCAATTAAAAACTATATGATAAAATGAGCCATGTACTCAAGATCTTATAACTTACAAAAAAATGTATTGAACATGATGTACAGGTGGTAACTTTCATCTGAAAGAATAGTGAGAATGTATAAAAAGACCAAGGATCAATGTTAAAAGTGTGGCAAAGAAATGGGTACTTTCTTCCACATGTGGTGGGGTTACGTTAGAGTTAAAAAACGTTGGTTCATGATTTGGGCAAAACTGCAAAAAAAATTGAAGATAAAAATTGACTTAGTGCCTGAACTTTTCCTATTGCATATCCTTAAACTTGCTAGAAAGACAGACAGAAGACAGAAGATGAGATTGGAAGATGGGTATGGCATATGTGTATGGTTGCCAAAATAGTTCTCACCAGAATAGTTCTCAGCAGGCACTGGAGAAAGGATACTATTGTTACCCTGCTTGCTGAGGGTCCCTTAGGGGGATTCCCAATGCTTGTCAAATTATCACTTGTGGGGAAAATTAGCTATGAACACTGCTGTAGCAATGCAAAGAGGGCAGGGTAATTAAGGATCTTGAGCCCAGCTTTATGGAGTTGGATCACAGAGAATCAGGCTAATTGTTCAAATTAAGTATTTTATTGAAATAGATGTTAAAATCCATACAATCACTCAGCTGCACCCACTCACACAATCGTACAAGATACTATAGAAATTAGAAAGAGGTGAAAATTAAGGGAGAGAGAGAGAGATGTAGGGGTTTGGGTGATACTGTACCAATCCAGAAGTCTTTGTCTGGGAAAAGACAAGTGAAGAGCCCAACTCAGCCTCAGGGGGCGGGGCTGAGGGGAGCTTTCCACTGGCAGAGGCATTGTTTTCGAGTCTGGGAGAACTCAGAAATGGAAGAGAAAAAGGGGTTCTAGTTACAGTGCTGAATACATCCTGGGACCAGATGGCTGCATTTTTTATGAAGATGGATCTCAGCTTTGTAGTTCAAAGCAAATACAGCCAGGCATTCTTGTAGTTTCCTGCAAGATGACTTTCTCATCTGGGGGTGCATGACTCCAAAGTGTAACATTCCTGGCTGTTTGAAATGTTAATTTGACAAGACACAGGACATTACCAGCATGTGTGAGAGCCAGGAAAGGGAGAACACCCAGCAAGGGGAAGTCAGCCCCAAGCTTCCAAAGCTCACCATTGTCCCTGCTCTGAGCCCCCGGTTAGAAACCTGCAGTTTCTCGTGGAATTTCCTTGAATCCTTGGCAGAGAGAGTCTTCCCTCTCCATGCCCTCTTTCAAGACAAGTTCCTGCCAGATGGGCGATGTCTGCAGCAAAAGGATCCTGCCCAACCAGAGCACAGGCTAGCACAGGCACACCTTGACTTGACACCACATGCTCCCCTTTGCTGCAGTCCATCTGGGGAGACCCTAACAAACACGACTGTGAGTCCCAAATGCTGCACAGAGGCCTGACATGGCTACTGCCTTCCCCTCCGCAAAATTCTGGTGCCAGCTTATATTCACATTCAGTGGCACCCAATGCCTTTTTACACTAGTGATTTTGAGAGGGGCCATGATAGTCCATGACTCTGTCTTGATCACCATTCTGCCACAAAATGCATTACTCCAGGAGGCATTTAGATTAGATACCAGCCTCCCCTTTAATTTGGCCGAAAGGGTCTCCAGCAATGAGTGGGCACTGCTGCTCTTGCATGTAATTTCAGAGACCCACCAACTTGCACGTTTGAAAGAATGGAAGGGTCAGCCGGTTGATCCCGCCTCTGTGGCAATCCCAGAGCCAGAAGATCCTGGTGCCCAAAGACCCAATGTTAGTCCTGTGGTGTGGCAGACTTCCCTGAATCTCAAGGAAGTGCCAACCATTAATTTGTCTGAGACGTTTGTCTCAATTTACGAGGTGTTCAACAATGGTTGAACAGCCATTAGTTGAAGGGGATCGAGGCGGAGTGGTGAGCCCTCCGAATCCCCAGGTATTGTAAATAGTCCCGCCATGTACATAGTTCGACTTGCTTTAGAATTTGTAGTATAGAAATAGTTATTCCTTTCCTTTCACTGTTTTGGGGGAAGACCTATGGGATGGCTATCCCAAGGTCCTCCTATCCTCTGAGGTAGATCGGGCTTTCAGAGTCAGCCCGGATGCCCTGAGGAAGGGGCACGAGTCAGATCGGGACGCCTGCGCTCTCTCACGCTGAGGGATTGCCTTGTGCAATGGCGTCCTGGGGAAAAGGGCGAGACGACGGGGGTCTCATGACCCTCTCAGAAGAACCAGGTCTGACTCTGGACTCCTGGTCTACTGCCCAGAATGGCCCCCACCTCTTAGAGACCTTTCTCCTCATTCCGTTTGCCAGCTTTGATTGTTAGGGTGAGAACAATTGGAGCCGCTACCTCGCTTACCACTTAATTCGGCCTTGGATTCATAAATTTAGATCTAGTCTCTGATGCCCCGTAAAGGCAAGAGATCCACACAATTGGCTGGATGCCCGGCCCCGGTGTACTGTGCCTAATTTGCATATGCTCATAGAGCATTTGCATACGTATGCCCTACCATCCTGGCCAATCACCGAGAGAGTCAGGGTCCGCTCTGGCAACGGGCAAGCATAACCTGCGCTTGCCTCGGATTTGGTTAATTCTGTCTTTCTCACCAGTTTGGGAGCCCCCGCTGCCAGGCAGAGAGAGAAAAATAAAAGACCAGAGCCCAATCTAGTTCAGTCTGAGCACGTGTGTGCCGCTGCCATTGCAAACGGGGCTTCAGCAAGAGCAACTTGTGTGTAAGTGTTTGACACAAAATGCCTTGTTAATGTGATCCATCTTATCCCCAAGCTTTGCAGGCCCAGTCTAGTCCAGAGGTACAATGTGACTGGAGGGCCGACTTCTCCTGAGGTCTAGTCAGACCAGCCACCACCTTAGGGTGACCAAGGTCTGTTGCAGTCACCCCTGCACCCTCCCATGGTTAGAAGCTCTGCCCTGGCACTTTCTGCTGTTAACAACTGCTCCCAGCATCCCCGAAAAACTGGTTTTTCAGTCCCATATCCGACTCCCATTAAGCTTTGTGCCAATAATTTGCTTTATTATGTACATTGGCTACTAGCAATGTCAGTCTTCTGCAAAATAGCTACAGGTCGACAAGTCCAGAGAACCAGGACCGCCCTTGGACCTGACCATCACCCCTGGGCACCATGGGGGGGTGAAGTATGAAATATCGCAGCTCCAACTGGGAGCAAAGCCAAAGAGATGGCCCGAACTCTCTGACGCAGCTGTGGGACCCAAAAAGGGGTGATCCAGACACCTTCCGATGGACTTAAAGACTGTTTTGCCAAAAATTCCTGCTTTGAAGGACTCTTGCCTTTTCAAAATGGACCATTCCTCCTCCCGAAGCTCTGCAAACTGCTCGCTGCAAGAGCTAGCTATCCTCGGCTAGCTGATCTGCAGAATTGGATACATTTTAACTTTCACTCCTGTGCTTTTGCTTCTGTTCCTACAACGCCTCATTGAGAGGCCCGCTTTTGCTTCCAGCTTCAAAGGATTTTTGCATTGTGCAGTTTACCGCCATTGTTCATTTGCTAACAGGTCTCTATTGACGGGACATTTTGACATTGACTATTGCGTAATTGATATTTGTGTGAATGTGTTTAGGTTTAGGTTTTTAGATAGGAATGTTTTTATAAGATAGAAACCCTTCGTGTTCCCTGCAAGATTCCCTTTGCCTATGGAGTGATATGACCTCTGAGCCTGTAGAACTCTATTCGGTACTAAAATTGCTTTAAAATGGTTAATTGGAAAATGATCGATATTGTCCCAAATAGCCCATTTTCGGGGGGAGGATTTGTTATTGCATTTGCTAGCCTGGATTTGGGGATGTTAGATATCATTTTGATATCAGTAATTTGGCTCTCTTCCACCATCCCTCTCCACATGTTTGTGAGGCCCCCGGACAAGCACAGAACTAAGCTCGGCCATCAAATGCTGCAATATCCCAAGACAATACAGGCAGGCCAGAAATAGCCAGATCACCGCTTTAGGAGACCTCTCTGCAAACACCCTAATTATGTATGCACGCTGCTTACAAAGAGCTCCCTGCCCCAAGCAGGCAACTTGGCAAGCTGAATACTCAACTGTCAGGCACTAAGCATTTGCATACTGTCTACCTCTTTGTTAATTCGGACCTAACTCAATCATGTTAAATTTTGACCTTTCCAAAGCTTTGTCTCGCGTCCAAAACTCATTGTTTTTCCCAAGTACAGAATAGCCTGCAGTTACATTTCTCCCTATAAAATCCCCTGATTCCAAGACCATCCTCGGATCGCTCTGGACTTCCATCCTGCCTTGCTGCCACTTTATTTGGCAAGCTGTCCCCTCCATCCCACGTACTGAGACTCCATATCTCCGAACTCAATCTGCAGACCACCCGGGCTTCAGGACAGGTGTCGTATCACCCAATTCAAAAATCCCTCTCAAAAATCTCTCTATACCACTCCAACCTTTATTTTCTACAGTTACTTGTGTGAGTGTGTTGCATACACTGTTTGTCTGTATTTAATAAAAATCTCAATTATTCTTATAACTTGGTGTGCTTCTTGGCTTGGCCTGACTCTGTAGACATTGGGTAAAAGATTCCGCTGCGTTGCCCTGCCTCTCACAGTGCTAACTTGTGCTCTAGTTAATTTCCCCAAACTTGTTTAATTGTGAGCGCATTTAGGTGTCCCTCCCGGGACCCCCAGTAAACAGGGTAACACAGGAGTGCCACTGTTGTGTATTTTGTGTATAGTTTAGCTGCAAGAGCTTATGCCTGCAGGTCATACCCTCTGTCCCAGTTTAGTAGGGAAGGTCCCAGCTAATCCACAGCTTCCTCTTTACTTTTTTTGCCGCTGATCTTTGCTGAAGTGAAGGATCAGGTAACTAAACATTTTAACACTTAGGGCTTAGACTGCTTCTTGAATTTGGGACTCAGGTTTTAAATCTTGAAAACTGAGATTTGAGATGTTCTCAGAACTGTTGGAACTGCCTTTAAGCCATACATACTTAACCCTTTGAATATCAAACTTAAATTACTCCTTTAAGTGCCTTTACACTATAAGTTATAAGATTATCCTTAAAGTTTAGATTTCAGATTGAATCTTTAATGTAAAACATTCAGTACATTAGTATAAAATTAACATCTTAGGTTTTAGGAACTTTTAAGTTGACTTTTAATTTTTTTAACATGTCAAATATAATGCATCACAGGCCTAGAAAAAATTTGCTACTTATAGTCATGTAATTTATAGAATGTAGTCAAAACTCTTTTAAAAAAATTTTTTTTATTAACATTTCAACAAATAAAAAAAAATAGATATTTAATAAAGTACAGTTATAAAATGTATTGTAGCTTATTTGATGATATAGTTCTTTCTCACTTCTTTACCGGAGCATATAATTATTAATGTGTATCTCGTAAATAAGTACCTCTATTGAAGAAAAGAAAACAAAGTTATTGAAGTTTGTTCCAGATTAATCCTATCCTTAACCTTAAATATTTCTTGGTTCCTTTTTGTATACTTTATTAATACTCATATAACTTCGTATCCTATTGAGTTTTGTAATTATTGATATCTTCGTCTTTACAATCTCTCTCTCTCTTTTTTAATCACATATTTGTTACCTGCTTTAAAACATCTATTCTTCCTCACACTCAATGAATATATTTATCTGTTTATTTTATGAAAAGTGTAACAGAGCTAGAACCTTGCTTGCAAAATTTTAGACCACAATCCCAATATACAAATGGCAATTATTGTAATACAGGCTAGTTCCAAGTTCAGCGAATAGGTTTAGGAGTTTCAAAAGCTTTATTCAGAACATCGAAGAAACAACAGCATACCTCACCAGCTGCCATCACTAAAGAAGCCTTGGATCTGTTGCACCTTATAAGCTGTAACATTTCAAATTAGCATGTGCTAGCATTCTATCTGATAGCCAATCATAACAACTCCTTTCCCAAAGCCTTCTATTCTCCTCCAGTTGTCTCATTCACCTTGCCAACAGTTTGACCTTGCAGCTGAATCTGTCTGCCTGCAACTGTATTCCTATTGTTTGTTACAATAACATTTCCTCATTCTCAGCACAATGTTTCCAAGCTGATCCCATCCTCTCTTCACAACACAGTAAAGCCCAATAAAGCATCAAAATAAGGCAGCTACCTGAAAACATGGCAGGAAGAGCAAAACCGAACTGACATTCCACCCCCCTAAACTTGTCTTCTCCTAACCTAATCAGATTGCAGCAGATTGGTTCAGTCTGGATGACCTCAAGGATCCATGAATATTTCAACACCTGCTCATTTTTCTTTTTTTGAAAAAACAAAAAAACAAAACTACAGGGCTGCCATGGATGACTTGGCTGGCTTGATAAATTCATGCTTTTAATATTTGTTGTTACACTCTCCCAACAACTCTGTCTCTTTAGTGGACATAATACAGAAATTAGGCTTTTGCAATTTGCCCCCCGCTTCATTTCCAAAGCACAGTCAATGTCTTGGTGGGACAGAGGCACATCACACTCTGTTCCTGCCCCCACCTCCACAAGTCAGCGTACTCTGCTGGGAATTCAGCTGTCTCCACTTCACTTCATTGTGGCCACAACCAAAATTTGCTCTCAATATGATGCCTGCAATAAAAAGCTATTCAGAATCCAGAATAAGAATGAGTGAGAAATTGATTCTGTTCTCATTTTAATATTAAATTACCAAATTTGCACCTTCCAAACCTACACAAAAGCAAGAATCCAGTTATACAGTTATTATGGCTCTGTTCTCAGAAGTCCAACATGGTGCGGAAGTAGACTCTGAGCCTGATGGTGCATCAGTCACCCTGCTCCAGGGTGGGGCCTCCTTGTGCGTGTCCTTTACTCTCCCCTCTGCTTCAGCCTCCAAGATCTCTCTTCCAGATGTTGTGTGACCTGCTGGATCCTTTCTTGTCCAATATGATTTCTCACCACATACTAACCACTTTCTCTGGGTCCCAGCCTAGGCAGGATAACAGCCATAGATGCACTTTTCCAGACACAGAATAAACTCAAAGACTCTGAGTAGGAAGGGGATACAAGGGCCATCTAGTCCAACCCCATTCTGCCAGGCACGGATACACAACTAAAGCACACCTGAAAGATGCTGATCCATCCTCTGTTTAAAGACTTCCAAAGAATGAGACAGTGTTTGTAATGTTGTCTGAAAACGAAGACATGCCTCTAATCCTGCTAGTGTGCCACACTCACAGTTGCTCTTTTTTCAGGCTCTCACAAGTAGTGTGTTACTGCAGGTTAGACCTCCTTGGAGATACTCCCAGATATCATTTTGATATCAATAATTTGGCTCTCTTCTACCACGCCTCTCCATGTGTTTGTGAGGCCCCCGAACAAGCACAGACTAGGCGCGGCCACTAATTGCTGGACATTCCATTCTCCACCCAAGCAGGCCAGAAATAGCCAGATCCTCGCTTTAGGAGACCTCTCTGCAAACACCCTCATTATGTATGCACGCTGTTTACAAAGGACTCCCTGCCCCGAGCAGGCAACCTGGCAAGCTGAATACTCAACTGCCAAGCACTGAGCATTTGCATACTGTCTACCTCTTTGTCAATTTGGACTTAACTCAATCATGCTAAATTCTGACCTTTCCAAAGCTTTGTCCCGCTCCTAAAACGCATTGTTTTCCACAAGTATGGCATAGCCTGCTGTCACATTTCCCTCTATAAAAACCCCTGATTCCAAGACCTTCCTCGGATCGCCCCCGAGTTCCAGACCGCCTTGCTACCGCTTTGCCCAGCGAGCTTCCCCTCAGACCCACGTGCTGAGCTACATCGCACCCCAGCATCGCTCTCTATCTGCTTTCCAGGCTCCAGGAACAGGTTCCGTATCACCCGAATCAACTACCCCTCTCAAAAATCCCGCTATCCAACTCCAACCTTTATTTTCCTTAGTTATCTGTGTGCGTGTGTTGCTTACATTGTGTGCCTGTATTTAATAAAGATCGTTCATTAATTTTCAACACAGTTTGCTTCTTGACTTGGCCTGACCCCTTAAACATTGGGTTACAAGATCCTGCTGCTTTACTCTGCCCCTCGTTTTACCAGCAGTGCTCTAAGCTAATTTCCCCCCAAAGTGTGTTGTTTGGTTATTTAGGTGTCCCTCCCGGGACTCCCAGTAAACAGGGTAAAAAGTGGCAAGGGAAGGGAGGCAAAATCCAAGCCTCCTAATTTTTCCATTGCCTTCCTTTCTTTGCTGCCACCACCAGCCATGCCGGTACCATTTGACCAGAAAAGGGCATGAACAGGATTCTGGCCTAAGTAAGTATGTAAAAATGGAGATAATGGGGACATATTATAGTAAGGGAAAACATACACACATATATACAAAAGCCAATCTGCGGACATGGGTTTACAAAAATGCACATGCAAAAGTACATCTGAATATTTTTTTTTGGCAAACTTTTACTGGGGTGGAAAATATGCAAAAATATATAGAAATAGAACAAAGTAGACTGTGAAAATAAGAAACTGGTAGAAATCAAAACCTACCTGGTCTGGAACATGCTTTTTCTACCTCTCTAACCCTGTATTTTGAAGACGCTCTTCCCTTTTAAATGACTTATATTTTTATCAAATACATTCTTCCACTGTGCTACCATCTTCTTCAAATATTGACAGTAATGAGTTTTAAATCGCACCTCCAAATCAGAATTACAGGTGTGAATATCAAATGCACAATGCAATTAAAAATAAAAAGGAGGAAGGGAGAGGCAGAGGAAAAAAGGAGGGAAGTAGCAGCATCTTCAAGGCCAAATGGTTTTTATTTTAGCACGAGCTTTTGTGGATATAAACCCAGATCTTCAGTTGCTATACAAAGTGATACCCGGGCCTCAGGATATAAAGTTGTGGGAGTAGGAATGGGATGGAATGTAATTGGATCCAGAAAGTAGAAAATCATGGCTTTTATTCTAAATTTTCAAAGAGTCGCATAAGGTGATGCCAGTCTTTCAGATCTTTACAGTAGTCCATAAGTATTGATGTGTGAAAACAACAAATCTGCTCACCTAAAGTCAGATTCTGTGAGTTCAAAACCTCTGAGAAGATTACTCTTGCTATATATGCAGTAGCAATTCATACCTCTGCTAATGGATTGGAATTTGTGAACAAAGACAATGCCTTTGTGGCATTCTACATGTATTAATACAAAACTCATTGCTGCACGAAAGGAATCTTCTTAGAGAAGGTTTTGAACCCAAGGAAACTGAGTTTTGGTAAGCAGATTTATTGCTTTCAAACATCATGATTTGCATCTTTTTGCAATTATCAGTGTTCCACGCACACTTTCTATGCTAGCAGGAGGCTGGTGATGGAGCAACAGTACAAGTGGTTCTTTGATGATTTCTGTGCCCATCATAAGGATGTACAGTTTTGCTGGGGCTTTTAAGGCTGGCCCTATGGTCTGCTCAGGTGAATTAGCTGATTGTTCATAGGACTGGACTGCAAGTTTGCCTTCTCTTTACCCTTCTGTCCTTGTGCAGCTAATGATGTGTCTCAGCTTGCCAGGAAAGAATAATAGAGGTGCCTTCTGTCTGCATAGCATAACATTTTGGTGCAGTCACTCCTGCCCTTGCCACCACTGGGAAACACCCTCCAATATAATCTGCTTCATTGGAGGAAAGATGAGTGATCACAGTGCTTGCTCTCCAGGCACTTTTGTTACTCTGCTTTTTCCCAAAAGCCACTTCATCACTCATACACAGTGAATTAGCCCTCAATTGATTTCTGTCATCTATTGCAAATTGGACATTGATGCAGGATTGATTTTGCAGGTTTTTTGTGGAGGTAGCTAGGTCACCTCTGAGGAATGGGGCTATTGGCAAGGAGGGCTGTTTCTTTCTCCCTTTAAACCTTTGCTTCCTTCATTTGCTGAAAAGTGTGTTGGGGAGGCTGAAAGGGCTCCCTTTTGAGAGAGTCTCCTGAGGGGCACAAGTTAAAATCTTTGCTCTGCTTGTCATGTTGTAATTTGTTGTTGTTATTGTATGCCTTCCAGTCCTTCCCAACTTATGGTGACCCTGAGGCGACCCTATAACAGGGTTTCCTGGGTCTGAGAGTGTGTGACACAACCAAGATCAGCCAGTGGGTTTCCCTAGCTGACCTGGGAACCGAACCTAGGTAGTAGTCCAACGCTCAAATGACTACACCACACTGGGGCCTCTACCCATTTCCTTTAATAAACTACCGAAGCTCAGTTCTGTTGTTGAGCTTAGGCACAGTTTTGCTGAAGAAACCTCTTCTCTGAGTTCTGTGAAGGAGCAGCCCTTACACAATTTGAAAGCTTCCAATAAGAGAGGCACTTTGGGATTTTTTGGCTGGCCATTGTCATGAAAATGACACTCAGAACAGAAGCATCTCTAGTTGTGTGCATATGTATGTGCTTTCAAGTCACTTGTCAGCTTATGATGATCCCATGAAATTCATAGAGTTTTCTTAGGCGAGGCAGTGGTTTGCCATTGCTTTCCTTTGAAATACAGTCTATAGCACCTGGTCTTCCTTGACAGTCCCCCATCCAAGTACTAACCAGGCTTGCTTAGCTTCTAAGATCAGATGCACATGATCTGTTGCATTTGGGGCGTTTAGCTCTTATCATTAGTTAAGCAGCCTGATTTCAGAAATTTAAAGAGCAGCACTTTTTTTTCTGGAAAGGAACTCTTAGAAGGAAGGGAGGAATTAAACAATTCACTCTCTCTTACATTTCCACATTTTCTGGTGGAATTTGCATGAAAATGGCATTTGTCATGGAGGTGTCCCGAGATACAAAACCTGTAAAAATTTTGGGATGATAGGTAGAAGGCTAGAAGTTCTGATGAATGAGAATGAGGTTTGGGGCTTTTGTTTTGTCTTCCGCTCATCTGGTGCCAAGTCACTGGAAATGCAGCAGGGGAGCTTGTGGAACACATGATGGATGTGTCTATTTTTACATTGTAATAGTGGGTTTGTTGGTTACATGTGAAGATATTTTCCTGTGCTGTATTTGATAAGGCCTTGAGTTAAAGATAGTGTTCAATAGATATTTTACTGCCCAGATGTTCAAATTTGTTCACTATGTAAATATTTATATTTAGATTGCACAGTCGGACTTGGCAGATGTCTCAATTTTCCTCTTGTGTGGAATTTGATTATACATAGCTGGTGTAGTCATGGTACTCAAGCCTGTCTCATCTTGTTCCTGGGGTATAATGACTTACACAGTTCTAACTCAGCACTTCATATATTCAAAGGGACACACTTTCAACATACTAGTCCAATCTACTTTGCACTGAACTGGGCAAGGCTGGAAAGTTTTGCTTGCTGTAAAGAAACGGAAGAGACCGCCTCCAAATTAACGTTCAGAGACATGAGTAGGTGGCACCTAATTAGGGCTTTAAATATTCTGCTGAATTCCCCCATATGCGCATTTAAATATGCAATTTTGCATAGTATATGCTCTTTCTATGAAATGCTTAAGCCAACAGCCGCACCACAAATTCTGTGGAGATTGAAGCATAACTATGTATGTTTTGATGGACCTATTAGTCTGGAAGTATAAATTATGACAGTTCACTTAAAAATGTGGAACCAATTAGATTTCCTCCCATTCTTGCTATGGATGAAGGAAGAGTCCAAGAACTAAGCTTTCATAAAGTTCAGATAGAAGCTTCAGCAGCAGCTTCCATTCTTCTGTAGGCATCAGTCCATAGCAGAGCTTGGAAATAAATATTTAATTATCTTCTTAGGTTGTTAATTCATTCGCTTCTTCTATCAACGTGGCCCATTTCACTAGACCCTTTTTAACACTGAAGTTAATCCTATTCTGTAGTGCATTGATTCAATTTGAAATGTTAGAATTTCTTAGTGTGGATGCTTTTTTTACTGGCAGATTAAGTAAAGAAGAAGAAAGATTAGGAAATGAATCATATGGCTCTGCTATTAACACCAAAATCCAGCTACAGAACAGCTGGGACGGGAGAGCAGTTGAAGAATGGAAAGAAAGAAAAATGAGCTGTGGTATGGAAAAGAATCGGTGAGTAGACTGCTTTATTTGCTTAGTCCTCAAGAAACCATTGCCCTTACAGAATGTGAGGCTCTTTCGACATGAAGGCTAGTGTTTCCAACCTACCAGCACTAATAACAATGTTAAAAGAGTATCCTTTTGAATGTGCACACAAGCACACACACACACACACACACACACACACACACACACACAGAGTGAACAAATTGGAGCATCTGACCAGTAAATTATGTATTGAGCACTATATCTTTAACTCAGGACTAAAGGCATAAAATCTAATCAAATAAGACATAGAGGAAAGGATGAATATAATAAAGAAACAAACCCCAAATAGTCCAGATACATGCACCTTTGAATATACAAAACTGTAAGGATAAAATTTAATTGGCTTTAGAAAACCAAATTGCAAACTGATCTTTAAAAACAGTGATTGAAGAGCTGTCCACAGATATTCAGGAATATGATCCTGGGAACATGGCACAGCAAGGGAGACAAGGCAAAGCCAAGTTAAACAGGAAAAAAGAAAAAGAAAAAGTCTGCTGGAAAGGAATAATTTCAAGGAAAGAAGATCCTAAGCAGAACCATTTTGAGAAATGAGAGCTGAAAAATAAGGGGGAGCTGTTACCCTGTATTGTGGGGGTCCTGGGAGGGGCGTCCAAATAACCAAATAAAAACACAAGATGAGGAAATTAACTTGAGCACTTTCTTAAGCTAATGAGAGGCAGGGTAACTTTAGCTGGGATCTTTTAACCCTATGTATACAGCATCAGGTCAAAAGATCAGTCAGGCAGAGTTTTAAAATAGTAAAAATGATAGTTTTATTAGAGGACAAACAACACAAAAGACACCACAAGCACACAGCTAACTAGGAAATTAGAAATAAGAGTTTTCAGAGGGAATGGGTGATACAACACCTTTTCTTGTAGTCCTGGAGAAAACAGAGAGTTGCAGGGAAGAAAGCTCAGCGCAGTTTGCTGAGGGGGCGACTCACTGGACAAACCAACAGCAAGGCAGGATAGCAGTCCGGAGTGTTCCGAGGTGGGAGGAGGACTCAGTTATTGGGAACTGAGGGGACAACTTCACTGGACTGAGCAGCAGCAAGGCTAGATGGAAGTCCAGGGCGATCTGAGGAGGACTTGGAATTGGGGACTTTTTATAGGGTGGATTGCGCCTACAGGCCATGCCATGCTCGGTGAGAACAAAGAGAATTTGGAGCGGGACAAAAGCGTTGGAAAAGGTCAGGTTTTACATGATGAGCTTAGCGCTGGATGACAATAGTATAGCCAGTATGCAAATGGCTCAGCATAAAGAAAGTGCCGGCTCTCGGCCGAGTGTCTTTGTGTAGAGTCGCGCTTAAGCAAGATGTGTCTGCAAGAAGATGGTCCCTGAAGCAACAGAGAGGCATTAATCTGCCTGCCTAAATGAGGATTGGAATGTCCAACCATTAATGGCTGTGCCTGTTTACATGCTTGTCCGGTGGCCCTTGCAAACATGTGGAGCAGGGTGGCAGAGAAAGGTCAAATGAAGGCCAAATAAGTTTGATATCAAGAGATATCAAGAGGCATGACAGAACCGTGATAACAGAGCTAGCCATGCACAGTTTTAAAAGTTAGATGCTTATTCTGAATCCTAAAATCGTCAGGCAGCTAATGAATTGACATCAGAAGTGAAGTGAGGCCTGCAAAATAATCTTAGCAGCAGAGAGTTGAATAAAAAGTATTGAAGATTACCATAATCAAAACAAGAAATGACTATGCATTAAGGTCTTTGCCAAGGAAGCAAACAAGAAAGGCCCATTTCTGGCAATGGTATAAAGAAACAACATGACTTCACTAAAGCCTCAATATGAAGAATGCAAGTCGAAAATAAAACTGAGCCTATGTGCTTCTTCCACAATGTGGAGAAGAACATTATTAAAAGCAATAGAGAATGTATATTGGGAAGAAGGGTTTGGAAGAAAAAAGAATAATTCTTTCAGGCAACTATGAAGCATCTATACTGAAATATCTGAGAGACATTTCATAATGTAATGTTGCACATCTGTGGAATATTAGTGGAAGGATATAGCTGCATATCATCAGCATAATGATGAGGATGAAGAAAGGAGAGAAGGTTGTCAAAGTAACAGGGGTACCACAATGAGCAATTTAATAAAAATTTAACTGCCACACTTAACTGTTGTTTTCAAGTCAGTACAACATACTAAAAATACAAATAATAAAATCAAAGCAACAAAGCACTAATTAAAGCAGCAGAAGACAAAACTAAAGAAGATGAGGTATCTAAACTCCTCAGAAGACCTGGATTTTTTTTAAAGTCTGGATTTTTTTTTAAAAAAAAGAAGTCCTAGGTCTAAACAATGGTAAAGTAGATGCTTTATGAACCTCTTTGGAGAGCTACAACTGAAGAAAGTCTCAGTTTAGGAAGACTGATATGGAAAGAAGTATTCTTTTTTGCAGCTAAATCCTAAGATGTGTAGAACTTTTTAAAGGAATTCTGGTGCCTAGAATTAGATACCACAGCCAGATAAATTGTTTTAACATTGCCATGATACAATCCTAACAACTTAAAATTCTAGCTGTTGTATTTGGTACAATCCAGTTTCTAGGCTGTCTTCAGTACAGCCAGCCCTTCACATTTGCGAGTTTCACTTTTGTGGATTTGATTATTCATGGATTCTTTGCTGTCCCCTCTGCTGCCTCCCTAGGTCATTATTAATAGGGACTGCAAGCCTCAGGAGACTGAAAAACTGCAAACGAGTCTTGTAAGTCTCTATCAAAAATGGCGTGGGGCAGCAGTGGAGGTGGTAGGAAGCCCCACTAGGCACTCTCTTGCCTTGGGAAGGAACCCTGGTGCCTCAGAGGAATCCAGGGTAGGTTGAATGTGGTGATCATACCTTTTTTATATGTGTTAAATATGGTTTGGGAGGGCCTAGAGTTATTCACGTTTTTTTCACTTTCATGGGGGTCCAGTGCCCCTAAACCTAGAGAATGTGGAGGGATGAGGGCATATCCAGTTGACTAACACATGTGGTAATCTAACTGGCCAGTTAAGTCTCTAGCACGTTCCACAACCAAATCACAATCTTGTCAAGCTTAGAACACCATAGCCAGCACTACTGTTAACTCAGAAGCTCCTGGTCTTGAGACTAAACTGAAAGCTTTTATGTTCCAACCTGAAGCTTTTTAGACTCCACCTCTTCTTAAAAAGTGAAAAAGAAAGCCTTAAAGAGACAGGCCATGTCTCCTTTCTCTCTTCTCTTCCTTTTCTCTGTGTGGTCAATTTGTATGAATATGGCCCTTTTCGCACCTTACCTCGTCGTGGCAGTGGGGAGCGGTGCTCGCACGAGCAGCCGCTTGCGTGAGCTGCTCATGACAGCCCTTCTTGCCTCCCGCATCGGCTTCCTCTAGCTCGGCCATTGCACTAGCGCCCCGCCCCTTCCTTCCACAGCGCAGTCTGGGAGCTGTAGGCTGTGCTGGGGGAAGGAAGTGCGACTGTCCCTGCTCACTGAAGCACCGCACACAGGTAAGTGCGCAAGCACGCCACGAGCATTGCGTGAGCACGCAGTATTTTCAGTGCGTCATACGGAGTGACACTCCCATTTGTGCGATGCTCAAGGGGCGCTCGTGCAAAAAAAAAGCATGCGAAAAGGGCCTATAACATACATTATAGAGGCAAACCTCAGAAATATTCATAGTTTCAGAAGGATACATTTCAGGACATTACGATAACTGAAAACTCACTGAAGTCTTTAAAAACAGCAAAACGTTCCGTAAAGAAGGGAAAAGCAAATCACAAAGTCACAATCCCTACCCCACAAAGCAGAACAGTTGGAGAGCTCCCCCAAACACAATTTCTCCTTCCCATCTCTCGCTTTGCCATCCTCTGTTACACTGAAAAAAATCTGTGTTTTGGTAAGAGCTTGTTTGTCATTCTGTACTCTGAGGAATGAGCTGCATGTTGAGTCAGGTCCAATTTGGTTCTGTTAGCTTTAGGGGGAAGTTCATTTAGTGAAACTCAGTAACTCAACCAAAGGAACCAGATTCAGACCGTTAATCTGAAACTGTTATCTTTCTTTGTGCTATATCACAACTGGTCTTGCACCCAAGCATTAGGCAGGGAGCACAATCAGAAGTCGAGGGGTTGGCTCTCCGCATGACCCCACACGGACCTTAAAATGATCTTGGAGGTATGGGCACATAGGTGTTTACAGTCAGCAGTAACAAAAATGTTTAGAAATTTTAGTCTATATTTTCTTTGGGTTTTTGTTCTCTTGTCTTTATTCGATATTATTTTTAGCAAAGCCACAAAATGACTGTCTTGTGTTGTAATCTGATATGTGTCATAACAGCTAAAAATCAGACACTGAATACTGATATATAGATGGATTGTTTGCTAGCAGTTCAATATAGGGTATCATTTGAGAAGTATGATTGTGTAGACTGCTGATGTGAAGAAATATGATTGAATGAAATTGTAAATCACCTGCAAATCAAAACTAGGAGGAAAGTACTTGCAGGTGCATACCTAATCCAGTTCATATTGATCCATTAGGTGTTAACATTGCACAGCCATCTCAACAACCCAATTAAGGCAGTCTCTCACATAAACTTTGTGAATCGAATGTTATTTGAAATGGTATTCACAATTTCCTGGCTCAGACAAATGGGGTTTGGAAGGTTTGTCAGTAGTGAGGCACGTTCATTCACATGAGTATTTTATCCATTTTTGCATTTGCGACATGCTTGACTTCAGTTTGGAAGTCACTGACTTTGTTAACAAATAGTCTTCCTGTGTCCTACACCAGCTGCCACACAGAAGTCCCTCATCTGTCCTAGAAAACTGGATTTTGAAGCTCTTGATGTTGGAAATTTTGCTGGAATTCATGGGGGATTAATGAGATTATAAGGAAAGAAGAAGGAGAAATCAAGGGATTTTGATAGAAGGAATGAGAAATGGGGTTCTCAAAAATTCACGCAGCTGTTTCCACAGGGATAAGTGGGGGGGCATGTAAATAACGAATGTGCTTTCCAGGTTCATTCTGGTAAGGCTCTTAATACAGGCATTTAAGACCATTTCTGCACTAGAGTGTTATAGTGCTTATTCCAGTTTCAACATCCTATGGAACCCTGGAGTTTGCAGTTTAGGGAGGGGCCTCAAAGGATGTTTGCAGTTTAGGGACGGGCCCCCATAGGATGTTGAAAGTGGAATAATGGCACTATAACACTCTAGTGCGGAAATGGCCTAACTTTAAATAACAGGTTAACGTAAGCTTAATAGTGATTACCCCCTTTCTAATGTGAACGCAATTGAATTAGGATATAGGGCTTTTTCGCACTTGGTGAAGAAAATGCCCTGTTCTGTTACTTACCGGACTGGCGTGCTCCCTCAGAGGATCCAGGCTGATCTGGAGCAGTGCGTGGCCGTGCTACACACTGCTCCAAGGACGAAAATGGTGACTTCCAGTTGGTGGAGGCTCTCCACCAACCGGTGAAGCTTGCCAGCCTAAAGCCCGCCCCTGGAAGATCTGTAGGCTCGCACTGGTGCGAGCCTGCAAATCTACACCGGAGCGCAACCACGGAGTGGGGGCGCGCCGTGCTGTTGAAAGACCTGTTTTAAGCATGGCATTTCAATAGCATGGTGAGCGACCACTTCTGGTCGTTCTGGAGTGGGCTGAAGTCCGGAACTACAGAAAGTAGTCCGGACCCAGTCCGCCCCCAAGTGCAAACATCATCGCTGGAGGACGCTCTGCCCCGTTGCAAAAACAAAGTGCGGAAAAGGCCATAGTTTATTAGCTATTAACTACATCTATTTTTTCCATTACTACCAACTTTCCTATCTCTGTATCCACTGGAGCACTTTATGGCATTGCTTAATGTCCTGAAGTTCAAACTGCACAGGCATCAGGCTATCTTGAAGGAAAATGTGGGAATGGGGAGGGAGGAAGGTCTTTAAAACTGATTGGCTTCTCATTATACCACTCTGTGGATGAGAACAGCGATTAATCCAAAAAACCCTGACTGATTTCCTAAAATACAGACAGGTTGGAGATCAGTGGCCTATACTGCAGGATTTTAAGTAACACAGCTTGCTCTCTCTCTCTCTCTCTTTCACCCATCCATCCCCAGGAATGTATATTTAAGAACTTGGATTTATCTGAAATGCTGAATTAATTTATGCTGTCTCTGTTACAGTGCCAACCAGCTCTGATATAGGTATAATAGTAATGAACATTATTTGCATTTGCACCTGCAGTTTCAAAAAGCCAGGCATTTTGATGCTAACTCTTTGATTGTATGTTGTCTCTGCAAAGCAGTCACTTCACTTCCACAAAAGGCACAGATGCCCCTCCAAAGAAATGAATTTGGAAGTTCCTTCAGCAGAAAATTGATGTGCTGCTCTACATTTTAACCACCTAGGCCCATTTTGAATGTCAGGTCATTTCTGCACTAGACTGTTATAGCGCTATTATTCCACTGTCAACATCCTATGGAATCCTGGGGTTTGCAGTTTAGGGAGGGGCCGGTTGGTCCCTCCCAAAAATGCAAACCTCAGGATTCCATAGGATGTTGACAGTGGAATAATAGCGCTATAACAGTCTAGTGCAGAAATGGCCTCCGTCACAGCTGTGACTTCCCTCATTGACTGAAAACACTAAAAAGAATGGTTTGGTCTTGTCTTACACAAAGAAGTTAGTAGAATAGTGCATGTACATTTTGCCTCCAGTCTCTGATTCTATGAGAGCTAAAATAGCCTTCTCTAACCTGGTGCTTTCCAGGTGTTTTGGACTACAATTCTCATCAGTTTCAGATAGTGAAGCCAAGCTGGAAAAAGCTGAGTTAGACATTTGTCTTTTTTAAAATGAAAGTGAGGAAATGGAGTTAGCTGTCTGGAATTTCACAAGAGAAAAGTCAAGGAAATATTGTCTGAAGGCATAGTGCCTTAAAGTGAGCCCCAGGAAACATTAATCTAGTGCCATGAATCTGCTGCATTCTGGGGTTGGTAGTTTACTGAGGCCAAAGAGCTCTCTGGCTGAGAATTCTAAATTCCTCTCCCTAAACTGCAAACCCCAGGATTCCATAGGATATTGAAAGGGGAATATTAGCACTATAACAGTGCAGTGTGGAAATGGCCTTGGTTATATTTCTGGACTACAGTACAAAAGACAAGGTGGCTGCCCAGAGTACTGAGTAAAGGAACTTGCTGTGTTTAATCAATAGCATTCCAAACTCTATCCAGTCAATAGCATTCTAAGCTCTAACAGATGGACTCAGGTGGACTTGACTTTAAACCATTCTCAGAGTTGTTTAAGGGCAAGTCCATCTTGTCAATCTACAAAAGGCCCAGCAAATCATATGATGCAATTATGTGATCCATGTTATCAGATGTTGTACAGGAGTGGCTGTTCTTAAGTTTAGGTCTAGAACATGGGTGCCATTGGGAAGTAACACATTTTAGCAAACTCTGATTTGAAACTAGTTCCATCTGAATTCCAGAAACTCTAGATTCTTCCTGACTTTCTTGGAGCAGAATTAAACAGTGTTTGCATGACATTACTACTGAAAAAAGTCCAGCTCCCTGAGACAGAATGCCTGAATCTGTAGAGAATAATTTCTCTGCAGGGCAGTCAGAAAAATGGTTTTTTTGACCTTTATATTTCTTCCAAGGCTGTGATTCTTTCATCCCAACACTGCTGAAAGAGCTGACATGATTCACCTGTAAAGCCAAGTGATATATTTGGAAAAGCATAAAGTGGTGAGTTATATGCAGCAATATTTACGCAACAAAGGAGATAGGCTTTACAAAAATATTCTTTTTAGTGTAGTGTTGTGGGTGTCACATCTGAAGGTCAAAAACAAAAGGCTACAATCCAGATCTTCTTGTTCTAAGTAAACACCAGATGCTTGTGGAAATTCAGTGGGAAAAATGTATCGGTGATGACAAGAACATCACTAGCAGTGACAGAAAAAGAACATTAGCTGGGTATAAAAATGCAAATGCAGATCCATCTTTTGGGAAAACATATGGTAGGCTCCACCAACTTGGTACTATCCAGCTGTGCTGGACTATGACTCATGTCACCCTGGCCAACCAATGACCATGTCAGTTGGGGACAATGGCAACTGTAGTCCATCTCAGCCAGACGGTGCAGGGTGCCAGGTTGGCACAGGCTAGCCTGTGGTGTGTTAAATGACAAAATGGAATGGGATGCATACTATGCATGAACATAGCCTCAAAAGCAGGGTTAATGGGATTATTAGAACAAGGTGTTGTTATTATTACTATTATTATATATATTATATATATTATTATTAGTTCTGTTATTTAATATTATTAGTACAATAATAATATTATAATGGTATTGTAGGCACATATGATAGCTTTCACTGAAACATATTTTCAAAGGCTTGTAAGAACTATCATGGAAGTGTCCAAAGGCCTGTGGGGTGTGTGTGGATGTTTATTGAAACATACTCCTATACGGTTCTCATATTGCAGAACTTTCATATGATATTTACAAGATGTTTATCAAAGTAAATGCAAAACAGTGTTTTCACCTTAAAATAATATATTTTTGCTGTGGACTTGCATGCATAGTCTGCATTTATGTCATATCCAAATTATAATTGACCAAATGAGTGGGAGTAATATTTATGACAAAGTAAAAGACTGAAAAAATTGTTGTTCCTTGTTTGGAATTCCTATGTAGCCAGGTAACCAGGTTTTTGAAAGACAAAGATCAATATCTAGTAAAAAAAAGTTAAAAACAACATTTTAGTGAAACCACAACCGATAAATATGAAAAATAATTCAATTCACAATTGCATCACAAAAGGAATGTTAGTTGCAACTGTAGTGTTAGGTAGTTATAACACTATTGAGGAAATGCATTTATTACTTATTTGCTACTAGATTAACTGAAAATTTGACTTTTTGTTTAGGAGTAGATATAACTGCAAAGTTGCATGTATTGGTGTATTGCTAAAGTATTGTTGCCACCTAATTTTACCTTTTTCAGTGTACCACAAACCATTCTTTTATCTAATTTAACAATCTGAAAATATATTATATCTGCTATGGATAGTCCTTTTCTTCTTAATTTTTGTAATTTTTGGAAAATCAACATACATGTTTTTCATACCCCAAATGAATAGGTTAGTCATATGCTGCCATTCTTGCATTCTGAGCATCAAGGATATTTTGTACCAAAAATTTGTTAATGAAAAGATAGTAATTTTAAAGGCTGAAATGTGTCCAAACCAGGAAAGATGTGATTTTAACCATGTATTTAATTCTGCCTGGAGTTCATTTTTCATTATTTAAGGCCCTTTTTGCACCTTACCTCATTCCAGTGTCATCACGAGGCGATCACGTGAGAAGCCTCTTGCGAGAGGCACTCGCATCCCCTCCGCTTCTCCTCTGTGCCAGCTCTGTGCTGGCCAGAAGAAAGAGTGAGCACTCCACCCCTTCCTTCTGCAGCGTAGCTGGGTACTTTCCCAGGCTGCCCTTGGGGAGGAAGCATGATAGCCGTGCATCCAGAGCCTCTGCAAACAAAGTAAGTGCAGGTGGGGCATGAGAGGGATGTGCAATCGCACATCATTTTCGGCAATAAGCAAAAAATGATATAATGCGTGATCGCCGCTGAATGGCCTCGGGAGCATCACGCGACTGCGAGGACGTCATGTGGTACGGTCCTTGCAATTGCGCGATGCTTCCGAGGACATTTTGCAACAGGACTGGCGTGCAAAAAGGGCCTAAGTTTATTTAGTTCCTTTGGACTCTGTGACATCCTAATCTCCAAATACTGGATAGATTGTTTTTTTACAAAGTCTGTGACAAAATACCTGCTTGATTAACTTTTACCTTAATTACATTTGTGATTGGGATTGTGCTTTATTCTTTCCAAAGACTAATGTGCTAGATTGCTTGATTTACATACTCTGATCCAAGAAAGACAAGGAAAAACAGGTTGATTTTCTGTCAGTAGTCACTTGAGGTTTAGGTGGCAATATTCCTCTTAGCAATGATAATCAGATTTAGGGTTTGGTGGGAAATGTGAAAGACAGTAGTAGGTCTCTCAAGCAGAATAGTTAATGCACTAGCCAGAAGTTTAAGAGTCAGCTCACTCTACCCACACACGTAGGATCTAGCAGAGAAAGAAATTAAATTTTGTCTTCTTTATCAAGTGTATAAAAGTACTTTTGCTCATGAATACTTTTGCATAATCAACACAGTTCATCTTAAGAAAGGTAAGAAAGCAAAAAGATAATGAAATCAGGAAAGTTGGAGCATCTCATCTAGAAAGGCTCTTATCTAGGACGGCAAGTTCTTGGGGCCTGCTCCAATTTTTGTAGGTTGTCTCTAGGAGCGAGAAATCCTCCAGTTTTGGTGAGTTCAGCTCTGGGCAAGAGGAAAGGATTGTTTATGAATCTCCAGCTCAGCTAGCAGAATAATAGCTTGCAACACTTTGCAAGGATTCATTACAAATCTAGGGAGCGGGGCATGCATGTACTAGATTGGTGTATTTACTTTGTATGTTTTTAATTGTATTGTTTTTCAAATTGTGAGCTGCTTTGAGTCCCAATTTTAGGAAAAAGCAGGATATAAATAAGATAGTGTAATAATAGGCCCTTTTCGCACGGGCCTTTGCGCGTGCGATAGCCCCGTGAGCCTTGCGGGAGTGGGAGCGTCGCTCCGCATGACGCACTCCCACTTCCGCCCGGCTCACGGGGCTGAAGTGGCATGAGCGCGGGTTTTTTGATTTCCGCGTACAAGCGAAAATCACCCCGCGCTCGCGCAACGCTCCCGGAGCCCACCCGCACTTACCTTTTGTGCGGAGCCTCCGGGAGCCGGCCGGGTCGCGCTTCCTTCCCTCCGCCCCTGCGGAAGGAAGGAGCGGGGTGGGGAGGTAGCGCGACGGACGCGCCGCCCACTTCGCGCGCGCGCGGGAGGACGCGACGCCGCCCGCTTCGCGCGCGCGGGGGGAGGAATCCGGCGCGACGCCGCCCGCTTTGCACGTGCGCGCGGGGTGGGAATCCGGCGCGAGGTCTCCCGCTTCGCACGGGGGGAGGGCGGCTTGCGCGACAAGCCTCCTTCGGTGCCGCTTCCCCGCTGGTTCCTTCGCCTGTGGAAGGAAGGAGGGGGAAGCGGCAGCCTCCCAGACGAGCCTTCTTGCGCTTGCCGGCCTCCCCCGCTTGTGCTAGAAGCCTCAGTGCGGAAATGGCCATAGTTCCTTCTTTCCTCCCAGTCATTGTGGCACCAGGGCTCACCCTCTGCCCTGCTCTGCATCCACCTTCTGGCTATAAGTGTGTGGGCTAGGTTAAATGTTCCTTATTCCATCTGTCAAAGTAAGTGAGGAGGAACAATCCTCTCCTTTCACCTCGAGCTGCCTATTTAGCTAAGATTTTTGTCTTGACTTCCATACAGGGAAATACATTCTGTGTGTGCTTGTATGTGTTTCTGAATTACAAGCTGTGTATAACTATCGCTGGTAGTTAATGCTTAACAGCATCCTCAGAGCTATCCCTAGGTCTCAGGTTTTGGTTTGAAGACCTCAGGGCCTGGGATGATCTTGAACTGGCAAACCCACTCTGATCATGCATGTTTTGTGGAAGACAAGCAGCGAGATAGAGAGAGGGGAAGGCAGATGAGGCCCTAGAGAACAAACAAAAGGCGATGCAGGAAGAGAGTGGATGTGGACAAACATCAAATCAAACAAATACGAAATTGCCAAAAATATACTGGCCTGAACGCAGTTGAAATTCCAGAAAGAATAGCCTGCCAAGGTTGCTAACTGCAAGAGGCTCTTCCTTTTTTCCAAAAGACAAAGTGAACTGAAGTGTGGTGGCAGCATTTAAGGAAGAAGTCACACTGTGTGCTATGTCATCTTGCGTGGCGAGTAGTTCACAGTTACTCCTTTGCCATTCTGTACCACATTATATCCACAATGACCAGTTCAATAATTCTGGGAAGAACAGAAACTTGCCCAATTTCCACATAGTAATTTAATGCCAGTGAATGCTCCCAACACCAGTGTTTAGTTTCAGATTGCACGATGTTTTTACTTAATTTGCACAGTAATGTGGAATATCTACTCTTTGTCATCCAAAAGTGGAACCTGCCTATTATCTCATCTTAGAAAAATGGTTGTACTGTACTTTGTGAACTGTAAAAGTGACAAGAACCATTGCTGGTTCCCTTCAAGGCCAAGTGGTGGCAGGACCAGGAATCTACTTCATAAGTTGAAGCCAAAGCCTGGAACCTAAAATCTTTCAGGTATCAACTGGGGCTGACTTTTTTTTTGTAGGTGGGGGGAAGATCTGAATTTGCTTCTGAGCACATCTGGAGTGTTTTCTTCTCAAAGTTTACCACTGCTCAGTCCCATCTAGTATTTTGACTGAGCCAAATAGCTAGTTATTGGGGGGGGGGTTCATACAATCTTTTTATAAAATAGAGAAATATCTTTTATTCCCTTTTAAACACAGGCCCTCAAGGTGAATTTAGTTATTGTTCTGTGTTTTGATATTCTGTGAATGTGCTGCTAACCAATACTCTTCTAAGTTTCACAGCTAAAACTCTGAAAAATACAAAGTAGAATTTGTAAAAACGTTTGGCTTCATATCACAAATGGCCATTATTATCCAAGTGAGAGCTACATTCATTAAACCTGCTGAAATCAGTTTAAAAATGTAAAATCTTGTTGCACTTTGTGGCTAAATATATTGGAATTACAATTAATTTCTAGCAAAATCTGTAGAGTGGTAGGTTCTCTGCAAATTAGCTTTCAGTTTGCTATCATTTTATTTATGCCATTTTGCCTAAGTAAATGTAAAAGTTATAACCAGGAACTTGGCAAACCCAAGCGCATTAGACAATCAAAAGCAGGTGTATACATGCAGCATTTTGAAACTTGCAACAGACTTGTCTGACTTATGAACGTTATTCTCTTTCCAGTTGAACCACAAATCCTAGACACCGGCAAAGTGGAATTCCTCCATGTTTTTTGGAAATATCCAGAACAATGACAATGCGGCAGGATTTCTTTCTTTTTTTTCCAGTTTCATCTGAATGATTTCATACTAGGAGCCAGATAACACCATGCATTTTTCTGCAGCTCTGCAGAGACAACAATGTCAATTTCTCTGTTCAGTGAGTTGTGAAAGGCTCCTTAATGGGCAGTTTGCACTCTGAGAACTAGCCATACCCTTGCAAGTCTGCAGTGAACCAAGAAATTATGCATTCAAGCAGAACCTCTGGACTAGTAAAATGTTAGCTTTCCCAGCACAAAAATTTGGATTGCTGTTCTCGTCTATGGGACACTCACAGGTTAAAGGGTTCGGACCAAAGAAAAGGTGGGTGCTTTTCCTTTTCTCCCACCTTCCTGATGGGTTCAACTATTAGCAACAAGTCCGAGCTGGTAGGTCAGGGTGAAACAGAATGATCAGGCCAAGGTTATCCAATGAGTTTCATATACCCTTCTTATGATTATCATTCCGCCTGCATAGCCTTTCTTTGATTTCTTTGTCACAAACAGTAGGTGTAAATACTGATGTTCTGCTTTGACTCATGTTGCCAGGAACTGAATCCACACACACAAATAGTACAGTGCATAATTCCCCAATTCCTTTGACCGTGGGCATTATGAACCAATTGACCAAAGGCAAATTATTTACCAAATTAGACCTCAAAGAGGCTTTCCACAGAATAAGAATGGACCTTGAAAGTGAATGGCTAACCACCTTCTCAACTCCCCTGGGTAATTACCAGTGGACTGTACTACCTTTCAGATTACAAGCTGGCCCAACAGCCTTCCAGATGTCCCTCAACTCTGTTTTGCAAGATCTCCTTTACAATGGTGTTGTTTATCTGGATAACATTTTGATATATTCAGGAAACCTAGCAGACCACACCAATCTTGTACGAACTGTTTTACAAAGACTCAGAGTCAATGAACTTCTTGTAAAACTTTCCAAATGCAAATTTCACGCACAGACTTTTGACTATTTAGAGTATGATTATGCAACAATACCCTAAACATGGACTCCTCCAAAACTGATACAGTTTTGAACTGGCCTGCACCTAGAACCTGAAAACAGTTACAACAATTCCTTGGGTCTGCAAATTTTTATCGTAACTTCATAGAAGAAATTGCCACAATTGCGCTCCCACTCATCGATCTCTTAAAGAAATCTCCTGACAACAACGGAAAACATTCTAAATGAATTGTCTGGTCTAACAAGTGCCAAACAGCCTTTGACACTCTCAAACGTAAATTCACCTCAGAACCTCTACTCCTGTTCCCTGATACTGAAAAGGAATTTATAATACAAAATGATGCCTCTGATTTTGCCATGGGAGCAGTTCTACTCCAACATGACAAAGATAGACACTTTAAACCATGTGCATTCATCTCCAAAAAGTTCTCTGAACCACAACATAACTGGCCAATTTGGGAAAAAGAAGCCATGGCCATCTGCTTCGCCCGCTCCACCTGGCGAAATTTTCTTGACGGCACTAAGCTTCCCTTTCAAGTATGGACTGATCATTGTAATCTTGAAGCACTTAAAACCACCAGAAAACTGATGCTTAAACAGGCACATTGGGCAGAATTTTTCCAACGCTTTAAATTCAAAATTATTTTCAAACCAGGAAAAACAAATACTTTAGCTGATCCACTTTCCAGACTCCCTTGCCACGAGTCACCATCAGTTTCTTCTCCACACAAAGAGAGAACTCTTTTTACCACCGATATGCTTGGACTACAAGTCACACATAGACTACAACTACACATGTAGTTCTCTGATGATCTTGGATTTATTTCCCTTGAACTCTTGTCCAACACTGTTGTTACTCATTTCTACTTTGGAGTTTTTTGAGATTCTTTCAGGTATTATTTTGGAGTTTCTTTGGAGTGGGTCTCTGTGTTGTACCAGCAGTGTTTGGACAATGTGAGTGAATGCTTGAATAGGCTTTTTAGGTGGACCCATGGGGGAACGTATTTTTCCCTGCACAATATCTGCTAGAAACATTTTGAACATGGACAACAGGAGCCATGTGAACAACATTTCAGAATTATTTTTTTTAAGAGTGAAAAGTGTTAAAAAGGGTCTTGGATCACATCATGCTACCTTATGTTTATGAGTTGTTCTGATATCCTTTCAAGTAAAAACTACTTGATGGTGATGGTATTTTTTGTGCCGGGATGTATGTGTGCTTATATATGTATGGTTGATCTGGTTTTAATTTTTTGATTGTTTAATCTGGTTTTAATTGTTGAATCTTGTGAATTGTTAACAATTTTTAAAAATTATTTGTAAGCCACTTTGAGTCCTGAACTGGGAAAAAGATGGTGTGATGAACTTGCTTTAGGAGTCAGCTATTTGGAATGCAAGAGCAACTTGATGGCAAATTGCTAGGTAACAGAAGTAGTACCTTAAGACTGAAATCCAGCACAATGGTGTGTGTGGGAGGGGCGTATGGATGAGAGGAATTATACATAAGCAAGAGATTCTGTTTGAAAGAGAATGCTGGTAATTTTCCAACAAGATCTTGGCCAGAGAGTGTTGTGTTTAAGAGCTAAGGAAAAGACAGAGAGAACTGCTGTCTAAGGCTATTTCTCCACTACACTGTTCTAGTGCAATTATTCCATTTTCAGCATCCTGTGGAATCCTGGGCTTTGTAGTTTAGAGAGGGGCATTTAGAATTCTGAGCCAGAGAGCTCTTTGGCCCCAGGAAACTTCAAACCCCAGAATTGCTCAGGATGTTGAAAGAGGAATAACAGCACTATAACAGGGTAGTGCTGAAATGGCTAAGCTGGGAGTTGTTGGCATAGACTATCAGAAGCTTGAACTGGTTAATGTAACAACACTGTACTTTACATGGACCTTAACAAGAAACTTTATTTCTAATGTTACTATAATAAAAGATACAGTTTGTTTCATTAATACTGAGTTGACTGATGATAAAGATGAACATGCTACCATAAATAAGCAATTTGGTCATGAGGGAACACTTAAGACCCTAACCCTTTCACACAAAGGTGGTGGTTAAAGGGTGGAGTAATGGCTAAGTGAAAGCGCCAGGGCACCTTATTAGTTTGGAACCACAAAATCAATAAGGGCCTGTCACAGACAACATAGAAAGAAATATAACAACAACAGCAACCATTGTAGTATAGTACCTGTGACCCAGTCCAAATCTAATCAGAAGTATATCATGAGAAATTTAGTTAGAAAAAAGACTATAGCCAGTCCTCGTAATTTCTCTCTGAGAGAGCTTTTCATGACTGTCTATACCTGCGATGAGCAGCTATACTGGCTGCTTCTGCTTCTGAAGTTGCCGACAGTCTCAGCTTTGGGTCTTCTGAAAGTAACATCTACTTTTGGATAAAGGTATAATTTTTGCTGGCCTTTGCATATGTTTCTGCCTAGAATCCTTAGTCTATATTCATATGAGAGATTTTGATTGATTTACTAATATTTATATGTGTATTTTTAAGTTTATTGTATAAATAAATAAAGGCTGCTTGTGGGAATGGAGGAGGCACAATGGCCATGCCTCTTCCTTCCTCAGTGCAGTTGGGCACTGTCTCAGTCTGTGCTGGGGTAGGAAGCATGGCCATTGTGCTTTCTGACCTTCCGCAGCTCAGGTAAATGTGAGAGGACAGCGAGAGGGCAGCATGACTGCTGGTCATTGATGGGAAGAACCCAGCAATGATTTGTGAAATGATCACACCACCTGGGGATGGGAGAATGATGGTACATGGATGATGTCATGCAGAATCATTGTCTGGGTCCTGTACTTCTCCCGTCCCCAATGTGGGACAATAAAATCCTGCAGAAAGGACCTGGGACACAAAGCACTGGCTTCAAACTACAGGAAAAAACATTAGGAAGAACTTCCTGATGGTAAGAGCAGTTTGACAGTGGAATATGCTGAGGAGGGTGGTGGAGTCTCTTTTCTTAGAGAATTTTAAACAGAAGCTGGAAATGTTGGGGGGGAATACAAGCAAAGAATGAGAACATGTGGAAAAAAGGAAGAAATGTAATTTTAATGGATGGTGTAATTTTAATAAATATTATTATTAATTTTAATAAATAAATAAATAGATATTATTTATTATTTATTTATAAATTACACACACACACATACAAATAAACAGAGGCTGAATAGTCATCTTTTGGGAGGGCTTTGATTGTTTATTTGTACATGGCAGAGGGTTGGACTGGATGGTCCTTGTGGTGTTGCTTCAGCCCCTTGAATCATTTTGGTTTCTTTTTTTTGTTTTCATTTGTCAAGCTCAGTCTTACACTGGCCTTTTCCGCATTTTGTTTTTAAAATGGGGCAGCGCATCCTCCAGCGAGGACGTTTGCACTTGGGGGCGAACTGGGTCCGGACTACTTTCTGTAGTTTCGGACTTCAGCCCGCTCGGAACAACAAGAACTGGTGGTTCGCCGTGCTATTGAAAGACCGCTTAAAACAGGTCTTTCAATAGCCTGGCGCACCCCAGTTCATCGCTGCACTCCTGTGTAGATCTGCAGGCTCGCACCAGCGCGAAGCTGCAGATCTTCCGGGGCGGGCTTCCGGTTGATGAGCTTCTCCAGTTGGTGGAGAGTCTCCACCAACTGGAAGCCTCCATTTTCATCCCCGGAGCAGTGTGTAGCGCAGGCACGCACTGCTCCGGATCAGCGTGGATCGTCGGAGGGAGCGCGCCAGTCCGGTGAATAACAGACTGCCCTGTTTTCTTCCTAAAGTGTGAAAAAGCCCACTAATTGACAATGATTGAAACTGGAGGCTCGCAAGTGGAAGATGAAGACTTGTGGATCTCCTCCTTTTATAAATACAGGAAGACTAGAAAAGAAATGCTGTGCCTAGAGACATGCCTTGTTGGACTGGCAACATGCTTACTGTTTTCTTTACAAATTTACAAGTATTTTAAAAGCTGACATTCTCTCTCTCTCCTACTGAGAATATATTGGAATGTATGGATAGTATATTGAATATCTGGCAAGCACGTAGGAACTTAATCTAGAAGGATTAATTTTGTGTAACTACTAACAAGGTGAGAGGATGACTTTCATACTATAGCATTCAACAACTAAAGATTGGTTTGCTTTGGAAAAAACTGAGAAAATCGCAGATTTATAAATACAACAAGTCAGAAGAATAACTATTAGTGTTGCAAATTATTCTGATAGTTTGTTACAAGCTATGATCAGAAATGTCAGCTTTTAATATATATGGCTGGTTGGCTTGTCTTTTAAGTAAGTGACATATTAGAGATCTAAAGGAGGATTGTAATAGGACCATTTTATTAAAAACTACTCTCTTTCTTGCCTTATTGAGATACAGTTTCATGAGAAGATTAATTTTTATGTATTCTACTTTTCATTATTATCCTAGATTTATATTACACTGGTAAAATTTTCTTTAGCAAAATATCTTAAATACCCTCACTTCACCTTCATGTCTACAGCTACACATTACACAGAAATAGGAAGGTTAGTAGAGAAGAGCTGTTGCATTCAATTAATCATTGTTAAGCTAAAATCTAATTCAACTATATTTACATTAAGAGAAAAAAATAACATTGCAAAACTTTCACTTAAGTTTAAGTTAACACCTGCACTGAAATCATCTCCCACCTCTCCTCCATGTCTTTATTCAAAGCTTGGAACAGAAAGAAACAGCTGCATGGACTTTTTGAAAACCCATTTCCCACTCACTCTACCAACCCCCCTTCTCTTCCTATCCCTTCTCTATGCCTTTCTGATGTCCTCCAGATTGTCCATGATTTCATGAATATGGATCCTGCACTATTTTCAGAAATGGGTTGGGAGTGGGAAAAGATCAGTTACTGACACTGTTAATGTAAACAAACAAACAAAAAACCTAACATAATTCATCAACTCACATTCACAATTCTACAATTCATGGACCTATACTTAAAGTCTTAGGACTTAAATACAGTAGCCCTGCATATAATCCAAGGGATCTGGGTAAGAATTGCTTCCTGGTTGAGAATCGTAAAGGACCCTCCCTAAACTGCCAGTTCCAAGATTCCACAGGATGTTGCCTTGACAAGTAAAGTGGAATCACAGTCCTATAAATATATAGTGTAAAAGAATGCCTAGAAGGATCAGGGACCACAAAAATGGCTTGGGGAGTGCCTACCATCCCAGTGTTGTGTGTTTCCCCCCTTTTCATAGTGTATGTGCAAACAACCACTTTGTAATTATTAATTATTACTATTAGCTTTTAGGATGCATTGAACAGGATTATCATGAGAGGCACAAGAGAGTTGTTTTGATCATGTAAGGCACCCTGGACAACAGAAGTGCTGCGGAAAGCCTGAATATCAAAGGTTAACTTTCAAGCTTTTTAAAATTTTAAGAAGGGGTGGGAAGTGGTTGCATAAGTCTAGCATGCAGCAATGCCAGACAGAGGATATACTGATGTGTAGGTAGGATTCATGTGGGTTTTCTGGTAGGGTTCATGTGTCTTTAACTACTTAAGGATGGCAGCAGGCTACTAAAAATTGCATGTCAATACATTAACGGAAAGGCTTCATTTTCTAAGCTATTGCTTCTTATTATGCAAGTGTCAAAGATGCAAGTAGCTCCCTAGACAGAACAAAGCCAATTCCCAGTTTGATTTATTGCATGACTGCACAGGTTTTAAAATTTCAGATAAAAAAAAATTAAATTTACCTTCTATGATGCTGTATTCAATATCTGGATTCCAATTCTGCTTTTGGCAACTGTTCTTGAATAATTTACCAGTCAAGATGTTCCTCTTTGGCAGCAGCATCATTACAGAGGGTATTTTTAAGACTCTTGAAAGACGTTTCTCTGATAGGGAGAATATGGACTCCACTTTAATTTTGGATTTAATTTGTCAAAGTTAATAGTGTGGCCAACTTCATGTTGCTATATGAAAGACAACAATAAAAGTAAAAAGAGTAAAAAGCAAATGTGGTCTCCAAATACCCTATTTTGATTTTCTACTTTAAAAATCAGAATAGGATCCAGTGTAGCAAGGTTTGCAGCTTCAGGCCAGGGACCAGTAAGTGCCCACACCTCAAGTTTTCGACCATGTTGGCAAAATGCAGAAGAAAATGGGGCCAAGCAAACAAAACAGAAGAGTCTTACCTGAACATAAGCCAAGTGTGGAGGATCCAGGATCAAACAATCAGCCAGGGTCTAAGCTTTTGAGTTGCGGACAGCTGGGGGGATTCCAGGAAAACAAATTAAATACAATCTAAGATCAAGAATTAACGGATCAGTCACTGCAAGGTTTTGGGATATAAAGGCTAACAGATAGGGATAAGAGCTCAAAAGAGACATTGCTTTGAATGGCGTAACTAGTACTGAGGCCCTTTCCGCATGAGGCGAGTGAATCAATCTGTACCGTTACTTACCGGCTCTTCTTGGGTTCGAAGTAACGCAGACTTTCCCTTGAGCCTTCCGCAGGGCTCCTCCATTAGTGCAGGGCGAACCGGATCAGTGCGCGGTCTGTAGATCCGTACTGCTCCAGTTCAAAATGGTGGCTTCCAGGAGGGACACCTAAATAACCTTACAATTGCACAAGATGGGGGAAATTAGTCAAGAGCACTGGTTGGCACTACGAGAGGCAGGGTAACGCAGCAGGATCTTGTAACCCAATGTTTACGGGGTCAGGCCAAGTCAAGAAGCAAACTGTGTTGGAAATTAAATGAATGATCTTTATTAAATACAGGCAACACACGCACACAGATAACTAAGGAAAATAAAGGTTTGAGTATGATAGAGGGATTTTCAAAGGGATAGTTGATTCGAGTGATACAGAACCTGTTCCTGGAGCCCGGAAAGAAGATAGAGAGCGAAGCTGGGGTGCAATGTATCTCAGCACGTGGAGCTGAGGGGAAGCTCGCCAAGCAAAGTGGCAGCAAGGTGGTCTGGAACTCAGGAACGATCTGAGGATGGTCTTGGAATCAGGGGTTTTTATCGAGAGAAATGTGACTGCAGGCTATGCCATACTTGGGGAAAACAATGTGTTTTAGGAGCGGGACAAAGCTTTGGAAAGGTCAGAATTTAGCATGATTAAGTCCTAATTGACAAAGAGTTAGCCAGTATGCAAATATTCAGTGCTTGGCAGTTGAGTATTCAGCTTGCCAGGGTGCCTGCTCGGGGCAGGGAGTCCGTTGTAAACAGCGTGCATACATAATGAAGGTGTTTGCAGAGAGGTCTCCTAAAGCAAGGATCCGGCTATTTCTGGTCTGCCTGGGTGGAGAATGGAATGTCCAGCAATTAGTGGCTGCGCCTAGTCTGTGCTTTGTCCGGGGGCCTCACAAACACGTGGAGAGGAATGGTGGTAGAAGAGAGCCAAATTATTGATATCAAAATGATATCTGGGGGTATCTCCAAGGAGCCCTAAACTGCAGTAACGAAGGTCTTTAAAGGTTTATGACCAGTGTGAAACTTGTCCTTTTCTGTATCCTGTTTTGTGCTGATTCCTCTCCCACAACTATGTAACTGTGCATTTCTAGCTGAGGCTTGAATATTATACTCTATCCATCTATCTGAGGAGGCAGATAGTGTAACCCACAAAAGCCCATGCTAGAATATATCAGTCTTACAAAGTACCCCTTAAAACTCCTCCAACCTTCATTTCTTTCTTTTTCCTAAAACAAACTAAAACAGCTATCACTTTGAAATTCTTCTTTCTTGTCTCTGCCTATGGGAAAAAACCCCTCAGGCTTGGGTGAGGGAAGTGCTGAAGCTTCTTCGAGTACCAAGTCTTTAGTAAGCTAACACTTGAAAGTGTAACAGGTGACTTGAACTCTGAAAATAGGTGAAATATCTGTGATTAGCTCTGAATACTGGTGAAATAGTGTGAGTGTGCCTTTGAACATGAACAGAGTTCTCTTCCATTTGTCACTGATTAGCTTAGGTCAGCATCTTAAAATCTGCCTAGGGAAAAGTTTCTAGAGAGGACTGTGACTCACAGAATCCTCTTATTCTGGGGAGGTGGGGTGAGTAAAGGAAAGATAGTTTTGCTAACTTCTCTTTCTGGACCCCACTGTGTCCCCCTTTCCTCTTCTGAGCTCCCCAGACCAGCACAAAGAGCCCCTCATATGCTGTCTTTTCAATTGTGGGCTAGTGGCCAATGCCAACCCAAGGATGCTTATACAAAAAATCTATTGTGAGCAAACTTTTGAAGAACATTTAAAACTTGAGGCACTGCATCTAATCTACTTTAAGCACACTCTGCTCTGAATGTGCTTCATTGGCCTTTGAATCCACCCCCTCCCCTGCCCAGAACAGGATCTCAAGCTAAAGCAAAGAACAGAGCAACAACTCAGGCTGAAGAAATAATATACTTAATAATAGCTAGTTTAGCTCTTTGTTGCACATGAAGCTACAGGACTTCTTTGCTCAGAGGAACCGAAACGGCAATTTGCAAACCGGGCAAGCTCAATCGAGAGGTCTGCTGTCTTCGTGGGGCCAGGATCAACCACATAACGGAGAGGCTAACCAGGCTGGTCAAACCCACTGACCATAAGCCCCTCATTTTGGTTCATGTCGGAACCAATGACACTGCGAGGAGCAGCTTTTACCACATCACAAAGGACTACGAGCTTATGGGGACGAAGCTTAAGGACCTTGGTGTGCAGGTGGTCATTTCGTCTCTCCTTCCTGTCCAAGGATATGGCACACATAGGGAAAGGGCAATAGCAGAGGTCAACAACTGGCTCCACACATGGTGCCGCCGGCAACGGTTTGGGTTTTTGGAACATGGCCTGAATTTCCATGAACATGGACTTCTGGCGAGGGATAGGCTGCACCTCACAAAACTTGGCAGGAATGTTTTTGCAAACAGACTCACAAGGAGGATTAAGAGGTCTTTAAACTAAGTTCCGCTGGGGAGGGAGACAATATTATTCAGGGCAAGGACTTGGTGAGCGCAGGGAGAAAAGGGCCAAATGATACTGGACAAGTACTACAAGCGGTCAATGGGGGAGGAGTAAAAACAATAATACAGGACTTGCAGGAAGGGACCAGGGACTTAAGTGTCTCTACACTAATGCACGGAGTATGGGAAACAAGCAGGATGAACTTGAACTCCTAGTACAACATAATAAATACGATTTGATAGGTATCACTGAGACCTGGTGGGATGAGTATCATGACTGGAATATAGGAATAGAGGGGTATAGCCTATTTTGCAAAAATAGACCAAACGAGAAAGGAGTAGTAGTAGCCTTTTCTGTCAAAGATATTTTCACCTGTGAAGAGATCCGGGACTTAAACCCAGAAAGCCAGGTTGAGAGCATTTGGGTAAGAATTAAGGCAGTGAGAAACAATAGGGATATTCTGGTGGAGGTTTACTACAGACCTCCAACCCAGGCTGAGGACTTGGATGACGCCTTCCTCAACTGAATGACTGCACATTCAAAAAGGAGAGATACAGCAATAATAGGAGATTTCAATTACCCGGATATATGCTGGCAGTCAAACTCTGCCAAGACAGCAAGGTCCAGCAAGTTTCTTACTTGTCTTGCAGACAATTTCATGGTCCAGAAGGTGGAAGAAGCCACAAGGGGATCAAATATTCTAGATCTGATCCTGACCAACAGGGATGACCTTGTTAATGAGGTAGAAGTGGTTGGATCTTTAGGGGGGAGTGACCATGCCCTATTGGAATTTGGCATTCAGTGGGAAGGAGAAGATAAGTGTAGCCAGACACTCATCTTAGATTTTAAAAAAGCGGACTTCTGTAAACTTAGGGAGCTGCTGGCTGGAATTCCGTGGTCAGGAATAGTTAAAGGGAAAGGAGTTCAGGAGGCATGGGAGTTCCTTAAAAAGGAGATACTGAAGGCACAGTCTAAAACTGTGCCAATAAGGAGGAAAAATGGAAGGCATCTGAAGAAACCAGAATGGTTGACTAAAGAACTCTCAGCTGAGCTAAGTGTTAAGAGAAACATGTATAGGAAATGGAAGAAGGGGGAAACCACCAAAGAAGAATTTAAGCAAGTAGCCAGGAGATGTAGGGAGGAGGTCAGAAAGGCTAAAGCACAGAACAAACTTAGGCTGGCCAGAGACATTAAAAACAATAAAAAGGGCTTTTTTAAATATGTCTGCAGCAAAAGGAAAAAGAAGGAGACGATAGGGTCGCTGTGCAGAGAAGATGGCGAATTACTCACAGGGGGGAGAGAAAAGGCAGAGCTACTTAACACCTTCTTTGCCTCAGTTTTTTCCCAGAAGGATACAAGCACTCAACCTGGTGGTTGGGGAGCAGGGGAGGAAGCAGAGGAAATGAGGCACATAATAGGTAGAGAGGTGGTACAGGAATACTTGGCCGCATTGGATGAATTCAAGTCTCCAGGGCCAGATGAATTGCATCCTAGGATATTAAAAGAGCTGGCAGAGGTCATTTTGGAACCGCTTGCTTTATAATAATAATAATAATAATAATAATAATAATAATAATAATAATAATAATAATAATAATAATAAAAATTATTTCTATCCCGCCTCTCCCAATGAATCGAGGCGGCATTACAAAAATATACAAATACATTAAAACATTAAAAAGTACCCCATCCTCCCCACCCAGCAACCCTTCTATCCCCCTAAAACACATTAGTTATTAAAACAAATTAAAACAGAATTAAAACAAAGAGACAAATGATGAGAGGCGGTGGAACACTAATCTGGGAAGGCCTGTCGGAAGAACCGTCTTGACTGCTTTTTTAAAGCAGTCAAGACTGGTAATGTGCCGGGTCTCCTCCGGCAGGCCATTCCATAACTTAGAAGCGACAGAAGAAAAGGTCCTCTGGGTAACTGCAGCCAACCTAGTTCTGATTGGCTGCAGTAAATTCCTCCCAGAGGACCTTAGTGTGCGGGGCGGATTATATGGGAGAAGGCGATCCACCAGGTAGGCTGGCCCCAAGCCATGAAGGGCTTTAAAGGTAAAAACCAACACCTTGTACTGTGCCCGGAAACTAATAGGCAGCCAGTGTAAAGACTTCAAAATAGGTGTTATATGGTCAGTTTTAGATCTTCCGGTGACCAACCTGGCTGCCATATTCTGAATTAATTGAAGTTTCCGGACTAAGCACATGGGTAGCCCTATGTAGAGTGCATTACAGAAGTCAAGCCATGAAGTTACCAGCGCATGTACCACTGTTTTTAGGTGTTCCAAGTCCAGGAAGGGGCGCAGCTGGCGTATCAGCCGAAGCTGATAGCAGGCACTCCTGGCTGCCGCATCAATTTGAGCTGTCATCTGAAGCGGCGAGTCCAGGAGCACCCCCAAGCTGCGGACACAGTCTTTCAGGGGAAGTGTGACCCCGTCTAGAACTATAATCTTTGAGAAATCTTGGAGGACAGGAGAAGTTCCAGCAGACTGGAAGAGAGCAAATGTTATCCCCATCTTCAAGAAGGGAAAAAAAGAGGACCCAAATAATTATCGCCCAGTCAGCCTGACATCAGTACCCAGAAAGATCCTGGAGCAGATCATTAAGCAGTCAGTTTCTAATCACTTAGAAAGCAATGTGGTAATCACGAGAAGTCAACATGGATTTCTCAAAAATAAGTCATGCCAGACTAATCTTATCTCTTTTTGTGATAGAGTTACTAGCTTGATAGATGAAGGGAATGCTGTGGATGTAGCATATCTCGATTTCAGTAAGGCCTTTGACAAAGTTCCCCATGACATCCTTGCAACGAAGCTAGTAAAATGTGGGCTGGACTTGGATGAAGGAATAGAGGGCATGCTCATCAAATTTGCAGATGATACCAAATTGGGAGGGGTTGCTAATACGCCAGAGGACAGGATCAAAATTCAAAATGACCTGGATAGATTGGAGAGCTGGACCGAGGCTAACAAAATGAAATTCAACAGACAGAAGTGTAAGGCCCTACACTTAGGTAGAAAAAATGGAATACAGAAATATAGGATGGGGGACACATGGCTGGATAGCAGTATGTGTGAAAGGGATCTAGGAGTCTTCATAGACCACAAGCTGAACATGAGTCAGCAGTGTGATGCGGCAGCCAAGAAAGCCAATGCAATTCTCGGCTGCATTAATAGGAGTATGGTGTCTAGATAGAGGGAGGTACTGGTACCACTCTACTCTGCTTTGGTTAGACCTCATCTTGAATATTATGTCCAGTTCTGGGCACCCCAATTCAAGAAGGACATGGTGAAGCTGAAGCAAGTCCAGAGGAGGGCGACCAAAATAGTGAGAGGCCTGGAAGCCATGCCCTATGAGGATAGACTTAGAGAGCTGGATATGTTTAGTCTGCAGAAGAGAAGGTTAAGAGGGGACATGATAGCCATGTTTAAATATTTGAAGGGATGCCATGTAGAGGAAGGAGAGGGCTTGTTTTCTGCTGCTCCAGAGACCAGGACAAGGAGCAATGGATTCAAGCTGCAGGAAAGGAGATTCCACCTGAACCTCAGGAAGAACTTCCTGACAGTCAGGGCCGTCCAGCAGTGGAATATGCTGCCTTGGAGTGTAGTGGAGTCTCCTTCCTTGGAGGTTTTTAAGCAGAGGCTTGATGGCCATCTGTCAGGAGTGCTTTGAGGGTGTTCCTGCATGGCAGGGGGTTGGACTGGATGGCCCGTGTGGTCTCTTCCAACTCTACATTTCTATGATTCTATGATTCTATGAAATTATCCAGAAAAATTCAGATAACACATGGAATGGGGGAGGGCGAGGTAGATGCATGTTCCCTCCAGTGCTGGGTTAGGCATCATAGTTTGGCTAGCAGGCCATATATGTTGCAAGGCCATTTTTGTGGCCGCAGGGCCTTCAAAGGACTGTTGTTTGTCCTGAGATTCCCTCTAGGAGGTGTGGGGCATTTCCCCCACATTTTTGTCTCCCCCTTCTGCCATTCTTGGCTGAAGACAAGCCTTTTTGCCTAAAACCTCCTGATGTTGAAAAAAAGAGGCCGCTATCATGCCTAAAATGTCCATAGTTCTTCACTGTAATATGCCCAGGGGCCTTGGAAAGGCATCAACTTATCTTGCATGAATGCTCCACTTCTACAGTGGTAGCTTTTTGTACATAGTGAACCATTTCCAGAGGGATAGCTGTGTTCATCTATTGCAGCTAAAAACAACAGAGGCTTGTGACCCTTAAAGACTTGTACATTTATTACTGCATAAGCTTTTGTGGGTTATGAAAGATACTATCCAGAATTTTTCCAACACAAATATACGCAGACTTGGTGAATCAACCCCTGATTTTACTGCCATTCCTCTTGAAAATGTCTAAATTCTTTGCTACAGCCCAGAGAGCTGTATACCAGGGAGTTCTATACTTTTTGTCAGGTTGTATGTGCATCTTTAGCCTTCTAAATAGTGTGTCATTTTTCTCAATTATGTTTCTTCTTTTCTTTTTCCATTTAGTTTCTCACTTTCAGTTTCTATTTTGCCTGATGATAGAGCAGGGGGCATAGTGTTCTCAAAATGCAATCCCATTCAATTTAAAATAAAACCTTTTACTTTAAAATATGTTAACAGCTCTAATCTTTGACTACCATCCCTTAATTTATCAATTTAACGCAATATCTACACATTACAATAGTTTGTGTTAAGTTTGTATCTACATCAATCATTGAAACCATGAAGTTTTTGCAGTATTAAAATACATTCGTCATTAATTATTTTTGAATACCAGATATATTTTCTTGGGTTATATCACACTAATAAAAGATATAGGCCCTTTCCGCACCTTAACTTTTTCTGGAGCTGGGGTGCGGGGATAGCGTGAGCAGCCTCCAGCGAGAGGCTCTCGCGTCCCTGCTGCTTCAGCTTCGCACAAGCTGCCTGGTCGCACGAGAACTCAGCTTCTTCCTTCCGCAGTGCAGCCCAGCAGTTTCCCAGGCTGCGCTGGGACAGGAAGCGTGACTGGCGCGGCTCTGGAGGCTTTGAACACCAGGTAAGTGCACGAAGGCCCCGGGAGCAATGCATGGTCGCGCACTATTTTCAGCTTCCAGTTGAAAATGAAAAGGTGCACGATCGATGCCTGCCGGCCCCTGGAGTGTCACACGATTGTGAGTGCGTCATGCAGACTGCTCCTCACAATCGCGCAACGCTTGAGGGGCCCTTTTGCATGGCAAATGCCGTGCGAAAAGGGCCGTAGTCTTGAAATACATCTAAAATAGAGTTGGCCCTCTGTTATCCGTACATTCTGCATCCATGGATTCAACCAACCAAGGCTTGAAAATATTTGGAAAAAAAAAATCCAAAAAGCAACCTCAGCAGATATTGAAGGTCCACTGTATATGAAACTTGTCTGTCTTGAACCATTTGTTTCTTGAACTTTTTGGAAATAAAACTACCTTTCTTCAAACAAATAGGGTCACCATCAGAGCATACAAATACTCTTCTAGTCTTCCATGTATGTGTCAACACTAATTACCTATGTTTCATTGATAAAATGAATCAAAGTAAAATGGATCAAGTTATTTTTCAAACATTTAAAGCAGGACATTTTGTTGTGAAGAAGAACTAGGAAATTCTGAGTTGAAACAAACAATAGAAAGATCCCACAGGAGCATTAGCTATATAATTGGACACACATGATGGGCTAAATGTGCTTTCAAACTGTTCCGGCACAAGGTTTTAGCTATCTGCAACGCTTTTCAACATGTCACAAATGCTGAAATGGCTTATAATGAAACAATAGCACATAATGAGATGGCTGAGAATGCAAAACAACAGTTTCATGCAAATACCGTCAGTGTTCGTCAGTACCTGGCAGAAAGAGGGAACAGTGCAGCCAGACTATACTGTTAGTGTGCACCCAGTCAATTCAGAGACAGCTGAGATGTTGGTGTTCCCTGGAAAAATGGCACTACAAGTTACAGCATGGTAGTCAATTATACAAAAACCAAACTAACCTAATTAAGAAAGGAATGTTTCCCACACCATATTCTCCCTTTAGGAGCTTCTGTAGAAATCATGGAGTAAAACAGTTATAAACTACATGTCAGATGCTCAGAAAATAATTGACATTGCAACAGCAAGATACATCATTAGACTCAGAGACATTTTCAAATTTGATCTACTGCCAAGCAGCCTTTTATTTGACTGTGATGACTCCAGAATAGAACTTGTTCTGTTACCTACTAACAACTATTCCAAGTGGAAAAAATATTGGTGACCCAGAACTCCTTATTCGCAAGAATGTCACTGCTTCTACCACCATGTATCGTTCTTGATTTCATGCTTACAGTTAGGCAGGCACTTCATATAGTTTGAATATGTGCTTTTAAAAAATTATTTGTAAGAATAACAACGCATTACATCTCATTATTATCAAAGAGCAGCATTTTAAAACAGCATACCATATAACACAAAACAGTTAGGCCATTGACAGTTTTTGACAGTTTCCAAAAGGCATTTTCCAAAACCACAGTTATTTTAATGGCAGACTGAGGCCATTTCCGCACTACACTCTGATAGTGCTATTATTCCACTTTCAACATCCTATGGAATCCTGGGGTTTCCGGTTTAGGGAGAGGCCTCAAAGGCACACACCTCAAAGGCCCCTCCCTAAACTGCAACTCCTGCCCCCCAGAATTCCATAGGATGTTAAAAGTGGCATAATAGTACTGTAACAGTCTAGTGTGGAAATGGCCTATGTGGTGAGGAATCCTACTGACATACGCAATGACAAGATCCCATGTCTCATTCCCTCTAAGGACCCAGATACAGTAGCACTGCTCCTTTCTCTGCAAGGATTCAAAGAGCTCTGAGTGAGAGCTACCTCAGCACTTGACACTCTTGCCAAAGACCAGGCCCCTTCAGATATACCTTTCAGTGGCATTTTTCACTCAAAACTCACAGTTCTGATATTGGCTTTTGGGAAGCAGGAGCCATGGTTTATGAGATAGGTGCTGCAGGAGAATGGACAGTGGCCATATTTGGCAACTGGTTGTCACAGACGTCTGCCCAACTGATCATGATGTTTACTCATTTTTAAATTCATTATGAACCATGTATTCTTTGTTGTTTAAGTGGAAATGGCCACCAGAAGTCAATTAGAGGGACAAGCATGATAGTTAACACAGAAAAGGGCTGGTTTTGAATTCTTCCTTTTATTAAAGCTATTTAAATTGTTCAAAGCCTCAGTTGCTTGTTCTTTTCTGGCATGGTGTCTACTCAAATTTGTCCAAACTCAGACTCCACTCTGTTTTGGGTGGATAGGTGGCTGGTACAGGTAACTTGCAGTTCTCTGGCAGATCTTTTAACACAGACCAAGACCACTATTTTTGTGTATGTGTTTTTAAAAGCCTTTTGAAACCTTTGCAGTTTGCTTATGCTGGTTTCCCAGTGACACCTAGGAATTGTCCTTGGGCCAGTTGGCCTCCTGCCATGCCAGCTGCACAACCCACTTTGCTATCAGCTACTGCATGAGTTCCCTTAAAGCAAACTTTTGCAGGGAAATCCCAGTTGGCCTCCTCAGTTTTTCATCCCATGGTTTTCTCCTTTACAGTGTTACCCTGACTTCTGGGGGTCCCATGGGGGACACCTTGATTCACTCCAAAATGCAAAGGTTGGGGAAATTAGCAGAGCACTGACTGTAGCCAAACAAAGGGCAAGGTAACCCAGCAGAATCTTTTACCCAATTTTTATGGGGGTCAAGCCGAGCGAAAAGCCAGACAAACATACCAATAACTGGATTTTATTAATAAGTGTGTTCTCATGTACCAATGCACTCACTCACTCATGCACATAAGGCCTATTGAGAAAGGAAAGAGGTGAAAATTGATAGGGGATTCAGCAGAGAGGGTGTAAAGGCGGTGATACTGCACCTATCCTGAAGTCTTCAGTCTGGGAAGTGGCGAGAAGAATGGAGCTCAGCAAAGAGAAGCGGCTGAGGGGATCGTTCAACTAACAGAGTGCTGGTCTGCTAGCATGGTGGGGAATTCTCCGGAGAGACCCTCAAAAACTGGGACTATTTATGGGGCAGAATGTACCTTGAGGGCAGCCCTCTCCTGGGAAGAACAATGGCCAAAACAAAGGGAGAAATGGCACACAATAGCAACTTGGTAGTCTGCATGATTGGCTTATGCAGATGCAGTGCAGGGTTTACTAACATCGGAGTTGTTCAACCTGGGGAAAACCCAAAGGTTGGCTGAAAACCTTTTGTGGATGTGTGTAGCCTGAGGTCCCCTAGGGGAATGTGACTGGGGATTTTTCTGGCCTGGCCTATTTTTGGTCGTTTGACCTCCTTGTCTATGTACTCATTTGGGCAACTTCTCTGACATGGCGGGCATATTTAATATCAAAATTTTATTCCCTGGGATAGGGTATGTGAGTAGGGTAACAACAGTTCCTGTCTGCAGTACCCCTATGGTCCGCTCAAGCCCCCTTGGCATTCCCCTGCAGAGATGTGTCACTTCTATTGGGTAGGTATCTTCTTCCTGCCACCAAGGAGAAGATTGGTGGGGAGAATATGTTGACATATTTTCCTTATTGTTCCATGAATCAGAGGTTAAAAATAGGTGAGGTGACAATACTAAAGATATGATGGATGTGGCCTGAATTTTTGCAGCAGTACACTGGTGTATCATTATGGCGGTGGTGTTAGTTCATCCCAGACATTATGCAGATCCTCTTGGCACAATTCAAGGTAGCATGATTTTTTCTTTTACAGTCCTCCTGCAGCCCTCTTGGTCTTTTTTGCAGCATTCCACCCCGGAGGGGAGAAGGAAGGCTCGCACAAGCCTTCTCCCACATTCCCTTGCCTTCTCCCTGGACACACTTGCCTTCCTTCTCTGGTCCCAGCAAAATGCAAGGGAATGGGAGGAGGAGAAGGGGGGAGGGAACAATGTGCGCACCTCATGAGTAAGCACATTTATGAAGGTCAAACCCAGAAATGTGGAAGGATAACTTTACTCCTGGGAATTAGTCTTTCTCAAGGGCCATCTCTGTAGCCTTAAAACTCCTTGCACACACAGAGCAAGGATTTGCAATTACTGGCCATTTGAATCATCCCAATAAATGGTTACTCTGGTTACTTATGTTACTCTGGGGGTGTCTTGCATATTTCTGATTGCATCTTAAATTTCCTCTTTCTCTGCTGGCATCATAAATATGACCAGAGCCACGACACAATCTTATTGCAAGTGACTATTGACCATTTAGGTTTCCCATTGTTTTAAGATATTTATCAAGGGATTTCCATAATGTGGCTTATTTGTCATAGTAAGTTGCTTTAGTTTTGTCCTACTGTGCTTCAACTATTTCTGATCTCTGTTGGGCTGTAGTAGTATTTCCTTCATTGGTGTGTTCAGCTTAATTTTTTTCTATTCCTGAGTATCTAGCCAAACAAGATCCCCTTTTTCCACTGGTCTGTTCTAAACATTTAATAATCAAACAATATGGGTCTTGTTCCCCTTCAGCTGCATTTCATACAACTAGTTTTGATTTGTTCTAATAAGAGTCCAAAAGTAGACTGTGAGGTTGTTGATACTAAGGGCTTGAGATGGTTTGTGAGTCAGCCTGATGCAAAACTTGAGATTCTGCCAATCTGTAATGAGGCCAATTTTCTGAAATTAGCTCATTGTAAACGCTGTCCATGGGAAGTGTAGCCTTTATCCAAGTTATTACAGTGCTTGGAAGCATGTTTTATAGTTGCCTCACCTCAAATGAGCAAATGAGCAAATGAGCAACTGTACAATAGAAAACCCTCTATTCAAACAAATTCTGTTGTTTGCACTTACCAGGCTCCATAAAGCACATTCTGGATATTTGTGGGCTCTTTGCTGTTCCTTCTTTGGTACTTTGCCATAGCTTTCAGACTACAGATTTGATCTGGGCTTTTGAATTGGATAAATACTGAATGTCCCTTGGTTATCATCTGGAGATTATTTTTCATAAACCCTTTAGACCGTACAAGTTAAGGGGATAAAAAATCTTCCCCACACGTTGTCTTCCTAGTCTCCTATGTGCTTCCCCAGTATCTTTTTCTTGTGTTGCTGGTGTCACTGTATTATAGAGGTGCGATGGGAGCAGTTAGACTAAAAGTGCTCTGTTGAGTTAATATTACACAACCTCAATAGGTACATCTTAGTACTAAAAAGTACAAGCCTGCAGTTTAGTCCAAAATGGTTTCATTCCATTTTTCAGCCTACCAAATACAACAAAACCCCAGCCAATTTGTAACAGCAACAAAGATTTCGGCATCACTTTATCTGTCTTGGCCACACTCTCCATGTACACAGAATGAGTGCCTACTTGTTTGAACAGCGTGCTGACTAAATAGGAGATGAGCTGTAGTAGGCATCAATGGCAGCAGCTGGCAAATCATTTTTTAAATATGCAGTTAGATCTACTTATACCATTTGTTCAAAAGCCTCAACATCTGTACAGAAGGGTTGGGATGAAGAGGCACATTCATCCTTACATCTTTTATTAAATTCTGTTGCAGGGGGCAGGGAATCAAATTTGCAGTCCTGGCCCAGAAAAAGAGTTATGGCAGTGTAAGGTATAACTTTGGATGTGGTGCATAGCAGTGGTAACAACAGAATTCTCTATGAATTTTGCTGGAACCAGATTCCCCCTTTTGGAAAGGTCCAGAATCTGGTGCATCCTTTCTGATGCTGGACTGACTGGTCTCTGCCTGGTTGGAAGGATCAGTAACCTTGTAAATTTATGATGATATTGACACATATTTCTGTGGGAAATGTTACTTTTGCAAATTCCCATACGGGGAGTGGGGGTGGCAGCAGGGAGAACATTACACAACTGTCTATCCCCATAAAGTACCATCATTCCCTCCCTCTTTTTAGGGATTCAGCCCTCTATCTTATCTGTGAATCTCTTCTCCTCCAGTCCTGCTACCACAAAATCCATCCAGTTATCAGTATGTATGTTCAATGCCAGAGTAACAGGCATCTTGGTTTGAATATTGTAGTGCTTTGGGCATTAAAGTATGACTCTGGAGATAAGGATTCTAATTCCCTGCTTGGCCATGGAAACACATTGGGTGACCTTTGGCAAGCCATTTGGCCCTTTCCGCACCTTACCTTTTTTCCAGTGCTGAGGTGCAGGGATCGTGTGAGCAGCCTCCGGCAAGGGGCTCTCGCATCCCTGCTGCTTCAGTTCTGCACAAGCTGCTTGATTGCGCGAGAGCCCCGCCTCTTCCTTCCACACTGCAGCCTGGGAGTTTCCCAGGCTGTGCTGGGGCAGGAAGCGTGACCAGCGCAGCTCCAGAGGCTCCACATACCAGGTAAGTGTGCGCAGGGCCTGGGAGCAATACGCGATTGCACACCATTTTTGGCTTCCAGCCGGAAATGAAAAGGTGTGTGATTGGCACCTGCCGGCCCCTGGAGCATCGCACAATTGTGAGTGCATCGTGCTCCTCACAATTGCGCGACGTTTGAGGGGCCCTTTTGCATGACAAATGTCGTGCGTAAAGGGCCATACTCTTTCACACCTTTCTGAACAAATCTTGCCAAGAAAATCTTGTGATAGGTTTGCCTTAGGGTTGCCATAAGTCAGAAGTGACTTGAAGACACAACAATAACAGCAGCAGCAGCAGCAGCAGCAACAACAACAACGTCTATTGCAGAAGAGGTGATCATCCTCCACAGCTTAAAACTTTCCTCATGAATTCTTCAGCAGGGCATTTGATTGTATTGATGTATTGAATTTTTCAAACCACTCCTTGGGGCCACTCCAATCTACCATGCAGGAATTTAGTGGGAGAAACTCAGGACTTCCTTAAAGTGAGTTTGTTCTCTCCCTGGATGAAGGAGTAGGGTTGTAGGTGTGTCATTTAGTTTTTTTTCAAATGCAAGAGACTGCCTCAGTTCTCAGTCTGCTTTGCCTATTTCCTCCCCTCACAGTACTTATGGAGTAACTGATCTGTTTACACATTTGAATAGCACAAGCTGGCGGTCCTTCATGCTTCCTATATTTTTGCTCTAGTTCCTTGTAATTTAGATTCCCAAGAACTGTCCCACTTCTTGAAGGCAGTGGTGATGGTGGATAATTGTGTAGGTGATTCAGTTAAAAAGAATATCGAGACGTACATTTCATAGAATCATTGAATCATGGAGCTGGAAGGAAGCCCAATGGCCATCTAGTCCAACCCCCTGTCATGCAGGAACATAGAATTAAAACATGCCCAAAAGACTACCATCCAACCTCTGTTCAAAGACCTCCAAAGAAGGAGAGTCCACCTCTTATCCCTGAGGCAGTGTATTCTACTGTCAGTTCTTCCTAATGTTTAGATGGAATCTTTCTTGTAATTTTAGTCTGTTAGTTCATGTTCTGGACAGCCAGCATGGTGCAGTGGTCTGAATGTTGGATTATGATCCTGGATATCAGGAATCAATTCCCCACTAGATCGTGGAAACCCACTGGGTGACTATGGGCACATCACACACTCTCAGCCCCAGAAAACCTCATGATAGGATTGCCTTAGGGTTGCCATAAGTTGGAAATGATTTGAATGCACAGAACAACAGTTCATGTTCTTGTATCTGGAGCAGCAGAAGAAAAGTTTTTGTCATCTTCTACATGACATCTTTTCAGATATTTAAAGATGGCTTTCATAGCACTTTTTCTTTTACAAGCAAAAGCTGCCCAGCTCCTTAAGCCATTCTTCATAGGCCATAGCTTCCAGACCCCCATCTTCTACACGACACCTTCAGGTATTTCAAGATGACTATCAAACCTCTCAATCTACATATATGAATGTGTATAAATAAAAAAATGCATATTATTTTGTATATTGCTTGTGGGAACAAACAATCTGGAAATATCACTCTGTAGAACATGAAGCAGACAAGAATACCTTGACATGCCAAAATACATGTGGGCCACATAGTAGGGAATCCATACATTTCTACTGATGGCAGAGAAAAGATCTCCACCTTCAGCAAATGTTGCCCTGCCAGTCCTGAGCAGCTCTGGACCAGCAAGGCAGTTTCTCTTCTTCTTGACAGAAGAAACAACTTTCACCACCCTCTGCCCCACTGTTGCACTTTATCCTAGCCACTGAGCCACTGCCTATGCTGTCTGTGCCACTGCACATGCCAGCATAGCTACATTGGCCAACAGGATTGTGACCTTGCTCCTCATTGTAAAACCAATAGTACTTTATTTTATTATGTTTTCATGGCAGGCAATTTATATTACTGAAACAATTTGATCAAGAGACTTAAATGGCCTCTGAACAGAGAGCACTAGATTCATTTCATTATCTCTCTCTCACCCCCTCCCTGTTTCCAGAATGAAGGCAGCATAAATTGCTTTGGAACTAGAGCGAAACAAAACTCATCTCTGAACCCAACCTGTGTATAAATAGAATGAGAATTAGATGACTTCAGCAGAACCCTCAGTCTATTAAGATTCAGACTTAAAGCTGAGGCAGTGGGGGTTCCCTTTTCATGAACCAGTTTGTTCACTGTGAAATGGGTCCTATTTTCTGATTTGTGGGTCAGGTAAGCAGGATGTAAACGTTTACCTTACCTATAGTATTATGCCAAAGGTTACTCTTGAAGGGAGATTGTGAGGATCACACTTACTTTAGTATTTTGAAGTTGCCTTGCTTGAAATGGCTGCATTGGTGATTTTTAAAGGAATTATTCCCCATTTGTGACTTATGATCCACCCCTTCTTTTGCCAGAAGGAAAGATCAGATTGGGCTCTCCTGCACCACATTTGATCTGCCTCTCTTCCAGTAATAGTCAAACTATGCCAGAGTAGAATTGCAGTGAGATGCATCAAAGCACCATCTGGTCCTCTGTGATTCTTGTCGCCAGGCCCATCAGGCTCCAGACACATGGTGTGTTGTTATGTGTGCATGCACATATGCATATGCATGTGTGTGCAAGCTCACATACACAGACACACCAACACTGCATTGTATTGAATGTCATATACATAACTATCTGCATCCTGGATAGAAATCATCATGGATATGTGCAGCTCAGTGTACTGTGCTTTAGGAAAACACATTTGTTCCCACAAGCCAAGGTTGCTGACATGGAGAAGTTGAAAAGTGCAGATGTTTATGAGTAAGTCCTTCAGGGACATGTAGTGATGACAAAACATGAAGTCAGAAATCTTTACAAATTAAATTCACAGTCTGTGAGTTCTCAAATGTAAGACTGTGCATCTTTTAACAAATATATGTAACTTAATTGGCCCATGTTTGATTTCTGTGTCAGAGTTTTACAGACTGCCCAAAGTAATGCCAATGTTTAAAAAGACATCTGGGGAAGATCCAGAAAATCTGAGGCTAAATTGTTTGGAAGTACCATAGTACCATTAAATATGATAGCTTTATCAAATATATAGAGGGATAAGTACTTCTAAAGAAAGATAAACATGGCTTCTGAAAAAACAAGTCCAATCTCACAAATCTTGTAGAGTTCTTTAACCATACTGATAAAAACATGGACTTGGTGACCCAGTAGGAATTGTTTATTGGGACATTCAAAATGTCTTTGATTAAGTCTCTCACCAAAGGCACCTGAGAAAAATTAGCAATCATGAGATAAAATGAGATGCCCACTTATGCTCTGGTAACTGAATAAAGTGGAGAGAAAGAATAAAGCAGAGAAGAGGAATAAATGGAAGCAGAGCGTAGGAGTCATTGTAAAGGAGTAGGAAGCAGAGAGAAGGAATAACTGGAGGTTCTCATAGTGGAGGTGAAAATAGCAGCATATTACTAAAAAACATATATTTTTGTGGCAGGGGGAAGCAGACAAACTATGCACAAATGTCTTTGTTAGACGGGGAAAAAGTTTTCCAACTAGCTATGGAATCAGGACAGAACAAGAATGCTGCTGGGCTATTGAGCAATGCTACAAGACTGAGGCCCTTTTCGCACACCGTTTCTAAAGCGAAAGGGCCCCTTGAGCATCGCGTAAATGGGAGGAGTGGACTGCGCATGCACCTTTTCATTTTTGGCTTAAAGCTGGAAATGGTGCACAGTTGCTCCCAGGGCCCACGCACACTTCCTTGGTGTGCGGTGCGTCAGGAGCCAGGTCAGACGCGCTTCCTGCCTCAGCGCTAGCCTGCAATTCCCGGGTTGCACTGCAGCAGGAAGGGGCGGGGCGTTCATGCAAGGTTCGCGTGACCGGCAAGCCAGCCGCGGTGAGGAAACAGAAGCGAAGTGAGCGCCTCGCGCAAGAGGCTGCTTGCGCGACCGCCACCCCCCACCTCTGCGAAAAGGTAAGGTGCAGAAAGGGCTTGAGACTGACCGAAATGGTCCAGGCACTAACTAACTCTGCTGTGAGGAAAGACTATGGGCCCTTTCACATTACACTGTTATAGCACTCTGATTCCTCTATAAATGCCATGACTGCATCCTGTGGAATCCTGGCATTTGTACTTTAGTAAGGCAGTGGAGCTCTCTGGCTGAGAATTCTAAGTGTCCCTTCTTAAACTGCAAATCTCAGGGTTCCATAGAATGCCACCATGGCTGTTAAAATGGAATCATGGTGATTGTACACTATGAAAGGGCCCTATGCTTTGGGGTTCTGTACCTAAAAAGGGATGAACCTGATAGAAATTAGTAAAATAAATCACAGTATGGAGAAAGAAGACAATGAGTTTTTCTCTCTGTGTTAAGAAACTCAGCTCTTCTACAGGGGATAAATGGCAGAAGTTTAAGAACTGAATAAAAGGAAGCACTTTTTTGCCTAGTGCACAATTAAATGATAGAATTTGCTGTGACAAGATGTAATGATGACTGCCAACCTGGATGCTTTTAAAGGGGAATTAGATTCATGAAGGATAAAGTGGCTTGCTGGAGTATATGAGTGAGAAAGTATTGTTGGGCTCATGCCATGCTGCTGAGATTCAGCCACTGTGGCAAGAGAATGCTATCTTAGACATGCCTTTTGTATTATCAACTATAGCTATTGTTATTTTCTTGTGGCTGCATTGTACTCTCATAAAGGAACTGCAGCAGTCCCTCTATATATGTATATGTATACATGTATGTATATAACTGTATATGTATATGACTGTATAGAGTGTAACAACATCCTGATATTTTTTATGGCATTTGCTTTGGCAAAAAGGGACCTATGATGAAAGGAAGACTCTGGCCATTTCCTCACTACACTAGGGCCCTTTTCACACAGCATTTTCCATGTGAAAGAGGGCCTGGAGCGTTGCGTAATTGTGAGGAGCGATCCGCACGATGCACTCACAATTGTGCGATGCTCCAGGGGCTGGCAGATGCCGAGCGCACCCCTTTTCATTTTTGGCTAGAAGCCAAAAATGGTGTGCAATTGCGCATTGCTCCTGGGCCCCGCATGCACTTACCTGGCTTGCAGAGCCTTCAGAGTTGCGCCGGTCGTGCTTTCTGCCCCAGTGCAGTCTGGGAAATTCCCAGGCTGTGCTGCAGAAGGAGGAGGCGGGGCTCTTGCACGAGCAGGCAGTTCGTACAGAGCTGAAGGACCCCAGACGTGAAATCTCTCCCTGGAGGCTGCTTGCGCGATCCCCGCACCCCAGCACCAGAAGACGGTAAGGTGCAGAAAGGGCCTAGGTTATAGTGCTATTATTCCACTTTCAACATCCTGTGGAATCCTGGGGTTTGCAGTTTAAGGAGGGCCCTTTAGAATTCTCAGCCAGGGAGCTCTTTGGCCTCAGGAAACCTCAAACCCCAGAATTCCACAGGATGTTGAAAGAGGAATAATAGCACTATAACAGTGAAGTGTGGAAATGGCCTCTGACTCACTGTGTGATGTATTTCTACCTTGAGATTGTGGTTTTTGTGATTTGTTATCAAGTTGGCTTCAACTTATGGTGACCCTATGAATGAGAGATCTCTTAGAGCCTTTCCACCAGCAATAATGCTCAGATCTTGGAAATTCAGGGCTGGGGCTTCTGTGAATCCACTTTTCCAATGAGTTGTGTCAACTCACATGCCTAGAGTCCAACACTCTCCGTTGAGTAATTTTGGTTTCTAGTGAGAATTCAAACTTAATTTGTCTTCTTGGCAATCCACTCAGCACCAATTTCAGATGGACTGATCTTCCTGTCACCTTTCTTCACTGTCTAGCTTTCACAATCATATATAGAAATTACTTTGGTATTTATTAGTATCTATCTTTATACCATCATCATGTAGTGGTTTGAGCACTAAGCTATGACTCTTAACACCAGGGTTCAATTCTCTGCTCGGCCATGGAAACCTACTGGGTGACCTTGGGCAAGTCACATTCAATCTCTGTCAGAGGAGGGCTAAGGCAGAGGAAGGCAAAGGCCCTCTGAACAAATCTTGCCAAGAAAACACTGTGATAGATTTGCCTGAGGGTTTCCATAAATCGGAAACAGCTTGAAGGCACACAATAACAGTATACCTGAGTATATTGCTAAGTTCCTTCATATCTGCTGTTCCAGGTCTTCTCTTAATTTTGTTTTCCAAAAGTGAGGTGAAATTTTATTTACATTCAAAAGGGATCTCAGTTACATACAATAATGTTCCAATATTAAAAAAGCAGGAAAATAAAAGCACAAAAGAAGGAAGAATAACTGCATTCATTTTAAGTTGCTATAAAAGCTGACCAAATGTCCAAATGTAAGTCTATTTGTAAAGTTTGCCTACATATCATTCTTTCAAATATTGCAAGTATTGTTAGATCTTCTATTCATTGGAGCACAGGTGGAGACAAATTGCCTTTCCAGTAACAAAGGATTAATCTTTTAGCAGTCAAAAGGGTCCATTCTGTTTAAGTAATAAGTAAATAATTCAAAAGAACATGCACATTCCTGAATATCAAGGAACTTTCCAAAACCAAATTTACTTGTGTGATTTCTTCTTTCCAAAATGTAGCTACTATGGGACAACTCCAAAACATATTCATTAAGGAAGAATTTTCGGTATTACATCTCCGGCAATTTGCTGATTTAGAAAGCCATTTCTTGAATAGATGTTGTGGCAACCAATATATCCAAAAGAGCAGTTTCTGCTGTATAGGACGTAGTCAAAGATCTGTAGCCATACTAGTTATAACGCTTTACCACATGGACTGATTATGACATCCTTTGTAAAAGAAATGCTTTCCAAATGGTATCTCACTAGGAGAACAATAGAAGGGAAGAACAAGGTATCTGTAATGTGATAAGTCCCAACCAAAGATGCTATTATCCTGCTATAATTATGATTTACTGGCCTCGTGTGATAAAGCCCATAGATGTTAAAACTGATGCCCAATAATTAGTCAAAACTGGATATTCAAATTTTCTATTCCATTCTTGCTATAAACCTTTCACAGAATCACAGAATCACAGAATAGTAGAGTTGGAAGAGACCATTGAGTCTGACCCCCTTCTGCCATGCAAGAACACACACTCAAAGCATCCACAGCAAATGGCCATCCAGCCTCTGTTTAAAAACCTCCAAAGAACGAGGCTCCACCACATTCCAAGGCAGCATATTCTACTGTTGAATGGCTCTTACCATCAGGAAGTTCTTCCTGATGTTTAGATGAAATCTCTTTTCCTGTCGTTTGAATCTACTGCTCTGTTTTCTAGTCTCTGGAACAGCAGAAACCAACCTTGCTCTATCTTCAACATGACATCCTGTTATCACAGTTATGATATGTCGGGTGAGAGCACTAGATATCCTTTTGATATCAAATAATTTGGCCTTTGCTTGACCTCTCTGCCACCCTACTCCACGTGTTTGCAGAGGTCCCCCGGACAAGCATGTAAGGGCGCGGCCGTTAATGGTTGTACATTCCAGAACCCCATTCAGGCAGGCAGTTTAAGCCTCTCTGTTGCTTTAGGGAAGAACCTCCCTGCAAACCAGCTCTGCTCGGCTCGGATTTACACAAAGCCACACAGCCAAGAGCCAAGCCATTCCTTTATATCGGGCCATTAGCGAACTGGCCACGCTATTGTCTTAAGAGCTAAACCAATCATGCTAAACTTGACCTTTTCCAACTGCTTTCTCCAACTCCAAATTCCCTTTGTTCTCACCAAACATAGCATAACCTGTAGGTAAACTCCACCCTATAAAAGGTCCCCACTTTTGGGACGTCTTTGGACTACTTTGGACTTCCATCCCGCCTTGCTGCCGGTTTGTCTAAGGAGCTCCCCTCAGCGAGCCACGCTGAGCTTTCTTCCCCGGAACCCCGTCTTTCTCTCCAGGACTACAAGACCAGGTGTTGCATTGCCCATCCCTAAGCTCTCTATTTCGGCTTCCAAGTTAGCTAGTGTGTGTGTTGTTTTATTTGCTGTTTATCTTTCAGTAAAACTATTATTTTTGTTACTTTTAAACTTGCTTGCCTGCTCTCTGACCTGAAGCCGTAGACATTGGGTTAAAAGATCCTTGCTAAAGTTACCCTGCCTCTCGTTTAGCCAAGAGAGTGCTCAAGCTAAATTCCCCCAACTTGTGTTTTTATTTGGTTATTTGGGCACCCCTCCCGGGACCCCCAACATACAGGGTAACAATCCCTTCAAATATTTAAATATGGCTATCATGTTCTCTCTTAACCTTCTCTTTTGCAGACTAAATATTCCCAGCTCCCTACACTGCCTCTCATAGGGCATGGTTTCCAGACCCTTCACCAATTTGATTGCCCTTCCCTGGACATGTTCCGGCTTGTCAATACCCTTCTTGAACTGTGGTGCCCGGGACTGGATACAGTATTCCAGGTGAAGTCTAAACAAAGCAGAATAAAGTGGTATTATTACTTCCCTTGATCTCGACACTATGCTCCTATTGATGCAGCCTGGAATTGCATTAGCTTTTTTAGCTGCTGCATCACACTGTTTACTCATGTTCAGCTTGTGGACCACTAAGACTCCTAGATCCCTTTCACACATACTGTTTTCAAGCCAAGTATCACCCATCCTATATCTGTGCATTTCATTCTTTCTTCCTAAGTGTAGTACCCTATGTTTCTCCCTGTTAAAATTCATTTTGTTAATTTTAGCCCAGCTCACTAATCTGCCAAGGTCATTTTGAATTCTGATCCTCTCTTCTGGTATGTTAGTTATCCCCCCTAATTTGTTGTGATCTGCAGATTTGATGAGCATGCCCTCTATTCCCTCATCTAAGTCATGATAAAGATGTTGAATAGCACTGGGCCCAGGACGCCCCATTAGCCACTTCTCTCCAGGATGAAGAGGAGCCATTGGTGAGCACCCTTTGGGTTCAATCAGTCAGCCAATTACAAGTCCACCTAACTGTAGCATTGTCTAACCCACATTTTATTACCTTGTTTGCAAGAATATCATCAAAGGCCTTATGGAGACAAGATACACTACATCTACTTAATGAATATGGTTCCTATTTTGTCCTTCCACACTCTGGCAGTTTTTGACCACATCTTCCATTGTGGTTGGTAGCAGCTGTGTAATATTTAATGCCAGCTTTTAAAAAAATTTTTTTAAAGGAAGCCATAACTGCGTGGTTACATTAGCCCATCCCAACCCCATTGTTGGCTGAGTCAATTAATTTTCTATACAGGCACACTGCACAAGGAGGCAGGAAGAGGACACCTAATAGGTGTAAAGCATCTTCAGTTTTAATAACATAATAATGAATCCTATAGCACTACTGCTCAATGGAGCATCATTGCACTACCCTTCTACTTTCTGGGTCTCCCACACCTCCATTATTGGGTTTTTAAAATTCCTGTTCAAAATGCTTTCACTGTAATTTCTTTCTCATCTGCTTTCTCAGTCTTCCATTAATGTTTTTTTTTTAAAAAATATAATCAGAAGTAATTCTTAAAAGTAAGAGACATGAATAAGCAATATTTTAATTTTATTATTAGTTTATTTATTGAGCTGGTTCCCTCCTTGCCCAGTCCCTGGAAACCAAGCCAGGGACACCAAGGGATGCCCAACCCATACCCACCGAAGACCACTTGACCACCCAAAAGCACCATTATTTGGAACGAGACTTTTGTACGAGAGACACTAGCAGAACAGTAGTGGAGAAGGAGGTCACTATCAGATTATTGCAGACCAGAAAAAGGTGCTTTTGCAGCAGTCTTCCACTGGGAGAACAGCGGGATAAGAATGATGCCATGTAATAAGGCTCGATACTATCCTGGTGCTATTGAAGTGTAACAAGTAACAAGCTCCACAGAGCAAGGCAATGGCAAAGCTCTTTGAAATAAATCTTGACAAGTAGACCCTAGATGGGGTTGCCCTAAGTTGGAGTCACCTTAAGGGCACACAGCAATGACAGATTCAAAGAGTGAGTACAGTAAAGTGGTTCCTCTACTTTTGTGAGGATTGGGGGTGCAGAACTCTCACAAATGTCAAAAACCACAAATAACTCCCCCTGCCTGAGATAGTGCTCCCGCTCCCATTCTCTTTTGGGGCTCCCCCTTCCATTCAAGTATGCCTTCCCCTCCATTCTCCCCCTCCTATTCCCTTGCCTTTTCCCTGGGTGTGCATCCCTTCCTTCCCTACTCCCAGGCAAAAGACAAGCAAGTGAGAGGGGACAGCCCTGTATGCAGAGAAGATGCACACATGCCTCCCCCCATTCTCCCCCTCTCATTCTCTTGCCTTTTCCTGGTTGTGCACACCTTCCTTCTCCACATATGGAGAAGGAAGGCACAGTGCTGCTGGACAAAAGGCAATGGGATGGGAGAGGGAGAGGGGGGGGGAGGCAAGCAGGCACTTCACACATAATCAAATTCGTGAAGGTTCCAATGTGGAAGAAGGACTGTATTTTTGTCTCAAGTTGATCACCAATTTGATATACTGCTCCAGCTGCAGATCATATTTGTTTCTGTTGCAGCTCTTCTATTGAACATGATTCCTTTTTCACAGTTGGGGCAAACAGCCCACACATTTTAGACCTGAGTGAGTTTTTGAATGTAGTTCTAGGAGGCTTTAAAAAGCCTGTGCTGACCAGAAAACAGTCTGTTTCCAGTGTGACCAAAAGCTCCTGCAAATGTTTCCGAACATTAACAAAGGACAGGTTGATACGTGACACTGGGACATTCATGAAAGGGAATTTATACCCCTCTATGGTCAGTAAAAAGCTAGGATCAGCCACTTCCCTTTCATATCCATAGTCTCCTCTCAAGAATCAAGAGCACTCTTAATGACACATGGATACAACCAATTTATATTTACTCTGGCACTCCAGGAGGAATAGTTATTCACAATCCCACCCACCCAATTCATAAAAGTAAAGAGATTGCCCAGCTGGATGGGAACTGGAGTAAATAGGAAAAGGAGCAGTCCATAGTCCCAGCCCACAGCAGTAGCAGTGTGCTAAATGATCATCTCCAGTTGCTGAGCATATTCAACAACTTGTTTGGCTAGCTCTGTTGAAGGGATGATGGCATATTCAGGTTTCTGCCACTGACCTGTGAAACAGAAGTGGTTGTTTGGGCCCAGGACCCAACCACGCTTCTTGGCATAGTCAGTCATGTTCTTAGGGGTGAAGAAGAGAATGTGAGTGGCTTCACTGAACAGAATCTTGTCATAAGCTTTCTCAATGCAGTTGGCAATTTCATCCATGACAGTGTCCAGTAAGATGTCAATGAAGAAAGTGTAGCTCTCTGCTGGGATGCTGCCTTTAGCGAGGAACATTTTCTTGTAACTGCCTTCCATCAGGTACTGCTCTAAAGACACAGGATGATTGATGTAGACATTGGTCTGAATGTCCTTTGCTGGTAGCCTTTCAAGCTCAGTGTGGAACTCTGCAACATGGTTCTGGGACAGCAGGAAGAGAAGGTTCAAGCCCAAGAGCTGGTGCTTGTAGGCTGACTCTGGTAACTCGTCTTTGTAATCAAAATAGCAGCACTTGAGATGGGCCATGTATCTCTCAAAAGATGGAATGTCTTTCTTCAGGATACTCACTGGGCACCAACTTCAAGGATATCTCTTGCTAAGATAAGCTGCTGTTTAGTCAGTTTCGAGCCTGTGGGGGACAGGATGTTGAGTTCAAGCAGACCTAACTTGAGGTGGCCCAGCAAGTCCCTGCATTTATTCAGGTTGAGGTTCTTGCAGTTCCACTTGGCTCGCAGCTGCTCGTACATGCCCGCAGCCTCTTTCAGCCCAGCCACGCTGCCCACGTCCACCCCATTTAGCACTAGCCCTCTGGATGCTGCCATCATCATCACCACAGTGGCCATGAATCGGCACCCAGGGGAGCAGGTGCAGCACTCACCAATTTTTAAAGGTAAGTTTTATTGAAAATGTTCAAAGTACATACAGACAAAATAGAAAAAGAAACAACAAATTACAAACAAGAAAAACAATACAAAGAAAAAGAAATACTAATTAATAAGTACTAAGAAACAGTAAAAGAGGTAAAAATAGTAAAGAATATTTTGAAAAAGAGAAGTATATATTGGTTTCCAGCTTTCCTAACAAATTATATATTACTCTATAAAGTAACTTCTCTACTAACAAATAACATTTAGATGCATCAGCTGCTACCTTTCCAAATATACTAACTGTTGAAACCTACAGTTAACATATTGTACTCTTCTTCTTCAAAAAGCCTGTTAAAGGTTCCTAATCTGTCAAAAACATCCCCACTTATTTTTTTCTTATTAGTATAGTCAATTTATCCATTTCAGGTAGGTCCATTAATTTTTATCAGCCAATCCTCTTTCAATGAAATTTCTATATTCTTCCACTTCTGTGCATATAATAATCCTGTTGTAGTGATCATATAGTCTAGTATCTTGCCATATTTCTTCTCCACTTGATCTTCTACTAATCCCAACATATTTACCGGTAATTCTGGCCTCAATTGAACATTAACTTTCAAAATTTTATACACTATAGAATGCATTTGATCCCAGGTTTTTTTTTTTTTTTGTCTTTCCATGGGTCCACCAAGTATGATAAAAAGATCCCTCTTGCTATTTATCTTTCCAATATGTATTAGAAGCCTCTTTATGCATTTTGGCCAATTTTAATGGTGTCAAATACCAGTTATACATCATCTTGTAAAAGTTCTCTTTAAGAGAATAACATAATGTGAATTTAATTCCCTTCAACCACATTTTCTCCCATTGTTCCAATTGTATATTATGATCAACATTTTGTGCCCACTTTATCATATAATCCTTAAGCAACTAAACTTGCATGAATTTTGACAGTTCTTTCCACCAAAGATATCTCAAGCTTCATCAGAGTTGTGAGCCATGTCTTCTCTTTTTTAGTCTAGCTGAAAGTTTTCTGTGCACCACCTTTGGACTGTGGTGAAGGCCTAAGCTTCTTTGGCAAGGATGAATGTACCTGCCCATCTTGCAGTACAGCCCAAGGTTCAATTCCCTGGTCTGGCTCACCAGAAAAATCTTATAGTTCCAACCATTCCTTAGCTTTTTCTGTGCAAAAAGAGAGGATCTGCCTAGCTTCCAGGAGAAACAAAAAAATGCCTCCAGCAGGCATTACAATGCTCAAAACAATCACACACTTTTCCTAAGCTTGAGAGGTAAACAGACTCCAGGGCTAAATGCCTCTGAAGACCCTCTGGATGAAAAACAAGGAAGGACTATTCCACAGTAATTTGGCAAGCCACTGCTTGAAAAAGGAATGCTTGACCAAAGAGACTCTTGGTTTAATGAAGTGTAAGCTGCTCTTTTGCTTTTATGAAGTGTGATCAATATGCACTTGAAAGCCTGCACTTTTATTCTTTAAAACTTGGGCTGTCACTCAGCAGTTTTTGTTTTAAAAGCCCTGATACATTTATGGAAACTTGCCTTTGAGATTGTTGAGGTCTCCTAGAGAAGAAGTGGCTGTTGTAACCTTTGCATTTAACGCATCTCCAACAGCAAGCTGTAGAGCTCAAGTATGAATAATATCAAATAAGTCCTGTAATATCCTTCAGGCATTTCTATTGCTACACGTTCCTTCTGTTCTGAAATTTCTATGCTATTTGTTCTGTAAACACTGTACCTCAGAGGAACAATAAACAGAGCAACCCAGATTTATGTTGGCTGTCAGATTTTCCTTTCAATTACCTTCACACTTTATTTCCCCACTTCCTTTAAAAAAAAAAAAATGGAAGCACCACTGGCCTGCTTCAAACCCTGGCTCCATGAGGTCCGTGCGTTCGTCTGTGGGAAAATGCCTGGAGGGGAGTTAGGAGAAGGGGTTAGGGGAGTGCTGAGTGTGGGCATCATTTAGTTGGCTGGTGGTTTCTATGTTGGTGAGGTGATGAATCTGCTCTACACTATAGTCTGAACCTTAAAGGAGATATCTAGTGTGCTGAACCCTAATGCCAAAATAGTTTCAACACCTTGAAAAGCTCCTTTAAACTTCAGACTAAAACCCAAACTGGATTTTCCATTGCATTATTGTGGAAGCCACCACCCATCACTGGCATGAATGAGTACCTCAGTGTACTCTGTTGTTGTTAATTGCCTTCAAGGTGATTTTGACTTCTGGTGACTCTATAAATGGGAAACCTCGAAGACGTCTCATCATCAACAGCCCTGTCCAGGTTTTGCAGACTCAGGCCTGTGGCTTCCTTGATTGAGCCAATGTGCCTGTAATGGTGTGCGTGTGTGTGTGTGTGTGTCTTCCTTTTTTCCTTCTGTGTTCAGCTTTACTTAGCCTTTTCCAGTGAGTCATGTCATCTCATGATATGTTTAAGGTACAACATCTTTCCTTCTAGTGAGAGTTAATTTATCTATTTAGCAGTCCATGATATCCATAGAATTCTCTAGTGAGAATTCAGGCCTGACTTCCTCTCAGACACATTTATTTGTCTTTTATCTGCAGAATGCTCCTCCAGTATTCCATTTGGAGCTCAGTGTCTGAGGAGAGAGAAAAAGATAATCTTATGTTTTGGGTCATCCATGTAGATGCTTTGCCTATACCGTCTGGAGAGTTCAGTGGGTGTTTTTGGTCTGAGGGGGCGAGGCTTCTGCTGAGTCACTGACTTGGTTGAGGGGAAAGCTAACACCCATTCGCGCTATACTGTATAGTTGCTGTCTCAATCTTTGAAGCTCAATGAACAGGAAGAGAAAAACAGAAATTTTTGTGGGCAACTTTAAGAGGCAAGCAGTGACAGCTGTGCTACCACATATATAGGATGATGAATCTAGATGGTGATGGAATTGTTGCAATGATGTGCCGCATCTATACCATATTTGTTTTCTAGCCAGATGATCTGCTGTTCTATACCTGTGGCGAGTGCAAGCTGGTTGCTCTGTTGGAGCTTGACTCCTTCTGGAATACTGTCTCAAATTCTGGGGGCCACAGTTCAGCAGGATATTGAGAAGCTGGAATGGGTCCACAGAAAATCAGGCAAGATGATCAGAGGTCTGGAAACTGAGCTTTATGAGGAACAACTTAGGGAGCTGAGTATGTTTAGCCTGGAGAAGAAGAAGTTCTATGATTCTGTGAAATATTCAACAGACAGTAATACCTCCCACTTTCTTCCTCATTGGAACTGTTTGGAACATTTGAACTTCGATATGTCACCTTTAAGAAACATCCATGTATCATGAACTCCTTTCCCTTTCAGCATTTCTGACCATAGGCTCTCACCTAAGTGTTATTTTAGCACCGTTTGGCCTATATAGTTGGGCCTCCATATCTGCAGATTCTGTATCCATGGATTCAACTGACAACAGTTTGAAAAATATTTTTTTAAAAAAATCCAAAAAGCAAAGTTTGATTTTGCCATTTTATATAGGGCATGCCATTTTACTACATAATTGTACATAGTAGGATTTGAGCATCTGTGAATTTTGTTTATCCACTTGGAGGTGGTAATGGTCGTGGAACCAAACCCTAGAGGGTGCCAAAAGCCCACTGTAATTCTAAAAATGAACTGTTGGAGATTTTGCATTCCTTAATGTAGAGTAACCTTCTTGTTGGGAGGTTGCCAGAAATGTCACCGGTATATATGTCACTATATGATTACAGTATACGAACAAGTTGCTTACTTGTAACAGTGGTTCTTTGAGTGCTCATCTGTGAACTCACACTAATGGTTCATCTGCACCTGTGCAGTGTGTTGTTTGGAACATTCTACAGCCTGCTGACAAACATTTTGGCAGGAACCCCTGAAGCTATATAGCCACCTTCCTGCCAATACCCTCAGTTCCATGGTTGCCTAAGGCAGCAGCCAAAGGACCAAGAGTATTAGCAGAACATGAAGGGAGGAGGTTGGGTGGGGTTGTGTGAGTTCAGTGATGACTACTTGAAGAACCACAGTTACAGGAAAGCAACCTGTTTTTCTTTTTCGTGGTCTCTGTGACTCACACAAATGGGAGACTAGAATCTACTAATCATAGGAGATGGGAGTGTGATGTAACAGAAGAAAACAGCACTATTCTCCCTAACAAAGCATCATTTCTTAATTTGTTGTCCAGTCTGTAGTGAGAGATAGTGGAAGTCTGTGACCATGAAGGTGTCATGCCCCGTCCCAGGACCCAGAAAGGACCCTTCCCAAAAGCAACACCCTAGAAACATGAGAGGAACAGTATTTACGGCAGCCAGTGTAGGTAGAAAAGGGAGAGCCCAGGAGTCTGGCAGCAAATAAAAAGGACTTGTTAATTAGGCTACAGCTGGGTAAGACTCTGAGCCTAAATGACAAAAGGCCAGAATGGGAGGAAGCTGTTGTAGCCAACTGATTCCATCAGTGGATGCAGCCCAGCTTACTCCTGAATCCCTTGCTTGTATTCCTAGAACCCTTGACTCTCGCCTGGACTACAGACTTTGCCTTGGACACACTCTCTCTCTGAATGTACAGTAAATTTGGACTTTATTTCTCTAAACCTGCTTAGAACTTGGACTGACTAAGTCAAACTTTTTTCTGCTAGCTTCTGTTAACAGTCTGATTAGGATAGCTGGAAGTCTTGGCAGGCCGCCAGCACAGGATGGTAGGAGCTCTGCAGATCTCATGCAGTGGCACCCCTTGCATGAACACTGTGGAAGCAGCCAGGGTCCTGGTAGAGTGGCTTCTCAGCTGAGTACAGGGCTGTTTGTCAGCCAGTTCACAAGCAAGACAAACAGTGAATGCCACCCATTTGGACAGTCTCTGGGAGGATACTGATAGTCCTTTTTAAGAAGAAGAATAACAGAGAAAAAGTCTTTGAGAGTTCCTGAAGACAGCTGTGCTTTGCACATAAAAGGCTAAAGCATGCCTGACATCAAAGTAATAAGGATTCCGCTCTAAATCTGAGGTTGGGTTCTGCATGAAGACAGGGAGTATGATGTCTTGTGTCAGGTGAAAAGATGTCTGGGTGAAACACTACTTTTTCTTTATGGAAGTGAAGATAGGACAGGTCCACTCTCAGTGCACAGAGCTCACCTGCCTTCCTGGCTGAAGTGCCATCTGTTTTCCATGAGAGAAGTCAGATGTTGCAGGTAGCCATGGGTTTGAAGGGCCTCTTTGAGAGCTCAGACAGGACAAGCTGCAAGTTCCATGCTGGTATAGGAGCTGAAACAGGAGGATGAAAATTCTTGTAATTCTTCAAGAACTTTTTGACAAAAGGGCTTCCTCTGTCTTTGCATGTGCCAGGATATTGCTGAGAGGTAGCACTTCATGGAAGAAAAAGTCCTTTCTCTGACAGTGAACCAAGAAAGACCAGAATATCCACAGTACTGAAAGCGTTGGGACTGATGTCATCTGCAAGGAGAGAATGTAGGAATTTGGCTCATTAAGACAAATAGGAATGCCTAGTGGAGGGCTTGTGCACTGCTTCAACAATGTGCCTCACAGCTTGATGGAACGAACTTAGGAAAGTAGGTTCCATGCTGTGAGCTTGAGAGACAGAACATCTAGATATCTTACCCTGCCCTCATGGATGCTGAGCAGGCTTGGTCTGGATGGAAGCCTCTGATACCGACCTTGGGAAAGGATCATCAGAAGAGTGATCCACAGTTGACTTGGCCACCACGGGGTAATCAGTATGGACTTGGTCCTGTCCTGTCAAATCTTTGCCAGTACCTTTGTGATGAGAGGGAACAGCAGAAAAGCATACATGATGGGACCTGCTGTGCAGGAATGCATCCTTCAGAAACCCATCATCCCTGCTGTTTCTAGAACAGAAGAAGTGGCAATGCTTGTTGAGGGGAGACATGGAAAGGTCTACTAAGGGAGTGTCCCAGGCCTGGAAGAGTTCCTTCAGGTACCTCTGTGCAGTTTCCATTTGTGAGAGGACAGAGGAACCCAGCTGATCATGTCCACCAGGATGTACTCTTTGCTGGGTAGGTGAATTGCTGAGGGCAGTATCTGCTTGTCTATGCACCACTCTCAGAACCCAACTACAAGGTTGAGGAGTGTGGTTGACCATGTGCCTCCTTGCTTGTTGATGTAATACATGGCCATGGTATTGTCAGTCACTATCTTTACCACTTTGCCCTGTGGGAGATCTTCAAAAGCCTGGAATGCCTTGTTCACTGTCAGGAACTCCAAGCCATTTATGTGATGAGACTTCTCTGAGACTGACCATCAACCTCTGACCATGAGACCATTTGAGTGCTCTCCCCAACCATCTAGAGAGGCATCTGTGGTTACCACTATCAACAGAGATTGAGGCAGGAAGGGCATGTCAATGAGAATGCTTCAAGTGCTCTTCCACCATGTGACAGAGCAAAGAATTGACCACGGTACCATGAGGAACTTGGAGGGATGGTGTTGAAGCAGGCCAAAGCTCCTCAAAAACCAGGCTTGCAAAGGTCTCATTGGAAGCTTGGTGAAGGGAGTGACTGTTGTGATTGAAGCCATAAGAATGAGGATAACTTGCACTGATTTCACTCTGACATGCCTGAGGCAGGTGAATTGGGAGACTGTCTTGAGAAAGGTCAGCCGTCTGTTGCCTGGGAGAAAGGCAATCTCTGACTGAGAGTCTAGGACTGCCCCTGTGAACTTGATCTGTTAGCATGAGACTAGATGTGATTTTTGAAAGTTGATGATAAGGAATCAAAAGAATCAAGAAGACTTATCATGTGGTTGACGTTGTAGAGAAATTGAGACCAAGTGGGAATGACCAGTAACCAGTCGTTGATGTAAAGAAAAAGGACAATACCCTGTTAATGCAATGCCACTGCTACCACTGCCATACACTTGGTAAATCTGTGAGGAGTTGTGCTGAGGCCAAAGGGAATGACACAAATCCTTGGACGGATGAAATAGTTCACACCTCATAGATTCAGGATAGGGCACAGCCCCCCATCTTTCTTGGACATGAAAAAGTATTGGAAAGAGAAGCTGCAATGGAGAGATGAGAGGAGAATATACTCTATGGCTCCTTTCTGAAGTAACATGTGGATCTCTTCCTTCAGTGCCAGAAGGGGTGAGAAGGGATGAGTAATATGGATGTGATGAGTGGGGGAAAATTTCTGAAACTCTATGGTGCACCCCATGGCAATAATGTCCAATATAGACCCAAGCGTCTATAGTGATGGAGGTCCAAGCATGGTAGTATCTGCTTAGCCTGCCTCCAAAAGGAGGTGTTGAGGTCGAGGCTGTAGGAAGATCAACAACAGTGATGGCAAGCAGAATGGACAAGATGGTGGTGCAGGAGATGATGGAAACCGTGGAGGCATGGAAGTCATTGCAAGGAGTAATAGTGGGAGAGGTACCATAAACAAGGCTATCATCTGAGAAACCATCAAACTCAGCACTTTTTCTATACTGGGATTATTTGTATTTAGATTATGGCAACTTGCAAGCTGATGATTGCTGCAAAATGGCCTGAAATTGTCTCTATTGTCTTGTTACCCTGTTTTTTGGGGGTCCTGGGAGGGACACCTAAATGCACTCTCAATTATATAAGTTGGGGAAATTAGCCAAGAGCACAAGCTAGCAATACGAGAGGCAGGGCAACTGGAGCCAGATCTTTCACCCAATGTCTACAGGGTCAGGCCAAGTCAAGGAGCAAACAGAATTGAAATAATAATTGTGATTTTTATTAAAATACAATCAAACAGTGTATGCAGCACACTCACACAGGTAACTATAGAAATAAAGGTTGGAGTGGGATAGAGGGATTTTTAAGAGGAGTTGTTAGTTTGGGTAATACTACACCTGTCTTGAAGCCTGGGTAGTCTGCAGCAGAAGTTCAGAGGTATGGAGTCTCAGTACGTGGGACTGAGGGGAAGGCTTGACAAGCAAAGTGGCAGCAAGGTGGGATGGAAGTCGGGAGTGATACAAAGAAGCTCTCAAAGTCAGGGGTTTATATAGGGGAAAATGTGGCTGTAGGCTAGTCCGTACTTGGGGAAAACAATGAGTTTCGGGCTGGAGACAAAGCCTCCGAAAGGTCAGAATTTAGCATGATTGAGTTAGGTCCGAATTGACAATGGAGTAGACAGTATGCAAACGCAGAGTGCTTGACAGATGAAGATTCATCTAATCAAGCTGCCTGCTCGGGGCAGGGAGTTCTTTGTAAGTAGAGTGCATACATAATAGAGTACTTGCCTTTGAGGTCTCCTGAAGCGGCAGGACGGCTATTTCTGGCCTGCCTATATTGTTTGGAATATTACAGCAATTAGCGGCCATGCATGTCTGCGAGCTTGTCCGGGGGACCTCGCAGCACGTGGAGAGGTATAGGTAAAGAAGGCCAAATTATTGATATCAAAGTGATATCTAATATCCCTCAAGTCCGGGCTAGAAACTGAGGTAACAAAGTGACAATTTGTGATATGAATGTGGAGTCAAGGAAGAACTGGTCTACTTTCCTGAGCCTGCTCGGGGCCTGACTGCACTGAAGCAAGTTGAAAGGCTTCTGTCACAGGTATCTTAGCAGCCAAATCTAAACACCATCTCGGTTATGGAGGAGACCAAGGGTGAGAGGGATGGAGACCGACAGCATGCACAAGGAGGTGAGTATTGGTAGTGATGAGGATGATAGAATCATAGAAATCATAGAATCATAGAAATGTACAGTTGGAAGAGACCACACGGCCCATCCAGTCCAACCCCCTGCCATGCAGGAACGCCCTCAAAGCACTCCCAACAGATGACCATCAAGCCTCTGCTTAAAAACCTCCAAGGAAGGAGACTCCACTACTCTCCGAGGCAGCATACTCCACTGCCAGACAGCCCTGACTGTCAGGAAGTTCTTCCTGAGGTTCAGGTGGAATCTCCTTTCCTGCAGCTTGAATCCATTGCTCCTTGTCCTGGTCTCTGGAGCAGCAGAAAACAAGCCCTCTCCTTCCTCCACATGGCATCCCTTCAAATATTTAAACATGGCTATCATGTCGCCTCTTAACCTTCTTTTCTGCAGACTAAACATCCCCAGCTCTCTAAGTCTATCCCCATAGGGCATGGTTTCCAGGCCTCTCACCATTTTGGTCGCCCTCCTCTGGACTTGCTCCAGCTTGATAATAGGGTTCCTCCACATAGTGGTACCAATGATGGCAGTTACGTGACTCCAAGTAGTAATCCTCTAAGAAGGGTGAGAAGTCAGCTGAGTCATATGTATAGCAGGTGTAAGACCAGTCCCTTTCTCTACGTTGAGGCAAGTGGTATTGATGGGTTCTTCATCTCAGGCTTTGGTGCCATGAATAGACCATCTGACTCCTTGATCTGGACCTGGATGATGACGAGGCTGGTGACAGAAGGAGATGGTGTGAAGGAGAGAGTAAAGGCTGAAGCCTCTTATATGGATTGAGGGCTTGAGGCTGTGAGTTGAAATGCTGACAAATAGAAGTGGAGAATGATCTTGAGAGGAGGTCACATGGTGTATTGGTGAGGAGTCTATGATTTCTCTGTCCGAGGCTGCCCAAGTCTCGGTGAGGCCTGGTGAATGAACAGGACCATGGGATACAGATGAAGACTGTGATAGATTACGGCTCTGAGGTCAATGAGCAATTGATTGTGCCAGAAACAGAGCCAGTGACGGACCAAACTATTTTGGGAACACCCCCATCCGCTGAAAGACAAGCTAAGACTGAGTTGCTGCAGTGGGAGAAGGGATCAGCAATGACTTAGAGGAATTAGATTCACCTTTGTTGTCCAGCCTCCAATCATGAAGGAGACTGAAACAAGCAGCTCAGAGGGAAGTTGTTTGGGCATGGTTGAGTAAACAGAACAATGATGAGTAACACCTGTTTTTGTCTGCATAATAATTCGGTTGGTGTGTCTTGCTGTTTGCTTGTAGCAAATTGTTACTCAAGCCCACGGCCCTTATGTTCCAACAATCTTGACCCTTTTGAACTGACCTTCAGTGTTCTGGACCTTTTGGATTTGACCTTGACTTGTCTTGGCTCAGTGTTTCTCCTTGATTGTTTGCATTGGACACCCCCCACTGCCTCCTCCTCTTGGGCAAGTACCATCATCTTCCTTCCTTTGCTGGCAGGAAGGCACAGGCAGGGAGTTGACCTCTGACAGACACTCTGGTGGCAGTATTGAGGCTGGAGCATCCTGTGGAGAAGAGTGAGGCTCCAATTATTCAGATATTTCAGGAGCTGGTAGCTGTTGTTCCTGAGGTGTCTCTCGGGAGGCACAATGAGACAGGGTATCCTTAGATAACTTCTTTTTATATTTCTTGGAAAAGATAAGTGGAACTGACTTCTCAGGTGTATGGGGGACCCAACTTCGCTCCTTGGATGTTGGCTGGCCAGAATCTGGAGAGCTATGACTTCATTGAGGCTAGTGTCAGTAATGTGATGGAAGTGCCTTTTGCTCTGGAGGATAAGATGTGGTTGGTCCTGTGGCCAGGCATGAAGATGGATGACCCGGGTGAGAGTTCTCTGCTCCAAACAGTGGATAGGATGACCTCATCACTGAGAAAGGGACAGCAGAGGCTGAGATTTTGGAGGTGGAGCAATGCCCTGTTTAGCTGCTACTACTAAGGCAGTACAGAGAGATCTGAGAGTTCATGTCAGAAATGCTCAACACCTTCTCCCAGAGCAGGGCCTTAAGTCTTACTGCTTTATTGCACCTTGTCTGCAGGGTGAAGAGCTGACAATATGAGCAAGACCCGATGTTTTGTCCCTCACCTAGACAGAGAAGACACTTTGAATGATAGTCCTTATTGGGTATTTTGCCTCCACAAAATGAACAATGTTTGAAAACTGCTGCTGTGAGGCCATATAGTGAGGGAAGTCAGTACCAATAGTTTGAAGTCAGAGAACCGTTGAAAGGTGACTGAAGAGAACTGAGATAGACAAAGACAAAATGCTAGAGAAAAACCATAAACTTTTAAGAAAGTCTGAGTCAACAAGTCCAATGATCCAAAAAATGCTCTTTCAGAAAGGATACTGAAAGCATTGCTGCTGAAACAGACAGAAAGAAACTCAGGATTTTGGTGGGAAGGTGGCTGTACAGCCTCATGGGATGGCGATGGGGGTGAGGTTTCACCAAAACACTTGTCAGCATGCTCTAGAATGTTGCAAACAGGCACAAATGACCCATTTGTGTGAGTCAGAGAAATCAAGACGAAACAGCCTATAAACTGGTAGCAAATATACTTCATTCAGTTCCACCAAGTCTGAGGAATACGATTCTGAAAATGAAGGGGTAAAAGCTACCAATCAAATCAAACTAGGCTTGCTCTATTCTGCTTCCTCAAATCTGGGAACCTAATTTACATATTAGGCACATAATATGTAAGCAGTTTAATTTCTACATTCTTCTGCTACCATGGTGTCTCAGGCTTGGTACAAATTAGTTGCTGCTTAGCTGTATAATGAAATAATCAGAGTTCTGGATTTAGAACGGGGGGAATCCATATTCAAATTTTTGCTCCATCATGGAAATTATGAGGTGACCTTGAGCCAATCACTGCCTCTCAGCAAATGTACTTTGCTGGGCTGTTGTGGAGATTAATGGGAAGAGTTGACACTGCCAGTATAGCATCAATAAAACAACAAGAACAACTAAAACAATACTGATAATTATATTCTGTGTCACACAGATGTCTCCAATTACATTGCAATAAGAGCAATTAAGTATCATGGCACAAGAGATTAATTTAACTGGGTCCACATTTTGTTAAATGACATTAACCAGAATCTGCAAAGAAGGGAACTTGTTCAGGAATTTCATTCTAAATAGTCAACAAGCCCAAATAAACAACTGGGCAAATCCATCCAGATTCAGAAGAGGGGAAATGAAATGCACATTGTCCTCTCCACAGGGCCATGTCAGTGTAAGAGATCCTCTCATCTCTCTACACTTCATACCACAGAACTCTAAATGAGCAAGCAAAGTTGATCCCTGAAGTGATCCTTTATGCTTTCCACAGCTCTCTAAGCCTTGAGCTGCAGGACTTGGGATCTATCAGCCACCTAAAAGATGTCTATGAATGCTCACCACTCCTAAATCTTGTTAAAGTTCCATAGGATCCAAATCAAATTCTGTTTACATTATCATTACTGAAGGGATTTTTAATGCATTAATTTAATTGTTATTACCAGTTTTAAAACAAATCTTAGGAGAACAGGGCATATGTTACACCATAGTTCCCTACTGGGACAATTTATTGTTTGTTTCTTTAATCTGGCTGTTTTTGTTTAAACTGCATCCCTCATCCTGACAGTTTCCAGATAACTGGGCGTTCAAATATCAGAATTCGATTGTTGACTGGAGGTAGTGAAGTTTTAATCCAACACATTTGGAATCTGCCTCACTGGGGAAAACTGTCCTTAAGCATGGTATCTCTCAACCTGGCAATAACATTTCAACACCAATCTGCATCCCTTTTCTGCATCCCTTAGCATACGCATCTAGGCAGTGCGTATGCTAATCTCTCATCTGTCAAATAAAATGGATCGTTTGTCTGGATTAGAGAACGTTCATAAGGAATTAGGGGCTATATCCAAATACTAGTCCCAAACAGAGTAGATACATGAAAACGAACGGGACAGTAAGTCAACACTACTATAAGTCCCATTGACTTACTCTAGCTGAGACTCACAATACAGTTTAACCTGATATTTTAATTCCAACTAAAGGACACTGATGTCATACAATGCAGAAGTATTCCCTCCTCTACTAAATCTCTATCTCTATCTACAATGAAGGTTTATTTTTTGTGGGAAAGAACTAAAATGTGCTGTCTCTATCAGCAATTTAAAATGCTGATAACCCAGGAAAAGTATTATGATTCTTGACTTTTCTCCATAATTGAATGGACCTGAGACTGTTGGATGCCATGCAGAGTGAGATACTTCCAGGAGGAAGAATTTGAGGAGATCAGATCACCTGCAGGAAAAAAACTCTCCTAGCTTAGGCAAACTTGGGCCCTTTCTACACAATGATGGTGTCTTGGCATGGGGACATGAGAGAAGCGGGACTGCGATGATGTTTCTGAAAGACATTGTTGCAGTCCTGTCTTTCTTACTGGCGTGATCCTTGGGTAAATCACTGACAGATTTTCTCCATCAATGACTCCCAATTGTGTGATGCTCTTGCACTTACTTGCCTTGTGGAAGGGCTGGTAGCATGACAGAGGCACTTCCTGGCCCCAGCGCACCATGGGAAAGAGCCTGTCTGTGCTATGTGAGGAAGAGGTGTGTCCCTCCCACTCCCTTCTGCGTGGGAGCTGGTCCAGTGCAGAGGAGAGCATTTCCATCGCGCTTCCTTCCCACCAAAGACGCTGCCGGGATGATGACTGCAGGGCGACAGGATAAGGTGTGGAAAAGGTCTCAGTCTTGTTATGAGTAGACTTGAACATCTATATAAGTCTTCTGGATTGCTGGTAAGGAGGCATTCAAAACCAAGAAAAATTAAAACATCTCAACAGCAACATTTAAATATTTTTGTGTGGGAGAGGTAATTAGTAGTTAATCATTATTAAGTAAGCATTTCTGAATAAATCTGCTTGATAAATCCTACCAGGTCTTCATAAAATAGGGAAATGACCTCTTCTTGACCTCTGTTAGAATGAATGCCCATTAAAATATTAGCCTTGACATTTATAAGATAAATAGGTCTATAATTTATACACTGGGTGTGGTTTTTGCCAGGTTTAGAAATCACATTAACAGGAGCTGCATATAACAAAGAGGGCAAAGAACCAGACTCAGAGACCTTTTTAGACAAATAATACACTTTTGAAACTAGAATATCTGCCAAAGCTTTATGTCATTCATCTAAATAGTGGCTTTGACAGTATTCACATTCATAATTACACTTCTAATTGCCTCTGTATGTAAAGGTGCAGCCAGAACTGCTGTGTGAATAATCTAAACTGAGAAGCTCAAGGTGAATGGGAAAAGCTGTTAAATCATGCTCAGGGAGTCTCTTTGGCTTTACTATAAAATACATAATAGAATTTTGTTGTTGTTGTTGTTGACGCTGCCATGACCCCTTTGACTTCCTTCCAGTTTATCAAGCATTATAGTCTCTTCCAGCAAACTTCATAGGCTCATAATATGTTCAATGTATGACAGTTTCAGTTTAGTCATCTTTGCTTCTAGTGAGAGTTCTGGCTTGATTTACTCTAGGACCCACTTATTTGTCTTTTTAGCAGTCCAGGGTATTTGTAGAATTTGTTACCCTGATTTCTGGGGTCCTTTGGGGGACACCTCAATGTGCTCCAAATGATGGGGAATGGAAACCAGCCAGAGCGCGAGCAATAGCAATGAGAGAGGCAGGGTAACCTAGCGGGGTCTTTTTACCCAGTTTTTAAGGGGTCAGGCCAAGCCAAAAACCAAACGAAAATGTCTAATAAATGATTTTATTGAATGAAAGTCTCACACACCAACACAATCACTCACACACTCACTCAAGACCTATTAAGAAGGAAAAGAGAGGAAACTGGATAGGGGAATATTGAAGGGGTTGTAGCTGGGGTAATTCTGCACCTTTTCCTGAAGTCCTTGGTCCGGGAAAAAGAATAGAGAGGTAGGGCTCAGCACAGAGAGGGCTGAGAGGATTACTCAACAGACAGAGAAACAGTCTGCTGGGTTGGCGGGGAGTGATTCAAAGAACCGCTCAAAAACTGGGACTATTTGTAGGGGGAAAACGTACCTGGAGGGCTAATCCTTTCCTGGGGAGAAGAATGGGTGTTGCAATGGAAAAGAAGCTCCATGATGGCAACCCCATTTGCATGATGAGATCACAAGGTGTTGCCAAAGTCTCAGGATCTTTGGCTGCATTTGGTTGTGGTGTGACTTCATGTAAATGGTCTTTGCTTGATAGGATATTTGCTCAATTTGGGGCAAACACGCTAATCCTCTCAAGTCAGTTTCTTAGGGCTGAGGACCCTTTGTTTATTGTGGGCTTACACACCTTGAGGTCTCCTGGGGCTACGCAACTGGGGATTTTACTGGCCTGACCTGGTTTTTGGCCGTTCGACAGTGACTGCCTACGTGCTCATCCGGGCGACCTCTCAGGCACACAGAATCATGTTTAATATCAAAATTGTAGACCCCGGGATAGGGTTTTTTCCAGTGGAGTAACAAACTCTTCTCCAATACTACATTTCAGATGAGTTGATTTTCTTCCTTTAAGTTTTCTTCATTGCCCAACAATCACACCCATACATAGAAATCAGAGATATTATGGTCTGAATGATTGTGACTTTGATATGTAATCATATGTCTTTACATTTGAGAACCTTTTCTTGTTTCTTCATGGCTGCCTTTATAAGTCTTAGCTGGCTTCTGATTTTTTGACTGCGGTGTCCATTTTAATTTATGACTGAAGTGACTCATATGGTGCCACAGGATTCTGTCCTGGGCTCAGGGCTATTCAACATCTTTATCAATAACTTGGATGAAAGAAAAAAGGGTAAACTCATTAAATTTGTAAATGACACCAAATTAAGTGGGATAGCCAATACCCCAGAGGACAGGATCAGAATTCAAAATGACCTTGACAGATTAGAAAACTGGTCCAAAGCTAACAAAATGAATTTTAACAGGGAAAAATGTAAGCTATTACACTTAGGAAGAAAGAATGAAATGCACAGATACAGGATGGGTGATACCTGGCTTGAAAACAGTATGTGTGAAAGGGATCTAGGAGTCTTAGTGGGCCACAAGCTAAACATGAGTCAACAGTGCGATGCAGCAGCTAAAAAAGCCAATGCAATTCTGGGCTGCATCAACAAGAATATAGTGGCAAGATCAAGGGAAGTAATAATACCACTTTATTCTGCTTTGGTTGACCTCAGCTGGAATACTGTGTGCAGTTCTGGGCACCACAGTTCAGGAAAGATATTGACAAGCTGGAATGTGTCCAGAGGAGGACGATCAAAATGGTGAAGGGTCTGAAAACCATGCCCTATGAGGAGAGGCTTAAGGAGCTAGGAAGAGACATGATAGCCATGTTTAAATATTTGAAGGGATGTCATGTCAAGGAGGAAGTGGACTTGTTTTCCACTGCTCCAGAGACTGGGACAAGGAGCAATGGATTCAAACTACAGGAAAAGAGATCAGGAAGAACTTCCTGACAGTCAGAGCTGTTTGATAGTGGAATATGCTGCCTCGGAGTGTGGTGGAGTCACCTTCTTTGGAGGTTTTTAAGCAGAGGCTGGATGGCCATTTGCTGGGGTTGCTTTGAGTGTTTTGTTATCACGGTTATGATATGTCGGATGAGAGCACTAGATATCCTTTTGATATCAAATAATTTGGCCTTTACTTGACCTTTCTCTGCCACCCTACTCCACGTGTTTGCAGAGGTCCTCCGGACAAGCATGTATTGGGCGCGGCCATTAATGGTTGTACATTCCAAAACCTCATTCAGGCAGGCAACTTAAGCCTCTCCGATGCTTTAGGGAAAAACCTTCTTGCAAACCGGCTTGGCTCAGCACTAATATTTACAAAGACGCACGGTCAAGTGCCGAGCCATTCCTTTATGCTGGGCCATTTACGTACTGGCCATACTATTGTCATCGAGCGCTAAGCTAATCATGCAAAACCTGACCTTTTCCAACTCCTTTGTCCAGCTCCAAATTCCCTTTTGTTCTCACCGAGCATGGCATAGCCTGTAGGTAAAATCCACCCTATAAAAGGTCCCCATTTTCGGGACTACCTCGGAACACTTTGGACTTCCATCCCACCTTGCTGTCGGTTTGTCCAGTGAACTCCCCTCAGTGAACCGCGCTGAGCTTCCATCCCTGCAACCTCATCTTCTCTCCAGGACTAGGAGACCAGGTGTCATATTACCCATTCCCCAAAGCTCTCCATTTCTATTTCTAAGTTAGTTAGTGTATGTCGTGTCTTTCGTGTTGCTTGTCTTCAATAAAATATTATTTGTTACTTTAAAACCTTGTCTAGCCGCTCTCTGACCTGACGCTGTATACACAGGGTAAAAGATCCTAGCTGAAGTTACCCTGCCTCTCATTAACTTAAGAGAGTGCTTGAGCTTAATTTCCCCCATCTTGTGTTTTTATTTGGTTATTTGGGTGCCCCTCCCGGGACCCCCAACATACAGGGTAACAGTTTGTTCCTGCATAGCAGGGGTTGGACTCGATGGCCATTGTGATCTCTTCTAATTCTATGTTTCTATGATTCTATGAGCCAAAATACAGGAAAGCCCTAACTATTTCAATGTCATTGTTACCCATTTTAAAGTTACGTAAATAATCCGTGGCTACTATTTCTGTCTTCACAATATTCAGCTGTAACCCTGCTTTTGCACTTTCTTTTTAAAACTTTGGTCAGTAGTCATTTCAAGTCTTTGCTATTTACTGCATGTAATATAGTGTCATTGTGCATCTTAAATTGTTGATGTTCCTGGAATCTAATATTATACATTCAGCATACAAGTAAACAGATAGGTTGATAAAATGCAGCGTTGTCTGACTTCTTTGCCAAAGGGAAACCATTTTGGTTCTCTATGTGTCCTGACAGTGGACTCTTGTCTGAAATATAGATTATAGATCAGGACAATCACATATTGTGGCACTTCCATTTCTTTTAGAGTGAATCATAAGTTTTCATCATCTATACAAAGGCTTTGTTGCAGTTTATAAAGCACAGGTTGATCCCCCCTCCCCATTAAATTCTTTGGTGTGCTCTATTATTCAACATACGTTTGATCTATAGATCTATATGATCTATAGAGCCTCTTCCTTTTCTGAATGCAGCTGGGGCATCTGGCATTTCTCATTCCATATATGATAAAAGCCTCTTTTGTAAACTCTTGATAATCACTTTGCTTGCATGGGAGACCTTGGCAATAGTCTGATGGTTCCTAACCCGTTGGTACCCCCTTTCTTGGTGGTTGGAATGTCTGTCAAACATTTCTGGACTGTGGGCCATTGTTTTGTTTTCTATATTTGTAGACAGATTTTTGTCAGAATTTCCCAACAGCTTGAAACAGTTCTACTGGTATCTCATCTGTTCCTGGTGATTTATTTGTTCCAAGTGCTTTGAGACCGTTTTTCAGTTCACTTTCTAAAGTTGTCAGCTTATCTTCGAATTGCTCGGCCTTGAGGGAATCTGTCATCATGTTGCTTACTTCAATTTTTTTTTTGTCTTGATCATACTGTGTGTTCCCCTGTTGGTCATGTTGCATGTTTTCATGTTTTGAATATCCTTTTAATTTTTTAGATCCTGTGGAAGAAGTCTTTTGTTCTACCTCTTTTGTTTCTTTGTACTGATTATTATAATGCTAGGAAGGAACTGGCAACACCACCTCTGAGTACATCTTGCCTAAGAAAATCCTATGAAATTCATGGGGTTTCCATAGGTTGACAGGTGACTTGAATATACAATACACATAATGCTAATATCCTTTTAAAAAAATAGTGGTTTTTTTAAAAACAAAATAACTAAGTCAAAACCACCACCACCACCTATTAATATAGTGCCATCAATGTACATCACACTTCACAGAATAAAACAATAGGGAGGCAGCCCTGCCAAAGCCATACAGACCATATTTTTTTATGGAATAATAATGGGGAAGTAAAGAAGGAGTGGTACAGATAACAACAACAGGGAAATTCAATGTTAAATTAACTTCACAAAGTTAGGAAATTGCCACCTAAAGCTGATGACTTGATATGTGTCCTGTCATCAAGGCCATTTCCGCACCAGACTGATACAGTGCTATCATTCCACTTTCAACATCCTGTGGAATTCTTTGAGGACCCTTGCTAAAATGCAAACCTCAGGCTTCCAAAGGAAGTTGAAAGTGGAATCATAGCACCATAACAGTGTAGTGCAGAAATGGCCTCTGTCTCAGAGGAAGAGAATGGCAACCACTTCTCAACAAACTTTGCCAGGAAAACCCCTGAGAGGTTTTCCTTAGGGTTGCCATAAGTTGAAAATGACTTGAATGTACAGTTCTCTGGCAAGCTTTTTTCTGATCCAGAGAGGAGAGGCAGGGAAGATCTGGAAGCTGAGTCATTACTTATCTGTTCATGAATACAAGACAGCATGGGAGAGGAATGTCTTGGGGATCAGAAACTGCATAGATACCTAGAGTTTGCTGTTCTAAGGCAGGTGATGATGCCAGGTCCTCCTCTTCCTCCTCATAAATGAGAATCAGGTCTACTAGCTGCCATTTTGAGGAACAAGTGTTTAGTAATATAATGTCCAATTCAGCCTTACAGCTGCTATCCCACTGCTTTAAGAGCATTGATAGGTTTGATATTGACTTTAGTTGAAGTATCCCAAACTTCGTGCCCCCATAAACTCATTCGCTGGCCTAAAACATGAAAATAGCATCCTGTGACAATGACAAGTATGTTGATTTGGGAATGAGCTCATGGAGAGTGCTGACAGAACATTTTCTCATGGCTTCACTTGACAGTGACTAACAACCTGAGAGCAACTCAGAGGGTTCTGTGAATCAGTCAGTGATGCTTGTTGTCAGTGGGTCATTGCTCAGGCTCTAGTTGCTGGGCTGCATTTTCTTCACTGTGATCTTCATTTGTGTTTCAAGGCTCTCTTGTTTTGCTGTGATGAGACTGTTTGTTTTTATTGGCACTATAGGTATGGAGGAGCCCATTTAATTTTAATTGTCTTGCTACATACTCAGTTGAAATCCATGAATAATATTGTCTACTTTTGATCCAGTGGAAATAAAGCACACTTTGGCCATTTCCGCACCTGGCAATGGAATTGCCCCGGTCCAGTACTTACCGGACTTCTTGGCTCAACACTCGGGTCCAGGCTGCTCCGGAGCAGTGCATGGTTGCCGCTCTGCACTGCTCCGGGGACAAAAATGGCAGCTTCTGGTTGGTGGAGGCTCTTCACCAACTGCTGAAGCTTGCCAGCCTAAAGCCCACCCCTGGCAGATCTGCAGGCTCGCACTGGTGCCAGCCTGCAAATCTGCATCAGAGCACGGGAATGGAGTGGCACGGAGTGGCACGCTCTGTACTTTTTAAAAACCTGAAGAAACAGGTTTTTAAAAAGCACACTGCACAACCACTTTGGGTCGTTCTGGAGCGGACTGAGGCATGAAACTATGTAAAGTAGTCCGACCCAGTCGGCTCCCAGGTGCAGACGTCCTCTCTGGAGGAGGCTCTGCACCGGTTTTTTAAGCCCATGCGGAAATGGCCTTTGTCCTATTGGAATGAATTTGTCCTATTGAACTAAATACTACTTATGTTCCTCTGAACTGAAATTAATTGAACTTAAGAAGTCACAACTAACAGAGACCAATACATGCTTAAAAAAAATCAAATAATAAAGTAACCCCCGCAAACAATCTGATTACAGAGCATTAAAATAACTTAAAAGGACAAAGCAAATCCTAAATGACACAAAAACAGAGACTGTGGTGCCAATATCAATATTTAAATCATTAAAAGTCTTAATATTGTAGTTTTCCCTCTATTATTTGAATCTGATTATTTGCAAGGCATGTGTTTGCCTCCCCCTCCCTATTTTTCTGCTCCCATCGCTTGTATTCCTCACCCCAGGCTTGCCAGGCTTCTGTTTAAAATGGAGGTTTTTTTCCTCCCTTTTGGATGAGCAAAGCCCCCTCCCACTGCTGAAGATGTGGGTTCTCTGCCATGTGGTTGCACATTCTGCTTCGTATTGGCTGCTGATTGTCAGGTCCTCCTTTCTCAAGATGGCTACTGGGAGTAATTAGAACTCTAGAACTCCCCTCTTCTCTGTCTGAGGGGAAAGTTCCAGTAAGCATTTTAGGTTGTCTTTTTTCTCCCCCACTGCAATGCTGAGGCCAGAGGCAGAGGAATGGGAGGGGGGCTCTCCAGAGTGGAATAGGATAGGGATCATGGAGGAAGTTATTCACATTTCCCCCACTTTTGTGAAGGTTCTGTGCCCCAAACCCTCACAACTGTGGAGGGGTTACTGTATATTAAAAGTACTGGGAGAAAAATAATTCCAACAACAAAAGATCCAAAGTCATTGCCAGGTACTGGAAATAAACTAGTGAAGGTGCTAGGCAAGCATTTCTAGGAAGAGCTGTCTGTAAACAGTGGGAATGGTTACAGGCCTTCTTGCTTCTTCTTATCCTATGAACTTCCAAGTGAGAGAGAAGTCAAGAAGGGATTATGATCTGAAAGTTTAGGTTATGCACCTATGAGAAGAAGCAGTTGTTACCATGGCTATGCTATGTCTGGTGAGAGCACTAGACATCTCTTGATATCAAATAATTTGGCCTTTATTTGACCTTTCTCTGCCACCCTACTCCACGTGTTTTCAAGGGCCACCGGACGAGCACGTAATAGGCACGGCCGTTAATGGTTGTACATTCCAAACCTCATTTAGGCAGGCAACTTAATGCCTCTCTGATGCTTCAGGGACCATTCCTTTTTGCAAACCCGCCTTGCTCAGCGCGACTTTACACAAAGACACCCAGCCAAGTGCCGAGCAAATCCTTTATGTTGGGTCATTTGCATATTGGCCATACTATTGTCATCCAGCGCTAAGCTCATCATGTAAAACAACGCCTTTGTTTTCAATGCTTTTGTCCCGCTCTAAATTTCCTTTGTTCTCACCGAGCATGGCATGGCCTGTAGGTATAATCCACCCTATAAAAGGTCCCTGATTCCAAGTCCTCCTTGGACTACTTTGGACTTCCATCCTGCCTTGCTGTCGGTTTGTCTGAAGAACTCCCCTCAGCAAGCCACGCTGAGTTTCCTCCCCTGCAACCTCCACTTCTCTGCAGGACTACGAGAAAAGGTGTCGTATTACCCATTCCCCTGAAACTCTCCATTTCTATTTCTCAGTTAGTTAGTGTATGTCATGTCTTTTGCGTTGTTTGTTTTCAATAAAAATATTGTTTGTTGCTTTTGAACTTGTCTAACTGCTCTTCTGACCTGACGCTGTAGACATAGGGTTGCAAGATCCTCGCTAAGTTACCCTGCCTCTTGTTAGCTTAAGAGAGTGCTTGAGTTAATTTCCCCATCTTGTGTTGTTATTTGGTTATTTGGGCACCCCTCTTGGGACCCCCAACATACAGGGTAACACAGTCCCGTAGAAGAGTAGGCATAGTGTAGTGGTTTGAGTGTTGAACTAGGGCCATTTCCGCATGGGGTTTTTAAAACAGTGCAGTCCGTCCTCCGAGGAGGAGGTCTGCACCTGGGAGCGGACTGGGTTGGACCTACTTAACGTAGATCCGCACCTCAGCCTGCTCCAGAACGACCCCAAGTGGGTCTTTCAAAAGCACGGCACGCACCACTGCAAGCCTACTCCCGTATGCAGATTCTCAGGCTCGCCCCAATGCGAGCCTGTGATCTGCCGGGGGCGAGTTTTAGGCTGGCGAGCTTCAGTGGTTGGTCGAGACCCTCAACCAACCAGAAGCCACCATTTGGGATGCCAGAGCAGTGAGTATCAACGAGCACACACTGCTCCGGAGCGGCAGAGACCGGACTGGGGAGCCGAAAAGTCCAGTAAGTAGCAGCGTGGGGCGATTCCCTTGCCCCATGCGGAAATGGCCTAGGACTCTGAGAGACAACATTTCGAATCCCCACTCAGCTCTGGAAACCCATGGGGTGACCTTAGGCAAGTGGCATTGTCTCAGCCTGAGAGGAAGGTGATGGCAAACCCCTCTGAAGAAATCTGGCCAGGAAAACCTAGGAGACCATTTCCATAAGCTGAAGTTGATTTGAAGGCACATAGCAGCAATGATAAAAATGGTGCATAGATAACATTTATTCTAAGTCATGCAGGGTGGAGGCCTAGGCTAGAAAGGCCAGAATTTTCAACTGTGCTGAGAAAGAGATCAGAAACCAATAAAGATGCAAAGGTCCTGGTGTGATATGCTTGTGATGTCTGATTCCCTTGACACACTCTTGAAATTACATTCTTGGTTAACTGATGTTTCTTGATGGTCTTCAAAGGCAACCCCAAAGGCTTACCACTACCCTTTATGAATCAATAAATAATAAAAATAAGATTATGGTTTTGCAGCTTAGTTATATTCCTTAAACCAGGTTTCAACAGCAGCCAGCAGTATGTTTCCACAAATAATGCTACTGTATCAACTTTTGTGTATGCTGTAATCATTTTTCTGTAATTGCCCTCCTCCCCCCAGTTCAAACAGCCAAAGTATATTATATATAAGGAAGATATATGTGATCATACAGTTGTCCTACCATATGTTGTTCAAAATATACCTCAGAAGTATGTGAAAGCAGAACTTGTGAAAAGGCTCTAGACCAGAAGCTAACCATGAGTCAACAGTGTGATGCAGCATCCAAAAGAGCCAGTGCCATTCTGGGCTGCATCAACAGGAATATAGCACCCAAATCGAGGGAAATAGTAGAACCACTCTTTCCTGCTTTGGTCAGACCTCGCCTGGAATACTGTGTCAGGTTCTGGGCAATGAAATTCAAGAAGCATATTGAATAAGATGGAACATGTCTAGAGAAGGGCAATAAAGATGATCAAAGGTCTGGAAACCAAGTCTTAAGAAGAATGACTTAGGGAGCTGGGTATGTTTAGTTTGGAGAAGAGAAGACTGAGAGGTAACATGAGAACCACCTTTAAATATTTGAAGGGATATCATGTAGAAGATGCAGCAAATGTGTTTTCTGCTACACCAAAGATCTGAACACAAACGAATTGATTCAGCTTACAAGAAAAGAGAATTCACCTAAGCATTAGGATGAACTTCTTTATTGTAATAGCTGTTTGAAAGTGGAGTAAAATGCCTTTGGTGGTGGTGGTGGTGGATTCTCCATCTCTGGAGGTTTTTAAACAGAGGTTGGATAGTTATCTTTCAGGAATGCTTTAGTTGTGTGTTCTTGCAAAGCAGGGGCTAGGCTAGATGGTCCTTGTGACCCTTTCCAACCCTAAGATTCTATGAATATTTTGTGAACATATGCTAGCTGTCATTTTAAAAGGTTCAGCAATCTCTCTTCTCTCTTTGGAAGTTCCCTAAGTAGGTAGGTGAATACATTTTGGCTGTTGTGTACTCCAGTTGGTCTGGTACATTAGATAAGCTTGACTAACTTGCAAACTGCTGAGTTGAACACAGGCTACACTTTCCATCCATAATTTGCTAAGGTTTCACTCAATCTCTTGCTTTATTGCCTGGCTGGGACTGCAAAACAAGAGGGTCTCTCAGACTCCTGGCAGTGCTCAGTGCAAAGCTAATGGGCCATATTCAGCTTGGTGGGTCACAGATCGTGCAGCCTTATGCAAGAGATGTCTGCTGTTTTCTGTCCTCAATGAACTTCTTTAGAATCCAAATGAAATTCACCTGCTGTTGTTTCCAAAATCAATTTCTTAAGTGATAAAAAAGAATGCCTGCTTCTCAGATGCACTCTTTCCTGCTACATTTTCCTTTCTAAAAAAAAATGCTGGCAAGAAACCATTAAGAAGAAGGGCTTGTAATGTATAATTGATGTTTTGCAAGTATCTGAAAACTTAGAGCAATTAGGCCCAAGGTACAACATTACTTATTCATCACCATCTGGGAACTTACAGTGTGGTAAGCCCTGTTCTGTTTATGTTTCTTTGGGAGAAAATTTTAGGCTGCATTATACTGCAGAAAATAAATATTTAATCGTGCCTGTGCTTAATGTAGCTGAGTCATGGAATGTTCCTGTTGTGTGGCCAGGATGGCCCGGCCTGCTGATTGAGCAAAATAAGCAGGAGGAGGAGGAGGTGGAGGTGGTTGTGGTTGGCCTTTTCAGAAAGAAACTGGCTTTTCCCCTTTCCTTTTCTGTCTCACAGTAGACTAATTAATCTAATGATAATTACTGCAAGATTCCTGTAGTATGAGAGAATGCGTCACATATAAAAGATAAACACACAGATGAGCTCACTGATGTGAGAATGGAGTGGCACTGAGTGATAACTGAATACTTGGAAAACTGATGTGGACCAGATAATATCTCTCGCTTTCTAATCAGTGGGGATGGAGGAAAGATTCTGGTACCACAGGCAGGCTGTGGAGTCTGCCTGGCCATTTCCAGCTTTTGATGTGCTGAAAATGGTACCTATTTTCTCAGCACTTTTCATGAAACATTATTAATGAAGGATGGAGAGCTCAGGCAGCTGCTAATGTCAAGATGTTTATATTTGACTCTCATACAATTCATGCCTCTGATTTTGTATTGACTTTTAAAAAACAGCAAAGGTCTAAAGTGATTGCTTGGCCAGCACAGAGGTATGTAGGCAATGGTGCACCATCACATGACAGTGGTATCCTCAGACTATACCAGAGCCAGAGGTTTTTGAGGACAGCTTGCCTTGAGGACCTGCTGTTTTTCTTAGGCCATTTCCACACTAGACTGTTAAAGTGCTATGATTCCACTTTCCACATCCTGTGGAATTCTGGGGTTTGTAGTTTATTGAGGCCCAAGAGCTCTCTGGCTGAGAATTGTAGAGGCGCCTCCCTAAACTGCAAACTCCAGGTTTCCACAGGATATTGAAAGTGGAATAATAGCACTATGGGCCTTTCCGCAACTCACCTTTTGTGGAGCTGGGGTGCGGGGATCGCGCAAGCAGCCTCTAGCGATAAGCTCTCGTGTCCCAGTTCCTTCAGCTCCACAGCTGCTGCCTGCTTGTGCAAGAGCCCCTCCTCTTCCTTCTGCAGTGCAGCCTAGGATTTTCCCAGGCTTCGCTGGGGCAGGAAGCATGAAAACCACAGCTCCGGAGCTCCGCACGCACGGCAAGTGCGCATGGGGCCCCAGAGCAATGTGTGATTGTGCACCATTTTCAGCTCACAATTGAAAAAGAAAAAGTGTGTGATTGGCGCCTGCCAGACCTTGGAGCGTCATGCAGTTGTGAGTGCATCGTGTGGACCGCTCCTCGCAGTCACGCAATGCTTGAGGGGCCCTTTTGCATGGCAAATGCCACGCGAAAAGGGCCTATAACAGTCTAGTGTGGAAATGGCCTAAGAAACCTCTGGTAAATCCAGAAAGGCTCATGGTCAGGTGTATCTCAAGTCCATTAGGGAAATCTGTATAATCCTGGAGGCTGTATAACATTTAGTGCAAGCTATGAAAACCAGCTTGTTTATAAAAGCCTCTAGGCACCAGCACCCTATACTTATGTGTGTGGTTTGTTTGTTTATTGTATATAAGGCTATTTTTTCTTTCTTTTGGAGTCAAAGGTTGGCTCATCACTGTGCCTTTACTGTGAAAAAAGTAAGAGAGAAAGCAGCAGAGATGACAAGATCAATCCCTGCTACTGACACATTTGGCCCCCTATTATACACACACCACTTTCCATTGTACTGGCCAGCCAAGGAGAAAGTGTTTGGGGAGCTCAATCAAGTTTGGAGAATTGATGAAAAACTGTACACACCTCGTTGGAGGGTCAGTAACTCATTCAGCAAACAACAGTGAGACACAAGACATTTTTAGAAGTCCTAAGCACTGTTGCAGTGCCCAGTATTAGGCAGTCAGTCAGTCAGTCAGTCAGTCAGTCAGTCAGTCAGTCAGTCAGTCAGTCAGTCTCTCTCTCTCTCTCTCACACACACACATACACACACACATGGACACAGAGGAAACAATAAAAACACTAGAATAACTTTTTGTAATAATTGGAAGTAATTAGGAGAGTCCCGGTTAGGTCATTGCCTGGTTGGAAGCTGCAGCAGTCACCCATAGAACGACACTTCTCCCTCTTCATTCCCAGCACTGGTATTTTCTGGTCATGGACAGTTTGAGGGAGGTACAAAAATGAATAAAATTAGGCACACCAAAAAAACAACCAACCAACCAACCAAAGCTAAAAACAAAAACAAAAACCCTCACCTTTTAAATCTCCAAAGCCATATGACCACTTCCCCCTTGGCCTGCTTCACTACAGGAATAATGTCGTGTTCCAAGATAAGTCAAATATTTCCAAATCAGGACTATTTTTCTCAGATTATGCCTCATCTGAGAGATCATCTGGACTGGAGAAAAGCCTCAGGATTTGTACCTATATGGACTTTTTAAAAAAATATCTAAATGACATACCCGCTGTCCTAGGCCATTTCCACATGGCGTTGCAGTCCCGCTATGGGGACAAGATGGCAGCAGTCCATGGGCTGTGCTTCTGCATGATGCCATCAGGGTCCCACTGCCATCCCATCCCACTCCACCCATTGTGATCATGGGATATTCGCTTAATGGATTAAATCCGGCCATTTCCTCATGGTGTCACAGTTCTGCTATGGGGATGGGACAAGACAGCAGCGGTCTGCGGGTCATACTCTTGCACAGCATTGTTGTGGTCCTCCTGCCAACCTGCCTCCAACCATTGTGACTGTGGGATATTCGCTTAACAGAATAAATTCATTGAGCGCCCATGATCGCACAATGCTCCCATCTTTACCTACCATATGGAAGACCAGGAAGCCTGATGAGGGCACTTCCTTTCCCAGCACAGCATGAGTAAGAGGTCAGCTGTGCTGTGGAAAACAGGCATATGTCACTCACGCTCCCTTCTGCAGGGAGCCAGTCGGGTGCAGAGGGGAGTGTTCCTGTTGCACTCCTTTGCCAGCAAAGGTGCTGCTGTGATTGCGATGGGAGGATGACAGGATCAGGTAACATGCAGAAATGGCCTCTGTTAAGCACTGACAATTGTGCGACACTCCCATCCTTATCTACCATGCAGAAGCATGATGGAGGTGCTTCCTACCCCAGTGCCACATGGGAAAGAGCCCAACTGTGCTGTGGAAGGCAGGTGAGTGTCACTTGCACTCTCTTACGCAGGCAGCCAGCTGGGTGTGGAGGGAAGTATTCCCATCCTGCTCTCTTCCCAGCAAAGCCACTGCTGGGGTTTCAACAGGAGGACAATGGGATAGGGTAACATGTAGAAATGGCCCTAGTTTATTCCCCATGAATTTCTGGGACCAGCCAAGTCTTTTGAAAACCAGCCTAAGATGGCTAAAAAGAAAAAAAAAAAGGTCTTGGGAGATTGGAATATTGGCAAGGGTAGCTTCCCACATTAAGATATATTGTCTTCATTCTTTCTGTATCTCTGATGATGCAGAGAGAAAAGAAATCCTTGCCTACACCAGAATTCACTACACCTACAGCAGGACATGAAACGTCAGTATATTTAGGACAGGGCTGGTAACTGTGGAAGGCTAGCGGGCTGTGTTAGACTCTTGGAGGGCTGCACCTGCTCTGTCACACACAAAAGAAACTAATGGCATGAGGTCATTTTTACCATGTTTTGTGGTTCAAAAAAGGCCTTTAATGGGTCTAAGTTGGCCCAGGGCCTCACAAAATGTAGTGGAAATGCACTATGTGCCCCCAATGAAGATTTTGGAGCATTCTGGGGCAAGTTTCTTTTTAAAAACTTTCATTGAATGAAAGTCTACTTTTAGGAGTTATTCCACTGTTGAAGAGCTTTTACAATCAGGAGATTGTTTGTATTTTTTTTTCTTGCGGGGAGGGGAATCTCTTTTCTTATACCCTGAATCCACTGCTTCATGTTCTGCCCTCTGATTAGTAGAAAACAAGTTTGCTTTGTTAGGGTGGATAAACAGACCACATCTTACTGTATCTCAGATGGACACAGAGCTGATACAAACCCTGCAAACACAAGGTAGGAAGGTAGAAAAGAGAAAGAAATTTAGACACACACACACAAGTACTTTGATCAAAGGATCCCAGGTAGGATGATTTATTCTTTCAGGCTTCCCTTCTTATACCATTTTTATGTTTATGTTAAAGAATGCTTACAGGAAAGAAAAGATTCATGCATCAGCATTTAGCAGAGTCACAGTTTATACACTTGTTACATTATATCTGACATTTAACATTCCTAAGTCTACATGACCCTGTTACATCCTAGGTCATTCTCAAATATATTACTGGCATTTCAAGAGTCCTTCAGTTGTACATACTGATTATAAACAGGAGCAGAACGGAATAAACAATTCTAAGGCAAGGTTGTTTGATGAGCTACAATTGTCTGAACCATCAATCATCATTACATAAAATGATTAACAATTATGAATTCTCCATTAAATTTCCAAGCATTAGATTTCCAGCCTAACAGCTTCATCTTCTACTAGAAGTATTTAAAGACTGGGAGGAGGATTTTAAAAAGCATTTTCTTGAGGAAATTGCAGTGCTTTCTCATTTTCTCCCCTGAGTCCTTGAATGGACTTGAAGAATGAAGTATCCCACACAGACTTGCCCAGTGACCAGCAGGAGGGTGGGGACAGATGAGTATGGAGAATTGCCACAGGTTAGTTTACGATAGCTGTGCACAATTTCAGTGTCATCGTCCAGGATCTCTGATGGATCCTGTGAACTCCCAGAAGATTCCTGCATCACTGTGCACTGACTGTGATATCCATTGACAGTGGATCCTGCCCCCTCTCCTTGCTGCATGGCTATGCTGTCAGGTAGCTGAGTGAGACTCAACCACTGTCTGCTACCATAGTCATACAACCCCTCCAAATGAGAAAAAAAAAAATCTCTGAAAGTCAGTTTTTCCCCCCTGTACAAACTAATTTCATTTTGGAGGTCCATATAACATTTTCTTCATTTCAAACTGTTTCCTGGGGACTCCCAGCATTATCAAGAAATTTTCATTCCTGCTTTCCAGGTTAGTTTAAATTAACCCAGGATTTTCCAAAATGAAATGGATCTCACTTGAGCAGTCTGTTTGTATTATTCTGGTACTAGCTAAGATGGCCTCTGCCAGTAAACACAGCTATTGTTTTCAGGAACAGATTCAACAGAGATCAAGTAAGGGAAAGAGGAAAGTCAGCACCGAAACAAAATGTTCTTAATGCTTAACTAGTTTAATATTGTTAATAACTTCTGAATAATAATGAAGAAACTTCTGTGGAAATTCCAGAAAATCAATTTCTGAAATGTTGCATGAGTCTAGGGGCCTTATCACGCCATATCTTAATCCCGCATTGTTCTGTAATGGTATCAGGTTATTAATGCTCTCTATCGCACCCTGTAGGCATCTGCAGATTAGTAGCATCTTCCACACTGTTCTTCTCTCCATATTACAGTGTCATTGCCAGGTCCTTTTCCTCACCCCACACCTCATGTTTGGTCCATTTTTATTTTTCTAAAAATTATGCTGTACTTGCACAGTAATGTTCTAATATCATGATGCAAGGATATACAAATCTGCGATGTTGTGACACCCACACCATTGCCACTACTGGATCAGCTACAGAAAGGACAGCTATCAGGAAATTGCACTCCCGCATCTAATTGGATTCTTACAGGAAAGGGAGTCATTAATGGATCATTTGCAGAAAGGAAAAAGAGCACATTTCAAATGGATTGCAACACAATAGCTGCTGGTGGCAACCATGTCATGCAATAAGACTGATCCTGAACCAGCAACAACACATTGCTCTGGCAGTATGACACCTTGGTGTGGTAAGGTTCTAGATATATGATCAGTGGGAATGCGAGGAGGAAGGACACAAGGGAGTGAAACATGGGATATGTGGGTAAAATCAAAACAAAAAAGAACTGGAAAGCCCTGATACTTTCAGATCCTTCCCCCCTTTCTGCATAAGCCCATAGATGGATAATTCTTGTTCACTTCCCCTTTCATACCTTCTTTCTGTTGCTGTATGACTGTGCTGTTGGGAAGGAAACAGGGGGATAGCTGAGTGAGTCCATAATTGTTTATGGTAGTGGTTAATTTAGTGGATGATCCTCCTGGCTTGGCTTTTCCTTGGCTGTCCCCTGTCCTCCTGCTGGCCACTACATGACTGTGGGAGAGGGCAAGAAAAAAGGTTGGGGGAGGAAGGCTTTTCCTCTCTGCAAGAACATTGAAAACTGCACAATTTTTGAATGCTGCAAGGGGAAATTTGTTTAAAGTACACATTCTCCCCTGTGGGAACAAATAATTTAAACAAGTGCAGCTCTATCTTCACAACTTCGAAGTAGATAAGAAAACCTGGGAAAGTTTGAGATTCACAAGACCAAACAACTTAAACAATTTAGTTCTCCTGGGAACCGCTTGGAGTCTGGGAAATGCGAAGACTCCTGGGGTCCCACCAATTGAAACTGTTCACATTCAAAAGTATGTGCACCTATATAACCACCTTAATGCTATGCCTCATCTATCCCATTAGAGATACTGCTGATGAATTCTGTGTATTTTTTCTCATGAGTTAAAAAGTAGCCAGCACATGATAAACACCTCTTTTAAAGATGTTCCAAGGCCTCCTGTCATGCCCTGCCTTGGAGACTGTGGCAGCGAAGAGGAGGATTCTGACTCTGAGGCAGAGGCTTCCCCAGAGGCTGAAGTGTCCCCAGAAGCTGGTCCAGAGGGAGATAATACACAACAACAACAACAACAACAAGGGCCTGAGTCAGGGGAACAAATACAGGAAGACATGGCTGACACACCTACCTTGCAGCAGAGATGCTGTGAAAGGGAGGGCTTGTGTCGCTTGGCCCGTTTATGTAGTAAGCGAGCCCTAATGAGGGAACACCTGTGGCGACAGCAGCCATAGATAAAAGAAGGCTCCAGCTGGCCTTTCCTCCCAAGCAACTGATCTCTTTGGCTTTGAAACCCTGTGCTGTGCTCTTGGATCTGGTTCTCTTGGGATTCTGCCTGTTTGGACTACAGTTTGGATTTGCCTCTTCGGATTTGTTTGCTCTTGGCTGCCTTTCTGTTTGGACATTCTTTGACTCTCACCTCATGAGTAGGAGCTGTGCCTGCTCTGCTGTAGACATGACACCTCCCTTGCACTGTGTAATATGCGATGAAGATGAGGATGACTTTGGGAGAAATCCTCTTGGGCTTTTACCAATTTGAGTTTCCTCCTCTTCCTCCTCACAGCACAGGGTTTCAGGGGAAGAAATGTACTAAGAAACTGTTATCTGCTAATAGATTGGAACTTTTGAAATCATTCCAATTCAACTGTCTCCCTTTCCTAATCCATGAAACAAGTATTAATCTCAATCCATGACATTTCTTGATAAAATAATTTTGTAGGTGAAACAAGATTCCTTTTTTATTCCTCTCATTTTTATACTAATATTGAAACAGATTAACAAAGTTCTCCCTTCGAAAAGTATTAAAAATAACTTGATTTTATTTGTTATAATGTCTAAATGTCATGTTATTGCATGATTTTGTGTTACTTTTGTTACTCTTTTTGTTTATAGCCCTTACAATTGATAAGAGAATGGAAAAGAACATGAAAAATTCCTATAAAAATGCTTCTAACATACCTCAAAATCAGATATGAGAGTTAGCAGGAAGTTGCCAATAAATTATATTTACACTAAAATGTTTTTTTTTAAAAAAGCCTTACATTGATTAGGTTTACAATGATAGTGAGACAGTTGTTTTAATCACATTGATTGCAATTGGGTGTTTTTGATAAGAGTTAATACTGTACTTTAACTTTTATCAAAATAATATCTGAGTGGAGTGGGGAAAGGCCTTTTTGAATGCCTGGACAGGAAAATGATAGTGGAGGCAGCCGGCAACTCTGAGGTGCTGGTGGCACTTTTCTGCCTCCATGGAATGACCCTTGACTTATCCACAGGTCATATCAAAATCCATAATTATGGCTCCAAAACCTGGTTGTTACTATACCCTACTACCTGTCCTACAAGATATGTAATTTTCATAAACTGAATTTATTAATGACCAGAGAACACAATCGGGGTCATGCTGACTGGAGAATGTATTCAATGTTACACTGACTGGAGATGTGTTCAGGGTCATGAAAGGTCAGATAGGATTATGTGGATAACCCTAATGCTGATGGATTTGTGCTAATCCCTTCACTGCTTCAAGCTCTTGGCATTATTGAATATAATGAAAGGTGAACTGCCTAGACTGGGGAACAATCAGAGACCATCCCTTTATCTTATCCTACAGAGACTTTCCCTATACATCCAACCTGACCAAACACTAAGAGATTGTCATGAGTCCCATCAATGTTTTGTCACTCCAAAGTTAAGCAATCAGCCCATCCTGGACCCTTTTGTCAGTCCTATGGGAAAGCCATTACAGCTTTGTCAAGGCACCGCTTCAGGATGTGAAATAGGCCATAAAACCCCTAGCTTTGACTCTAGCCAATTATAATACATAGTATGTAATGTGCCCCAGACTGCCGTTCCTCTGCACTACCCTCAGATGCTGTCTGAGTCCCACCACTGTGATCTCCTTCTTAAAGACTGATTACCTTTCCACCGCAATCTCTCTCTATTCAAACTCTTTTGCCTCACTTTCCAATAACCTTATATGGTTCTTTACAGTGTCTGATTTCTCATATGTTTATCAATTCAGTTTAACTTTGTTTAACTTTAACTGGAGTCCTCCCTATAGTTAGTACTGGTATGCCTAAGTACTTACCAGTAAAAATGCATAGGTGCTTACCAGTAAAAATGCTTTTTAGAAAAGGTACTAAACCATTTTTTTTAAAAAAAGCACATCCAGTTTAATTCCATTCTGATTTATAGAAAAATATGAGTGGATTCAAAATGTAATGGGAATATATAGCTAGGACAAAATTAGGACAGATAGTTGATATGAAAGCAATCCGTCCATGCATCCATACAGCTAAAAATGAAGATGGATTATTTTAAGAGGATTCTTAAATAGCAAGAACGCTATTGTCTGTTGCATGAAGGAGGGAAGATGTATCTGCATATATTACAAACACTGTCCTCAGAGGATTTCTTTTTTTACTGGGCTGAATAAATCTTGAAGCAAAAGAGAGGGCAAGAGACTGAGGAAAAGAAACATGCATGTGGAGAATTTGTGCACTCAGCAGTGAGTGCAGGCTTGACTTAAACAATAATGAACACAATAATAACTGAATCTGTTGGCATGGAAATGCCACAGTTTAATGGCTGTAGCCAAAGAGGCTTGGCCTCATATTTGTCCACATTCAGGCATTGTCTGTCCCACCCATCAACTGGTGTGAACCAACATACCCAGCCTGCCTGCTGGACAGAAGAGGAATCACAGACATGGAATGCCACATTTGTGGTAGCCACTTTATGGTTTCCTTGCCACCTAGGGGTGTGGGAAAGCCTTTTGCCTCCCAAGCTTGACATATTCCTGGTTGCTCAGAGGACCCCCAGTTGGGCCTGATGGGTGGATAAGCCCCAATCTTCCCCCAAAGTGGGATCAGGGCCTCATGCTAGAGTTGTGAAAAAGGATATATAATCAACCAACAAAGAACACAGTGTTATCCCAGAGAAGGCTTGGTTCCCTGGCACATGACACAAATACTCTACACACAGAGGGGGAAGGTCCAGACTACTTTGTTTTTCAAGCAAAGGGGTACCCAGGGACAATTTCCTCAAAGCAGGGACACCAAACAAAGGCCTTAACAGATATTTATCCATCTCTACAGTTTAGTTTGCAACATTCAAAAACTACATTACAACTACATCTTTGGAAGGAGGGGATCAGGTATCTGGGAGTATGTGTTGGGGTTGTCAGCTCAAATACTCCCCATCCCATAATATGTCAAGACAGTTAACAGCCACTAGTTATTTTCTCTCAACTTGGGAGCGTTTATGTTCTTCTGTGACTGGTACTCTTCCTTTGTTGTCTATATGCAACATTCCTCCCTGCCAGCCTTCCCTTTGCATTCCCACTCCCAGGTCAAGTAAATCGAGGCCATCTTGGCCTGAGCCTCTAGGTGTCAGATAACAGGACAAGCAAGCAGTTTGTTAAGATAAGTAAGCATCCTAATTTCTACAATTCAGGCTTTCATAGCATGACTCAAGAATTTACCATCCCTAGGTTGGCCGTGCTGCCTTATTGACAGCAATAAACTGAGAACAGTCCAAAGGCAACAAACTGAGAGAAGTGAGTGTGGATGAAACTCCCAGGCAGACTGGTGGAGAGTGCTGACTTACACTGCCTGGGAGAAGACTGGAGTGAAGACTCCACTTGGGCTCACCTGGCTCTACCCCTCCTGATAGGTTAGCCCTCCCACCCTTCCCAGATCTCACACAGACTTCTTCTGGGAAGGAAAGAAAGCTACCAGTGCTGAAGACGATGCACTTGAGGTGCTTTGTTCCTCTTTGTAAGCTGTTTCTGATGCATTAGGGCACAGCGCTCTAATATTTGGTAGGATCTCTTAATTTTGTATTTGTGCTCTGGCAGGCTGCTTTTGCATGCCATTCGGTTCCTCTGACTGCTTGCATTCCCAAGAGACATCTTATCAGGGTAGCATTGTTCTGCCCTCCCAGAACATGACAGACTGCTATTAGATAAAGAAGAAGGTTAATAAAATAGAAAACCAGGTTACAGACAATGTTTCAGCCTCAGGCATTTTACAAGTTGCTAGAATGAAATGCCAGAGTAGTCAGGAGCAGCAGCAGCAGCACAGTTCCCAGATGGCTACATTTTGTGGAGGCGCTAATAAGCACCTGCCACCAAAACTGTTCTCTAGATCTTCCCTCTCCCTCATGGCCCAGGTGGGCAGGTGAGCAGCTCTGCTGCCATCTAGGAAGGGTAGAATGATGAAATAGCCTCAAAAATGTCATGCAACAAGCATCAGGAACAGATGGACATGGCTGGGTATTTAGGGCTGGCAAATTCTTTCCTTTTTGCCAGTTCTCAAACATTCAGCATTGAGGAGGCTGCTGCCAGGTGCTGGGGGAAGGCAAAGCAGTGGCCTGCCCAGCAGCTGAGGTCTTGGTGTGGGAGGGAGCAGAGTAACAAGTGGCCACAAGGACTAACAGAGTTTGTTGGTTGGGGAGATCACAGCAGTGGCTGAGCAAGACCAGAAATGTGCAAGAGAACAAGTGATAGACTCCTCTCATCCCACCCACCCAGTAGAGAAGAGCTTTCCAAACTTTTCATTTTGGTGACACACTTTCTTAGATATGCATCATTTCGCGACATAGGAATTCAGTGTTACTAGCAAACCGGAGTATTAAAATCAAATATCATACCTTATATGGTTCATGTTTTTAAAAGGTTGCTTTGTATACACCTTGGAAATATTACAAAAAAACCAATCACTATTTTGTGGGGTTCTTCACCATCTCATATCTCTTCACAAAAATCCATTACAGTTAAGTTGCTTCCACTGTTAGTGTGTCCACAGGAAAACAGAAAATGCTTCACATCTCAACTGTTGTCCTCTACATCAATCCCCAGCTTCATTACTTATTCCTCCTGCCAAAAGAGCAACAGGCTTACAACATCTCAATATAATGTGAAAATGCTTCTCCACACTAGTTCCAAATGTTGGTTAGCAGTATCTATGCCCCCCCACCCTCTGCAAGTTCACCAGCCAGGTAGGTCTCCATGTGAGTGATGGGGAAAAGCAGAAGAATCCTACAGGAACCAGCTTCTAGTAGTCATTCTGGGCACAGCCTGTGTGTTCTAAAAAGCCCAGAATTCCCACTTCTCAAATACCCATCCTCACCAAATTCACAGCCTTTTGTGGAAAGCACAGTTTGTGCCTAGAATGGCTGTAGGATGATTCCTGTGGAATTTCCTTGTTTTTTCTCATAATTCCTAAGGAGTCCTGAATAACTAGTGGATTTGGTGAGGGTGGGTGTTGGGGACGTTCATGTTCCAAGCTCTTTTGCTCAATACAGTTGCCAGCTCTTTTGCAAAATATACATGTTGTGCCCAGAATGGCTACTCAAAGATAGTTCCCATAGGATTTCTGTGCATTCCCCCTCATTGCTCCCATGGAGTCCTACATGATCTGTGAGGATATTTCAGAAGTAGGTGTTCTGGGCCTTTTGCACAATACAGTACTGGGATCTTTTGTGGTATTCAGATATTATACCCAGAAAAGATCCTAAAAGATAGCTTGTATGGCTTGTTACATCATCCTCATTTAGTCATGTGTGGCTGGTGAATTTGGTAGGAGCAACCTGGTTGGAAGCTGGCATTCTTGGCTCTTCTAATCTGTTCTGAATGGTTGTTGGGCTTTAGAGTTATCAGTCTCTAAAAATAATGTTCTCTGCATTTCTTTTCTGGCCATTATTATTATTTATTTCATTTCATGATTACTACTGAAAATAATGTTGTTGAAGAGTAATAGAGGTATTCAAAAATGATCTGCATTGGGGTGTGGCTGATATGTAATGCCCCTAGCACCCCCAAAAACTATGTCCTGAGAATCCTAATTATTTTATATCAAACATAGTGAGCCATAAAGATATACTGGAAGGACACGTAAACAGGAAATCTCTGTTTTCTGTCATACATCCTGGGGTTGTCTGGCAAATGGCTCAATGGACATTGGAATGGAGTTTTAGCAGGACAATTACTCTCTGGAAAATATACAATGCAAAACTGCCTGGAATTCGACACCTTAAGGCATGTATCTCCGGAGAGATACTGATCTTACAGGAAACAATAAGGATGTTTGGTTGTATTTTACAAGGGTATTTTCTTTGAACTAAAAAGAAAACAATCCATCTTAATAAAAAGATGCAAACATCTGGTTTTTCCCAGGACATTGTTCAGCTATAACTAGGCTCTTTCTCTTCTCCTTTTCGAAGTTGGAGAGTATCTTTTAGAGGAGTTTGAGAGATTCTTTTGGAGAGTGAGGAGTTCTTTCAGATTTGCAAAACAATGAAGCATGTAAACTCCCCCCAGCTCCTACAGGCGTGGCTGAGATCTTCCTTTCTCCCAGCTGAAGGCTTCTGGAATCGGTATAGTATTAAATCAAACTCTTATATCTCTCTCTCTTTCCTAATTTTCTTCTCTTTCTAACTTTCTATAGTCTTGTATGCTTGGAGTGTGAGTGAAGCTGAGTGATTGTATGAAATTTAACTTTCTATAGTCTTGTAAGCTTGTTATAGTTAGTGCAGTTGAGTGCTTGTAGGGACTTTACATCTGTGTTAATAAAATACTTACATTTGAACAATTTGTGTGGTTTTTGATTGACCCTGATCCTGTAAACATTGGGTTAAAGATCCTAAAATACCCTGTCCTCTTTGCATGGCTAAGGCAGTGCTCAGAGCTAATTTTTTCCCCACAAGAGACAATTTTGACAGCTTTTGGGAATCCTTTAAAGGAGTCCTAAGCAAACAGGGTAACAAGGGGATCAAATACACTTGATACACCACTGAAAAGCAGCTGAAAAGTGGGATGACTATTGCCAGATGTGGAGTGTTGGAGGGTAGGAGCCCAAGTAAAGTGTGGCCTACAGCCAGCAGGCAGCACTTCAGTCCCTTTTTGAGGCTGCCAGGAGTACTTCCCTCATATAGGTTTTTTTTTTAACTTTGTTCTTAAAAAAAACCTAAATATGCTTTCCACAGTCCATTTTTTAGACCCAAGAGAATACTGGCGTATGGATGGGGGGGGGGGGGATGAGGGCGGTGCACCTTGGGTGGCAATTTTTGGGGAGTGCCCTGCACGAGGTGGCCAAGCCCCTGCATGATGTGGCCATGCCCCTGCCTCTCTGCCCCCCTGCCCCGCCCCTCCTACCTGCACTCCAAGCTGCCTGGCTGCAAGAGAATCTTTTAGTTGAATAGGAATAAATAGGGCATCAATTTCCAGTTTACTTTCAGGTTAGAAAAAAGTCTCTCCTGGGGTTAGAGCTTCAGCAAGGAATTATTAGACTAGATGAACCTGAGGGTTTCACTGCAGCTCTGTGATTCTGTGACCATAGTTATTAGCCAGAAACAAACAATTATAAACAAATACTGTGATTTCCTTTTTCTGTGTAGGTAAATATGCATTTCCAAATGGTAAGGGCTTAAGGCTTGCAGGGCCATATTCAAATTCTAGCAAATGTTGCCAATATAAATACTGTGATTCAGCAGAATTTTGTAAATCTTATCCAGTTCTCAGTCTAAGGAACTAGAATGAAAAAACATAGCCAATCAATTGTTACAATGTGGAAATCAGTCTCTTTGGCCCAATATTCCATTAAAAAAAAAAAATTCTTCCCAATTTTGAGCTCTGCAGTGCCCTGTAAAGTTAGCGGACCATTTGAAAATGGCTCCAGTTGAAATTGTGGCACGATTCACCAAAGGTCTATAATTGCAAAAGCTAGGAGTGAAGCAGTAAAACCAGTTCTGACACATTTAGACCTTAATGCCATCTACACAGAAAGAGGTATCAGACAAGGAAGATTCCAAACAGCCTAAGACCAAAGAGTTAATCCAAGAAGAAAAAGCCCAGTGATTAGTACCATTCAAGAAACTAGTCTAATGCTTTAAGCTAGTATTTGGGATCCTTTCAGACTACATGATTATACAGTCATCCCTCCACATTTGCTAGGGTTAGGGGCACAGGACTCTAGTGAATTTGGAAAAACTATGAATAACTCTAGGGCCTCCCAAATCATATTTAACATGCAAAAAGGTATGATCACTATATTCAACCCACCATGGATTTCTTTGAAGCATCAGGGTACCTTCACAAAGCAGAAGTGGGTGGCTGGTGGGACTGAGTGCCGCCTCCACTGCGGCCCCAAACAATTTTTAATAGGGGCTTACAAACCTTGTTCACAGTTTCTCAGTCTCATGAGGCTTGCAGTCCCTATTAAAAATGGCACAGGGAGGTAGCAGGGGTGACAGCAAATAATCTGTGAATAATCAAATCTGCAAAAGTGAAACCTGCAAATGTGGAGGGCTGACTGTAATTCTGTATTCCCTTTTAAGAGAACCAGCATGGTGTAATTAGTAGTTTGAGAATTGGACTCAATTCTCAGGGTGTGATTCCTCCATCAGCCATAGAAACCCACAGGATGACCTTGAGTGCATCACATATTTTCAACCCCAGAACACCTCATGAGAGGTCTGCCATAAGTTGGAAATGTCTCGGAGGCACACAGCAGTAGTGGCGGCAGCAACAACAACAACAATAACAACAATTTTAACTGCAGTGGCAACATAATGTGAAATCCTGGATTTGGTAGTTTAGAATCCTAGTCAGAGAGCTCCTGTGGTGCCTCTGATCAAACTGCAGCCATAAGATGCACCTATGTGAAAGTGGCATCATAGCACTGTAACTGTATAGTGTGAAAGGGCCACAGGAAAGCCAAACTCACCAGCATTATATGGAAGCTGCATCCTCCCCAGTAAAGCAGTAAGAAGTTCCAGATAGATTTCTGAAACAAGGTACTTTTTGAAAAAACAACAACTGCAAGCTACTTAAATGGGAATTCCACAAAGAACATATAGTAAACTATCTAAGATATGAATTGCAACTGCACTGAATTTACCAAATTTAAAAGTGTCCATTTGTCCAAATTTAATGGTATCTCAGCGATCAATTTACTGAGACTTAACATAATCATTTAAGAAATACTCCTGGGATTCAGTATTCCAAGATGAGTAACAGCTTCTAGACATCATTGGAAGTGCCAAGTGGCAGCCTGTGATATGTTTTCTGCCACTGACATCAGCTTTAATTCTGACCAGTCAAAATAAATAAAATAACTGAACACCTCTCTAAAAACATTAATCACCTTCATTAATTCCAGAATGAAAGACTGAAGTCCAGAAACAAAGAGTAAAAAATTATCTGTTTGGAGAATACTTTAAAATTCTAAAGAATGGTGCATGAAGCCATGAATATTAATATTTTCTAAATGGCACAGGGCAAAGTTTCTAGACATAAATCAAAGAGAAGAGAAGAAAGAGGACAACCCTATTGGCATCATTTTTAAGAGGAAATGGCAGAGATAAAATACCACTTGACAACACTGAGCACCAGGGAAATGAATAAAGAATTTGAACTCATTTAATAAATTCTTGAGAAAACCTATACTTAGCCAGTGTAGCAAAGATGAATTTGCAATATATTTTGTATATATTTTTTCTAAAGTTTTTTTCCATCATCTAATAAAAGCATAGTAGCTGATCAAATTTCTTGTCATTAAAATGGATGAAGTTAACAACCAATCTGAGATTATCAGAATCCTGCCTATATTGAATAAATCTTGCTTGATCTATAACTATCAGTGCTACAGCAACTTTCTGTATCCTAACATTTATTCAGAATCAGCTTGAAAATTTGTAGGCTGAGTATCGTATTTCCCGGAGATAGGAAAGTCAGTAGGAAAGAGTCAATGAATTTAGTCAATTAGCTGAAAAGCCAAATAATCTAATGAAAATATATTTAATTTAGAAGGGGCAAATTAATTATTAAGTTAATTCTAAGTTTCTATTTAAATTTAAGTTAGTTAGATGAATGCACTTATTAGAATAAAGCTGGAAAATGTGACCTGTGAAAATTCTTCCCCTACCACTGAAGTCCTGCTTGAGCTTTGTGGAGAAGTTACATGAATTTTTGAAATACTAATTCCCACTCACCCCAGCAAAGATCTTTTCCTTGTTTTTATTCACCTCACTGTCCCTTGTTCCTGGTCATTTTTTAGTTTACTGATTTCCAGTTGGATTTAAGCAAAACTCACAAGAGTAAGAGCTTCAAAATTCAGTTTCCTGGGACAGAGAAAGAACCCCTAGGAGAACACAGGAAGACTATCTGGATGAAAAGAAGACCATCTCTTTCTAAGTTGCCTTTACTACTTACTGGTTTAAAACTGCTGAACCTTCAAATTAACTAAACTGTCATAATCTAATTCTAAAGAAAAATAAACAAAGATTCATATAGCTATTTGCAGTGATTAAATAATGAGTTGGGAAATGGAAAATTTGTGGTTCTCTCATTTAATTAACTAATAACATAATTACTAACTTAGTTCCAGAATTATTTTAATACTGAAAGACCAATTTAATTCAGTAAATTAACTTAAAAATACATTCAGTTAAGTTAGGGATTTTCTAATGAAAAGGTTAATGAAAAAGTTAATTGCAAGGGGCAATTGAATTGAGTTCTAAGTTAATTGATTTTAATTAATTTCCTATAACTAGTATTTGCCAGATTTGGGAATCGCAGCATAACTGCCATAATGAAAATGGCAAAGAAGCCTTAAAAAAATCTTGTTATGCAAGAGGTGCAGTTTTAGAATGAAAAAGTCTTCCTACTATTCGATATGAAATTATTTGCTCACCCATTCCATAGAGAATCATATATCCTTTGTCTGAAGTATGTACTTCTTTGTGAAGTAAAAAATAATCTCTTTCAAACATTAGCTTTTCACTGTTAATTGAATACCACCATGTTAATTCAGGATGGAGCAAGCTGGATATAACTTGAACCTCCTCACTGAGGGTGTGGTGAGGGAGAGATGATATGTTTGAAAGCCTGTCATTTCAATGCATGGGTTCATGAGGTCAGCATGTATTTGGTTCTATCCTCACTTTCATTGATAATGATGGTGGGAACTGTATAAGATTTCTTCTTTGCCCGCAAAGGCTATTTCCACAGGATGGTGTCCTGCCAGCACGGGGACACAAGAGGAGCAGGACTGCAATAACACTTCTGCATGACGTTGTTGTGGTCCCACCCTTCTTGTATCACCAGCTAGCACGATCATGGGGTATATCATTGATGGAAAAACTCTGTCAATGACTCCCAATTGCACAAGCCTTCCATCGCAGCTGGCCATGCAGAAGGACTGCAAGTGCGATCACGCACTTCCTTCTCCACTGCAGCATGGGGAGAAGGCTGGCTGTAGTGGAAGAAAGGGACTGGCTGTAGTGTGGAAGGAAGGGGCATGTTCCTTGCACTTCCTTCCACAGGCAGCTGGTTGGGTGTGGAGAGGAGCACTGGGGGCACTCACTCAGAGGTGCTGCTGGGATTGTGATGAGACAGTGCTTGAGAGTGTCATCCTGTGGCAAGGGTGCAAATTACTGCATGCTGAGAGGGTATATTTTGCACTTGGCTCCCGCTGGTGGACCTACTGGAATTTGGAAAAATCCAGAGTGGATTTTACAAGACTAATATCTGTATTCCAAGGCTATAGACTTTTTGGGTCTGGTGAGAAATATTAAAACTGAGAGATTGGTAGGTCTCCCAACCAGCAGAGCATTTAGTAAATGCACAAACGGAAGTTGAACAGATTACCAGCCCCACTTCTATCACTCCACCCCAGGCACACTTAATCCAGCTCAAAATAAATACAACACTTTGATTAAAAGTATGTAAAAAGATTTACTCACATAATCTTATGCATAGTTTACACACGTTCAAATTTTTGAAGAAAGGTAAGAAGAAAATAAGTACTTACATACTTACAGAGAAGCATGCTTGCTAGAGGATCGAATAGCACATGCTTGCAGGGAAGCAGAAGAACAAAAAGGGGAAGAGGAAGAGAACATGCAAGGGGAAGTGTGTGTTGACCAAACAACAGGAAGTTTACTGTATGCCTACAATAGACATGAAAACTAACTATGCAGCTAATTAAGCATGCAAAGGTTGCCACTCCCAAGATATTTTAATTTCAGGTGATTGATATGATAAAGGTTAATTAATACTACTATTAATTTCAAGAGATTAATATGACAGATCAATCTGAAACTGTGCTCCCATCTACCTCTATTCCAGCATTCCATTCTCACAGTGGCCAAGCAAATGCTCACAGGGTACACATAACTGGAGAATGACATCAGAGAGGCTCCAATAAGTATATTTTTTAATGATTAAAATATTTATATCCCATTGCAAGATCAGCATGTGACACATAGAAAATATCAGTTTCAAAATTAGTTTAAAAGAATGAGGAATAATTTAAACAGTCAAAATATATTAAATAATTTTGCAATTAGAACAAATTTAAAACTTAAAACAATTTAAAACCTCTAGAGATTTGGGCAAAATTGTTAGACTGCTACATTTTTTTTTGGATAAAAAGTCATTTTTAACCTGGTGCTGGAAAGGAGCCAGTGCTGTTGCTAGTCTATTGGGATGCCCTCCATATAAAGTAATGGGATATGTAGTCTAGTATAATGTAACAGACAGCTTGTAGCTGAAGAAGCATAGGTACCAGGTACCATTAGGTAAACATTGCTAGGAATGTGCTGATAACCGTTGCTTGACTCTCAAGGCTTCAAGGTCTTTTGGCTAAGGGGAGGGAACACGGGGAATCTTAAACTCATGTATCTCCTTTTGGAGCTCAGTCTTCCCAATAATGTATTTTATATGTACTTCACTCCAAATAAATAGTGCTTATACATTGTACTATTTGCGTGTGTGGTTCCTGACCTAGGCTCTTTCCGCAACTTACCTTTTTCCAAAGCCATCATGTGAGGATCCATAGAAAGCCTCTTCTGGGAAGGAATTGCTTTTGATGCGCTCCCACTCTGCCCCGGCTGCCTGCTGGATGGGAGGAAGTGCAATGGCCCTGCCCCTCCCTTCCACAGCGCAGCCCAGCAGTTTCCCAGGCTGTGCTGGGGGACGAAGTACAACCATTGTGCTTCGTGCCATTTTGCATGACAGGTAAGTGTGGGAGAGAGGTGGGAGGACTCTGCAATTGCGTGTCATTTTCAGGAGAAACCCAAACATGATTTAATCCGCAATTGTGATGGGATGGCCATGGGATCATGATGACGTCATGCGGAACCATCATTGCGATCCCATGGCCATCCTGTGGCCATTGCAGGTTGGAGGTGGTGTGTGAAAAGGGCCCTAGTCAGTCTTCCAAGAGCATTCCACAGTAGGTCCCCCAGCAAAGAAGTCCCTCTCCCGTGTCCTCACAGAGGTCATTTCTGCACTACACTGTTATAGTGCTATTATTCCACTTTCAACATACTATGGAATCTTGGAGTTTGCAGTTCAGTGGGAGGCATTTAGAAATCTCAGCCAGATAGCTTTTTGGCCTCAATAAACTACAAACCCCAGAATTCCATGAGATGTTGAAAGTGGACTAATAGCACTATCACAGTGTAGGGTGGAAATGGCCACAGGGTACTGTTCCCACAGTGGAACAGAGGAGGACACCCCCTTTCAGGCCCCTAGCAGCATCCTCTTTCAAATATTGAGGTCCAAGCCTGTTTAGGACTTGCACAGTCATCACCAGCATCTTGAACTCAGGCCAGACACATATCAGTAGCTAGCGCAACACCTCTAAAGCCAGCCTTAATGTGGTTTCTATAAGCTGTTTTGGTCAGCAGTCTAGCTGCCATGTTTTCCACTAGCTGCAGCTTCTGAGTCATCTTCAACTCATCTTCAAGGTGATGAAAGCAGGATAACCTTTGCCAGAAGCTGAACAACAAGCTGCCAGCCTGTTTCTGACAACTCAAAGTGCTGTTTATTATCTACTGCCTACTACCTATAAAGCCTTAAAGAGCCCAAGGAATGTATTTTCCCAGGTGAACATTCCTATACTTTAAGATCTTCAGAGGAGGTGCTTCTCTTGACCCCATCACATGTATAAGCACCCTTAGGGGGATGTGGGGGAAAGACCTTCTCTGAGGCAGCTCTTGGACTGTGGAACCCAGGGAGGCTAGGCTTCCTACCTCCTTCCTGTCCCTTCTGGCAGCAGGTAAAGATCTATCGGGTTCTATCGGGTTTTGGGGAATTGCTTGTTTCTCAATGGTTTTACACTTTTTAAAATTTAATGATGTTTTAATATGAGAACTTGTTTAATTTTTTTCTCTTATGTTTTTAGCTTTATCTTCTTTTGGTCTTTTGCTAAGCTGTCTTGGTCCTGTGCTGGGAGAAAGGTGGCACATAAAATAAATAAATAACATCTTACAAGAAAAGAATTTTTAAGTCTGCTATATAGTACTATCTTTTTCCTTACTTTTAAATTAATATTTAAATAGTTTTAATTTATAGACAACACAATACTATTCTAATCATAACTTTTTGTATGGTTTTAGCCGTGTGTATTTTCATCTGCAACGCTTTTCATTTTATAAGCTGCTTTACAAAAGTCCCAGCTCTGAGGAAAAGATGCAGCATAAATAACTGGATGTGATGTGATGTGATGGGGTGTGATAGTGTGGAACACCACGGAGAAATACAAGAAGAGCAATAGACAGCCATCCTTTTGTCTTTCATCTGGAATAGCTTGTCAGTTTGAGCAACTAAGGCTGTTTTGATATTTTTTTCTTGGGCAGGAAAATGGGCTATTAGTGACCAGACAGTAGTTCTCACATACCTTTCGGTCCAGGAAGAGTCTCCTCAGCAGAGGTCGCACTACAGCTTCATGTAAAATGGGAGGCACAGTCCCCCTGAAGCATGAAGTACTTAGTACCTCCTGGATTCACCTGTCCAGTTCAGCTCTACCAGATCTGATGCCTACCTGCAAGCATCACACCCATGCACACTCTTTTCCCACTCATCTGCCATTCTGTTCATCTGATCAGGAGAATCTGCCAGCAACTACTCATTTCTTTCAGCGTTTCTATTAATGATAAATTTAGCCAGCAAAAAGGACAAGCTTTGTGCCCTCTGGTTAAATCTAGATTGAAACTACCACTTAGCTTTCAATAAACTGCCTACATTTTTTGATTAATAGGCTGGATTCCAAAGCTGCCCTTTTAACCCCCCCCCCCCCGCAAATTACTGAATCCAAAGCAGACAAGAGGGCTTTGCTGTTGAGGTGGAAGTATATTATGTGAGAAGGGCAAGGTCACTTCTACAATAACTTCATATGCTATAGTTGGCTGGCATAATCCTGGAGGCGGTTTCCTATTTCTATAACAGCCCCCCCGCACAATTGGGTCTATAGTTTAAGACCATTTCTGCACTAAACTGTTATAGTGCTGCTATTCCACTTTCAACATCCTATGGAATCTGGGGCTTTGCAGTTTAGGGAGGAGCTTTTGAGAAGAGGAGGAAGCGGAGGTCTTTGAGGCCCCTCCCTAAACTGCAAACCCCAGGATTCCATAGGATGTTGAAAGTGGAATGATAGCACTATAACAGTCTAGTGTGGAAATGGCCCAAGTTAGTCCCTTGTCTCATGTTTCCTGAGCAGGACTCAAGATGTGACTTAAGCCCTTTTCGCACAGCATTTCTGATGCGAAAGCGCCCTTGGGCAGTTGACATGATGCATTCACATTTGTGTGATGCTCCAGGGCCTGACACAGACTCCACACACATTTTTTCATTTTCAGCTTGAAGCTGAAAATGCTGCGCAGTTGCACATCGCTCTGGGCCCCCCGCGTGCACTTACCTTGCGTGCAGAGCCTTGGGAGCTGGGCCGGTCGCACTTCCTGTCTCAGTGCAGCCTGGGAAGGTCCCAGGCTGCACTGCAAAAGGAAGAGGCAGGACTCTCATGTGAGCAGGACGCTTGAGCGGAGCCGAAGGACCCTGGACGCGAGAGCTTCTCTCCGGAGGCTACTTGTGTGAGCACCGCACCCCAGAGCTGAAAATGGGTGAGTTGCGGAAAGGGTCTTAAAGAAACTGGAAGGAAACAGTTTAAGCTTTATTGTTCTCCATCTCTTTCCCTCAACTTCTTACTGTTCTGTTGTGATATTTCATTTATTGGATATAAATGTTGCAGTACAGCTTTACTATACTATGTGCAGTGTGAGCAAATGTTCAGTAAAGCCATGGAAACAATAAAATTGGAAGAGATAAAGCACTAATGTAAAAACACATGAACAACAACAACAACAACAAGGCAGAGAAAAGAGTAATATTGTCAACTGTTGAAAAGGGCTGGCTTGTCCACTTGGCTCAGTAAAAAGAACTGTGTAAGAACTCCAGGTGACCTGCCTGGAGGTGGCAGAACACAAGCAACCTTCCCTTTGCTCTCTGCCTGCTCAACCTCTGAAGGCAGAGCAACCAGAAAAAGGGGCCCTGAGGACAACCTCTGATGTATGGGCAGATCCATGTGGCAAAATATAGTCTGCCTAGGAACCCAGGTCCCAAGTCATCTAACAGATGAACTTTGGCCAGAGACAGACTAGCAGCATATGGACTTTCTACCACCAAGTCTTCTTCCTCATGTGAAAGTAGAGCCTGATGCTGGAATTACTGTTGGGGAATTAAGAGGTAATGAGTCTCTCAATCACCAGAGTATCTAGTAATTGCACAAAAAACAGAAGTTGAACAGATTACCAGTCCCACTTCTACCACTCCACCCCAAACACACTTAATCTAGCTCAAAATAAACACAAACAGTTAAAAATATATATGAAAAGTTTACTCACAAAATCTTGTGCATAGTCTACACAGGTTCAATTCTTGAAGAAAGTGAAAAGAAATTAAACACTCACACGCTTGCTGAAAATAACCCCTGTTAGGAGATCTCAGAGCATGCTTTGAGGACAAAAGGCGAAGACAAAAGAAAGGAGATGTAAATGGCAAGAGAACCTTTTTAAGAACAAAGAATGTGTACGTGCTGGAGGAAGACATGTTGACCAATACAAACAGGAAGTTTTCTCTAGGCTCTCTCTCCATGCCTACAATAAACATGCAAACTAACTAGCCAGTTAATTAAGCATGCAAATATTGCCACTCCTAACACCCCTTCTCAACAGTGCATGCACCTCTGAAGTCCCATCTTGATTCGCAAGTTCTCAAAGCCATCTCTTGGTAGAGGTTTGGTCAGGATATCAGCTACCATCTCAGTGGTTGGACAGTAGATCATCTTGATCCTTCCATTCTCTGTGAGCTGACGTACTTTGTGGTATCTTGTTCCTATGTGCTTGCTGCATGGTGTCATCTTCTCTGTTTGAGAAAGTTTAATACAGCTCTGGTTGTCTTCCATAACTTGAATTGGTTTTTCTTCATTTATTCCAAAATCAGACAACAATTGATCAAGCCATAGTAATTGCTTCTGATGCTGAAATATACTCTGCTTCTGTAGAGGATAGAGCCACCACACTCTACTTATGGCTGCCCCAAGAAATAGGGCCATCTCCATACAAAAATAGGAAACTACTGACTGAGTGATAATCTGCACTATCATCAGCCCAATCTGCATCAGTGTAGCATACTAACTTTGGATTGCTACTAGTTGGAAGCTTCAATTTAAAGTTGATAATCCCTTTCAAGTCTCTAGCCACCCTTTTCACTCCATTCCAATCTTTGTGGGTGAGCTAACTTTCCTGCTCCAAATCCCTACAGCAGATGCAATATCAGGTCTTGTGTTGGTAGACAGGTACAGGAGCTTTCCTGTTGCTGTTCTGTAGAGACGGTTATCTGGTAAAGCATCACTTTCTTCAGTATTTTTTAAGAAAATCTGCGGTTGTGGGCATTGCTACAGTATAGGCATCTTGGAGTCCTAAGCTTTCTAAAAGTTCAGTAATCTTTTGTTTTCGATATAGTAGAAAAGATCCATCTTGTTCTCTTTGAATTTCTATGCCCAAGTAGTATTTTGCATCTCCTAACTCTTTCAGTTCCACTTCTTTGATCAAGTGATGTACAACTTCTGAGTAGTCTTTATTTCTGTTGGTGTCTATAATCAAATCATCAACATAGGTAAGGCTAAAGGTTGAATAACCTTCTTTGGTTCTGGTGTATAAACACTGATCTGCTTCTCCTTGCTTAAAGCTTAATTGTTTCAACATTGTGTCTAGTTTCTCATTCTAAGCTCTAGCAGGCTGTTGAAATCCATACAATCCCTTGTTATGCTTGCAAACCAGATGTGGTTGCTTCTGGTCTACAAAGCCTGGAGGTTGTTGTATGTACAGTTCCTCTGTTATTTGTCCATGTAAGAAAGCAGTTTTCACATCAAGGTGTCTGACATTTGTTTGGAAGCAGCTAGACTGAGAAGAAGTCTTATGGTGCTGTGTTTGACAACAGGTGCAAATGTCTCATCAAAGTCTGTTCCAAATTTCTATGAGAAGCCTTGAGCAACTAGTCTTACTTTGTAGTGTTCCACCTTTCCTTGTGCATCCAGTTTCAGCTTGAAGACCCATCTGGACCCTATGGCTTTCTTTCCTGGTGAAAGTTCAGTAAGTGTCCATTTTCTGTTCTTATGCAGTGCATCTATTTCTTCTTGTGCTGCTTTTCTCCACTGAGCTACCTCAGTTGCAGGCATCTGTTCAATTTCTTCAAAGCTTGATGGTTCATTTGGTAACATTGATGTTGAGAGGTAGGACAAGTGTGGAGCTTGTACATCTTTATTGGGTCGCGTTGAGCATCTGGGAACCTGTTCTGGAACCTGGTCTGTCTCTGCAACATCCTCTGGTCCAGTGCTCAGATCAGAGCCATCTGCATCCCCTTCTCTTAGTGTACTGCTCTCTGCCTTTAGCTCACTTTCTGCAGCATACATCTCAGACCTTTGATCAGAATCAGGTTGTGTAGCTGCTTGTGGTATTTCAGATGAAAGCAACATTTGCACTTCTGAGAGAGGTTCAACATCTTGCTCTTCTTCTTCTAGTGATTCTAAGATAGCCTGTCGTTCGTCTGGAAAGTCTATGACAGTTCCTCTCTTATCAACTCTGCTTTGTTCATCAAAGTAAACTACATGCTTGGTAGCAACTTCACCAGTCTTTAAGTTCATTACTCTATAGCCTTTGCTTCCAGGAGCATAGCCAATTAGAATAGTCCGCTCTGCTCTTGCACCTAGTTTGTGTTGCTTCTGTTGTGGTATGTATCAATATGCAGTGCTTCCAAAGGTTCTAATGTGTTTTATGTCTGGTACTCTGCCATGCCACAGTTGAAATGGTGTTTGTGTGGTCCTTTTTGTTGGCCATCTATTCTGGAGATACATTGCGGTCATAAAGGCATCACCCCAAAATTTACTGGGAAGATGAGCATCTGCCAGCATGCACTTTGTCATCTCCAGAAGAGATCTCAGTTTCCTTTCAGCAATCTCATTCTGCTCAGGAGGAGAAGGAATGCTCCTCCTGTGCAAAATGCAATGCTCTTCCAGGAAAGCTTGTGTGCGATGTGAAATGTACTCACCAGCGCCATCTGTCTGGAGGGCTTTAGGTGTCATCTCAAACTTGGTTCTCACCATGGCAACATACTTCTGTAGCATGTCTTGGGCTTGACTCTTCTCTTTCAGAAGCTACATAACACAATACCTTGAAAAATCATCCACAAAAATTAAAGCATATCTGTTTCCACCAAGTGAAGGAACATCAAATGGACCACACAAATCACTGTGAATGAGATCCAGTATCTCAGTGGTTCTCTCTTCAGTCCTTGGCTAAAATGAGGATCTGACTGGCTTTTGCTCAACACAAGTTACACACCTGGTAGGGTTCTCATTGTATTGTTGATTCACCTTGATTCCTGTCGCCAAGTTCTGGCATGATGTCGAAGATGTCTGTGCCATAGGTCAAGGCTGTTCTCATTCATCTGTGCTCTAGCAAAATCAGCTTGTTTTGCTGAAAGATGTAACTCATAGACACCGTTATTCTCAAATGCTTCTGCAAAAAGGACATTATCTTTGGTAACTGTGCATTTTCCTTGTTTGAAAAGTATTTCAAATCCTTTCTTATTTAAAGCAGACACACTGAGCATGTTGCAGTGTAATTCAGGAACAAACAAGACATCACTTGCTACATTCTGGGTAACTTTGCCATTAGGCAATAGGCAGTTTAAAGTGCAGCTTCCTGATCACGGGATCTGCATGGATTCACCATTTGCAGCTTGAATTTTTCTTGTAGCATCTCTATCAGTTGTATCAAAATAAGCACCAGAAAATGTGCTGTGATTGGTACAGCCAGAATCTATAATCCAACAACTATTTTTTCTGCTTGTAGTCATTAACTGCCATGATTCCGAGGAGTGAAATGACACTCTGAGATACTTGAAATAGTTTACTTGTTCTATTTTATGTCTGTTAATATTCCAGACTTCTCTTTCACTTTTCTTTGAAAAAAACATTACTTTAGATTTATTATAATTTATGCTAAGGAAATTATTATCACAATATTCCACAAAACCTCTTAACAGTAATTTAATGCTCACTTTGGTTTGCGATAGGAGGAGCACATCATCTGCATACAATCTGAGTGGTAACTTTGCTGTTGCCAGTTTTGGGGGGTGTCCTACCTGAGAATTTAGTACTGGTGCTAGATTGTTTAAATATAGGTTGAACAGAGTGGGGGCAAGGACTCTTCTTGTTGCAATTATAGCAACTGAGCTTTGCTTGGTCCCTAGGTGGAGGTTTGGGTCTGCACTTCTTAGTGACCAGGTAATTTGATCCATCTGGTCTCTGTGTATGATCAAAAGGGGAAGCCCCTTGGTCAATGCATTCTTCTCGTAATTTAGACATAGCTTCCTTAAAGGTTAGCCCTTTTACATTTTGTAAGAGAGAGATGAAGGGATTGAACTCTGATCCCAGAGTTCCAGTCAGGAAACAAATCTTTTGTCTATCAGAAAACGGGAATCCACAGGAATTCAACTTATCAAAAGTCATAATCAGTTTGCTGATATAAGCTTCACAGACTGCTTTAGTATGAAGGCGAAGCTGTACAAGTTCTCTTATCCAAATTGACTGAGACTTTTCATATGAAAGACCATAAACTTTAATTTTGTCTAACATTTCCTTTGTGTTGGTACAGTCTCTTACATAGAGTAGGTGATTAGCCTCCAATGCATTACCAATTAGCTACTGTGCTGTGGCATCTTTTCCTCAACCATTGTTCTGCAACTTCACCACTTGGTTTTTCTTTTTCAATTGCATCAAGAACATTATGGTGATTAAAGGCTAAATTTAATTTCTGTCTCCATTCTGTATAGCTCTCATTAGTGAGCTGTACAAGTCTGGGTTTGGAAGCTTCCAAACCCAACTTGTGTGACTCACTAATGAGAGCTATACAGAATGGAGACAGAAATTAAATTTAGCCTTTAATGACTGAAATGTGTTGTGAGGAAGGGCAGTCAGTTTCTTATTGAAACCAATAAGAAGTTGCAGTTATAGCTCTTGTAAGGTTGAGGTGAACCCATCACAGTGTGCACAATAACTAATGACCAAAGATTGGGGCAGTGTGGGGAAGAGCAAGTACTTTGGCTTATATTCAGAATATGGCCCAATAGATTGATCTGACCCTTAGGACTGCAGGAGGTTTTGGCTTAAGACTAACTCATGGAAAGTCTGAAGTAGAAAGGAAAAGAAATGGTCTATTTATAAGAGTTTAAAGTTTAATTATGTTTGATAGATATTATTCATTTTTCCTCATATATTTTGATGCTGTTTGTATGGCATCATCAAGAAAATGGTCTTTTGTATAACAATAGCAAAAATGTAGGGTGGTGGTGGTGGCGGCAGTGACAGCCTGTTTTAGGCTATGGAGTTCATAAAGTCTGCCCTATGTATACCATGTGGAAATTGGCCAGAAGTGCAACATCATGTAATGGGAGTGAGCATGTCTGGTTTTCTAGGAGGTGAGAGAGAATGTGTAGAGTATTAGAGCAAGTCAAGCCTGAAGTCCCCCTAGAAACCAAGATGACTGAACTGAGACTGTTGCACTTTGTACAACTAGTGTTAGAAGAGTCTGTTAATCCCTCTAATACATTAATATATGACTATGACCCTTTCAGCATGGATGTGGTGTCCCAGCACGGTGATACAGGAGGAGTGGGACCATGATGACGCTTCTGCAAGAAGCAGTCCCCTCCTTCTCATGTAGCCAGATGGTGCAATAGCGGGGTAAATCATTGACAGATTTTCTCCATCAATGATCCCCGATCTCATGATGCTTCTGCACTTACCTGCCATGCGGAAGGGCCAGAAGCATGATTGGAGGTGCTTCCTGCCCCAGTGCAGCATGGGAAAGAGCCTGGATGTGCTGCAGAAGGAAGAGATGTGTCCCTTGTGCTCCATTCAGCAGGGAGCCAGTCTGGTGTGGAGGGGAACATTCCTGTTGCACTCCCTTCCTGCCAAAAGTGCTGCCAGGATCATGACCACAGGGCAAGGAGATAAGGTAAGGTTCAGAAAGGGCCTATGAGTGATGTGGTGCTATAATTTATTAATGTCTTGTGTTTCCAGTAATATTATTCAAGTTCTGTGAATCCTCATATAGCATGCTTGTCTTATTTAAGTCTGTATACATAAATGTTATTATTTTATTGGTAAGTTACAACTACCCCAATTTAAGATTCTAAAAGATTTCAATTAGATATAATTTAATTGAAATATTTTAGAATCTTAAATTGGGGTAGTTTAACTTACCAATAAAATAACGTCATGTACACAGACTTAAATAAGACAAGCACGTTATATGAGGATTAACAGAACTTGAATAAGAAAAACACTAGAACAAAAGCAGCACTTGAATGTCAAACAAACTTACAAAACTTGAGATAAATTGAATTGAATTGCAAACAAATTCACAAGATTTGAAATAAATGAAATATACAAGCTATATGAAGATTCCCAGAACTTTAATGAAATAGCACTTGAACAAAAAGAAGCATTTGAGCAAGAAAAAATAACTGAATTACAAACAAGTCATAAGACTTAAATAAGAGAAATATAAAGATAAAAGTGTCATATAGGTTATATGAAAATTCACAAGATCTGAAATAAATGAAATATGCTGGCTACATGAAGATTCCCAGAACTTAAATAAGAACTACACTTAAACAAGAAGCAGCAGTTGAGCAAGAAGAAATGATTATTCCCAGGAGCTTTCACAACCTTTCATAAAGCTTTCCTCAGTCTGGAGATTTATCATTTTTGTTAATATGCTTTACATTAGGTTATGCAGTGTCATCTGCAGTGTACTATGTGTAATTCTCTTTATAATACCTCCAACAAAGTGATGTGTTGTTTCCAGTTATCTATAAAATGAATCATATGTCTCAGAAAAATAGTTTTTATCTGAAAAAATTGTTGCAAAAATTTCTTTTTAATAATTAACTGTATAAAATAAATTGCTGTTCAAACCTGTAAGCTGATGAGTGTGTTCTTCATAGTGTAATCTCACTTCCTTCCAGTAAGCATTTCAGTAGCTAATGCTTTCGCTTTTTGTATTTAAAGGATATGTAATTGAGGTGACCTACTTTCTTAATATATACAATTTTTGCCTATGGTCTCTAATTAGGAAAGTAGGTCACCTCAATTACATATCCTTTAAATACAAAAAGTGAAAGTAATGTATTTTAGCTTTACATTAACAGCTATGTAGCCAATTATTAAAAAGAAGTTTTTGTAAGACTTTTTTAAAAATAAAAACTGTTTTTCTGAGACATATGATTTACGACTGCAAATATAAGACATTAGTGGATTACATTGATCATAATCGTATCAAAGTATCAGAGGGACTATTGACTGTTCTAACACTAATTGTAGTTAGTTGGATTTAGGGACCTCTTATTGTTAGGGCCTGCAGTCTAGGGGTTGTTGTTTTTTTCTGTTGTACTTTGGACATATCATGAGAAGATGTGAATCACTAGAAAAGACAATAATGCTTGATGAGGTAGAAGGCAGTAGGCAAAGAGGAAGACCACATTGCAGCTGAATAGACTGAATCAAGGAAGCCACAGTCCTGAGTCTGCAAGACCTGAGCAGGGCTGGTGATGAAAGGGCCTGCAAGTCTCTCGTTCATAGGGTTGCCCTATGCTGAAGTCAACTTGTTGGCAGGTAACACCAAGGGCCACCCCATGCTGACTTAGAAGGAGAAGGTTTAAGAAGTAGCATGAAACCAAACCCATGATGTCGGGATGCACTCCATATTAAGTAATGAGATATATAGTCCAGCATATGTAACAGCCTGCTTGTAACCAGAGAAGCCTAGGTACCAGAGACTGTTAGATAAACACTTGCTAGAAATATGTTGATAAGGGCTGCTTGGCTCTCACAGCTTCAAGGTCTCTAGGAAAAAGGGAGAGGGAACACTGGGGATCTTAAGCTCTTGTGTTTCCTTTTGAACAATAGTCTCCTCACTAACATCTTGTACAATGCACCTCACTCCAAATAAATAGTGTTTATGCACTGTACTATTTGTGTGTGTGCATTCAGTTCCTGACACACTACCTGGGAAGGAAAAGATTTCTTGAAAATAAAGATCAAATGTCCAACTCTTTTATGCTCTTGTTATAATTAGGGTCCCTGGGTCTCAGAGCTTTGCTCCTGTCCTCCAGCCCTCAGAGTGTGGGGTGAAGATTTTAAGGACAAGAACACAGCCTTAAAAACATGTTTGCTTGTCTGTTTGCTTCACTGTGGGCTGCAGACCCTCACTGCTATGGCTGGCTGGGTACAGAAGCTGCAGACTCTCTTGCAGGCCAGCCCAGCTACTTTGCTGGCAGGAGTCACTCAATACGGTACTAGAGAGGTGCTGCTTTGGGGCCTTTTCTATCTTGTTAACTTTCTTACTTCTATTCCCACATTCTTTGTTCTGCCCCAAAGGTTGAAGCTACACTACATTTCCTTTCTTGGTCTGCACATGCAGGTTATGTTGGAAGTGCAACTATACTCAGGGTTTAAAGAGTTAAGTGTGTCTTAGACCATTTCTGCACTACACTGTAAAAGTGCTATTATTCTACTTTCAATATCCTGTGGAATCCTGGGGTTTGCAGTTTAGGGAGGAGCATTTAGAATTCTCAGCCAGAGAGCTCTTTGGCATCAGTAAACTACAAACCCCAGAATTCCACAGGAAGTTGAAAGTGGAATAATAGCACTAGAACAGGGTAGTGTGGAAATGGCATAAGTGAGAGCACCAGTGACAGGGTTAATACATGTTCCAGTGACCCAAAGGCTCCTCATGTCTTACCTAACTGTCCTAGCCTCTCATTGGCCCTTTCTGCAGCTTACCTTTTTGCGGAGCTGGGGTGTGGGGATCGCGCGAGCAGCCTCTTGCACGAGGCTCTCGCATCCCCTTTGCTACAGCTCTGCAGCTGCTGCCTGCTAGCGAGCAGATAGCGTGAGAGCCCCTCCTCTTCCTTCCGCAGCGCACCCTGGGATTCTCCCAGGGTGCACTGCAGAAGGAAGAGGAGGGGCTCTCACACTATCTGCTTGCTAGCAGGGATTTTCCCAGGGTGCGCTGGGGCAGGAAGTGCAAGTGCCATGACTCCGGAGCTCCACACTGCACGTGGGGCCCCTGAGCGATGTGCAATTGCGCACCATTTTTGGCTTAAAGCTGAAAATGAAATAGTGCGCAATTGGCACCTGCCAGTCCCTGGAGCGTCGCGCGATTGCAAGTGTGTCATGTGGACCGCTCCTCACAATCATGCGATGCTCCAGGGGCCCTTTTGCATGGCAAATGCTGTGCGAAAAGGGCCCTAGACTGATATTCTTAGGGATCATTCTATCTCCTCCCTCCACCTCCTTTTTGTTCTTTCACTGCTCTAAAAATAAAACTAGCTTAGCCTTCTTCCAATTGTAGCTTAGCTTGGCCTAGTCCCCTGAGAGAGCTTTCTTATCCCTAATGAAGTTTGTATAATAAAAGTTTATTCTTTTTTCTATAGCCATTGGTGTCAATGCTGCTTAATGGTAGTAGCTAACCACTGCACCCATGCACTCTCTAATAGGTTATTGGGCTCAGCTAGCTTGGTTTTTAGAGGTTTGCAAAAAGATTAAGACTGATTAAAAAAACAAACAAACCAGGCCATGTATGAAAAGAAAAGTCACAACAATGTCCTGAAGCACTAGGCTGCCAGTTCTCAAACTTAGGCCATTTCCTCACCATACTGTTATAGCACTATTATTCCACTTTCAACATCCTATGGACTTCTGGGGGGTTGCAGTTTAGAGAGGGGCATTTAGAATTCTCAGCACTATGTCAGAGTAGTGCAGAAATGGCCCTACAGGCAAGCACCTCTCAATGTGGATTTGCAGAACTATGGCCGTTTCCACACTGGACTGTTATAGTGCTTTGATTCCACATTCAACATCCTATGGAATCCGGCCGGCCCCTCCCGGAACTGCAAACCCCAGGATTCCATAGGATGTTGAATGTGGAATCAAAGTGCTGTAACAGTCTAGTGCGGAAATGGCCTGAGCTTCAGCTAGAAAGAGCCAAACATCTGGCTGCTTGCCAGGAACTGGGGCCTGCAAATGAAGACAGACCTGCATAGTGGGAGAGCAAGGACCTCGCGGCTCTTGGTCTCATAGCCAGTGCTAATGATGAACGGACATACATGTATGCTAGAAATGAAAAGACTGCTGAATCAAGATTAGAATCTCTTCAAAATATGCACTAGAAATCAGATGCTAATGAGTATCTTTCTTTGTTAGAATGGGTGATTTGTGTTAAAATGGAACCTCATTAAACTTTTAGACCATATCAATTAATTAATTATTAATTAATTTTTGAATACACAACCTATCTTTATTCTATGATGGGATCCAACGTGGCTTACAAAATATTAATCCTATTCTACAAAAAAAAATTGTTTACAAAAATAAACTGTAATTTTTATTTAGAAAACTATAAGAACAGAGTATTAAAAGTCACCTGCAGGTAAAGTTAATATATTTCTTCAGTGCAATTTTTAGACCGTTCACTTGTATCTTTAGACTCTCATACAAAACACATCATATAACAGCCTTTTGACTACACTCCCAACAAAAGCTCAACCCTGAATCTAGATCACATTCTCCGACCAGATTCTAGGCTTCAACTGATAATTTACCCTTCCCACAGAGTCGTACCCTCTGACTAAAATTCTACAATTTTTTTTTAAAATGCCAGTGTTACTAAAACCATGATTAAAACAGTTAAAATGTATTTTAAAAGATAAATTATTATGTAATAAAAAATAAAAAAAATAAAATAGAGCACACCACTTTATACTGCTAACCACTGCTAACACAATTCACATCTCAACAAAGAAAAGTCTTTACCTGCTGGCAGAAAGAGAGCAGGGAGGAAGCCAACCCCACCTTCTGTGGGAGGGTGTTCCACAGCCTGGGAACAGCCAAGGAGAAGTCCCTCTCCTGTGTCCTTACCAAATGAGTCTGCAAAGGTGATGGGATTGAGCGAAAGCTCTCCTCCGCAGATCTTAAAGCTCATTCTGGCTTATATGAGAAGTGGCTTTCATATAGTCTGGGCCCAAACCATTTGAGGCTTTAAAGGTCAAAACCATCCCTTGAAATTGTGGCCAGAAACAGATTGGCAACTAGTGAAGTTGTTTCAACTGAGGGAGTGTCACATGATCCTTTTAACTAGCTCTGGTCAACAGCCTGGCTGTGGCATTTTGGACCCACTGAAGTTTCTGAACAGTTTCCAAATGCAGTCCTACATGGAGTGTGTTGCCGTAATCTAAACAGGATGTAATCAAAGCATGAGTCAGCATAGCTAGATCTGACATCTCAAGGAATGGGTGCAGATAGCACACTACTTTTAAGTATGCAAATGCAGTCCTGGCCACCACCAAAACCTGGATAGCCAGGCTCAGTTCTGGGTCCAGAAGTACACCCAAGCTGCAAACCTCATATTTCAGGGGGAGTGTATGTATCCCCAGCTAGCACAGGCTGAATTCCTATTCCCTGCTCTGTCTGCAAATAGCCAGAAACACCTCTGTCATGTCTGAATTAAATCTAATTTTGTCCACCCTCATTAAGTTATTACTAACAGTAGACACTGGTTTGTTACAGGAACAGCTTCTTTGGAATCAGATGGAAGGGGAGAAAGTGTCAAGTGCTATCTGCGTACTGGTGACATTGAACTCCAAAACTCCAGACGACCTCTCCTCTGTAAATATTAAACAGCATGGAGGAAAGAACTGAGTTCTGAGGCATTAAACATGAGACAATCATGCCATACAACCCAGAGCAAAATGGAATGACAGAAAGGAAAAATCATACTTTGATAGAAATGGGAAGGTGCATGATGCTAGATTGCTAGCAAAAGTTTGGGAAGAGACAGTTGCAACAGCAATCTAACTACAAAATAGACTGCCAACTAAAGCCAAAAAAAGCAATGCCTTATGAGCTGTGGAATAGACAGAGGTCAAATGTGGGACATCTGGGAGTGTTTGGGTCCAAGAAATATGCATACGTATTGAAAGAGAAGAGAATCAAGCTTGGCAACAAATCAGAAGTGTGTATATTTGTCGGATATGCCCCAGGATGTAAAGGCTATGGAATCCTATGTTCAAATAATGAAAAAGTTGTTTACAGTTTTGATGAGTTTACAGTTTACAGCTTTGATGAGAGTTAAGAAGCTGTTGGGATTTTGTGTGGAAAAACCAATGAAATGTGATTGGAACTCAGTGAATAGAGTAGTCAAATACCTGAAAGGAACTGTACACCTGAAAATATAAATTACAGGCAACCACGAGTTCTAAGCTAAGCTGATAGGTAGACTCAGTTCAGGATAATTATATCACTAACTGGAAATCTACAAGTAGATATCGGTGCTTTTCTTTTCCTGTATGATATTTAAACATTTTTAAACATAAGAAGCTGGTGGAGCTTTGAAAGCTTGGATGATGAATGTTGTGCTTTTTAGTTGGCTTCCTGAAAGAGTAGTTGATTGGACTACACAGAGGCAAAAGACAGTTGCAACCCCCGCTACTGGAGCTGAATATATCACAGCTTCAGAAGCACATAAATAATTAAAATTTGAGAGCCCTGGTGGCGCAGTGGTTAAATGCCGGTATTGAAGCCGCAATGTTGTGAGTTTGACCCTGCTAGGCTCCAGGCTGACTCAGCCTTCCATCCTTCCATAGGTTGGTAAAATGAGTACCCAGCTTGTTGGGGGCAATTAGCTAAATACATTGTAAACTGCTTAGAGAGCACTTAGCTGATAAGCGGTATACAAATACACATGCTATTGCTAAAGTGGTTGTACGTGTTACTGTAAAATTTTAGAATAGAAGAGCCTATTCCACACAGATATTTGAAGACAACCAAGGATGCATAACGATCTCTCAGACAGAGAAGATCACTCCTCAGCTTAAGCATGATTACAGCTCTCTTTACACAGCCATTGCCCAGAGACTGGTACCATGCTCTATGAGAGAAAATGAATCTTGCGAACTTATGCACCCATTGTTGAGAAGGGTTTTTTAGAGCAGCAATGCTAGGGTTAATGAGGGTTTCAGTGACCTAAATTCTCATCAGGTCTTATACACATACTCTAACCTTTCATTAACTGATGTTCTTAGAGATTACTCCATCTTTTCCCTTCATCTCCTTTTTTGCTATTTCAGTGCTCCAAAAGTAAAACTAACTTAAGCCCTTTCCCCACGGTGTGGCTGCCCCACAATGGGGACATGATGGCAGCACTCCATGGGTCGTGCTTCTGTATGACATCATTCTCAAGAATATATGCTGGGTCAGGCATGGTTTCCTCTAAGTGGATGACAGAGAAAGAGGTGATGTGGTCAGACAAGCAGGTGCAAGGTTAGCAGGATTGTTATGACTATAACTTGTGTACTGGAGAAGGTCACATGCCAGAATGCTGATCGGGTCACCCCACTTGTTCTGGGTGCCAGGGAGATTTAAAAAGGCTGGTGTTTGCCTTCACAAGTCGCCAGTTAGATTTGCCTAGTTGGTCCTGTCATGCTGCTGACCGTTTATGCCTTGTAAGGGGAGATGCTGCCCATTTATCTTCTGTTTTTCTTGCTTAATTGCTTCTGGAATGTTTTGCCAAAGTCTTTATCTTAGTGTGCAGCAATAAATCTGTCTCTAAGCCTAACTTAATGAGATTCTGGGATTTTTTCCTGCTTCACTGAATGCCTCTGCTGTGGCGAAGCCTTGCTTCACTGTTTGAACTCTGCACATGCTCAGAGGAGCCAGTTCCTGCTAACCCTGACAGTTATCACTGTCCTGCCACCATCTTGTCCCTATATATTGCATGAGTGCAATATTCACAAAATGGAAAAAGTCCATTTTACACTTACCATTGTGTCATGCTGCTGCCTTTCCTGGCCATGTGGAAGGGTGGAAGTGCATTGGCCATGCCTCCCTCCCCAGCACAGCAATGGCAAGTGCCTGGCTGCTCTGCAGAAGAGAAGAGGCAGGGCCAGAGCTTTTCCCTCTGCAGCAACCGGGTGAGGTGTGAAGGGAAGGGTTCCTAGTGTGCTTTCCCTCCCCGCCAGGGCTGCAATTGAAGGACTTCACTGAGTCCGTCATGTGGAAAGAGCCTCAGTTCTCTTCCTCTTCTAGCTAAGAGAAGTGCTAAGTAATCTATCTCAAACAGAGTTCCTATAATAAAAGTTCAGTTTATTTACTATAGCTTTTGGTGTCAGTGTTTCTTAACCATAGTAGCTGGGCACTGAACGCATGCACTCTATTGGGTTACACCATGCTTAACAAAAGGCATGGTAAAATGTCCTTTTTCTGCAGCTTCAGTTTCCCTGTCTCCCCCTTCAAAGTATTATTTCTCTCTCTCTCCTCAGTGACCACCAGCTGAGTCTTTTGTTTGAAAACTGCCTGAAAAAAGAGTGTTTATGAGCATGAACATCACACTGCTAGATCAGGGATGAAAAGGGTACTGTAAAACTCTGATCCCCACTCCTCTTACCTTACATCAAATTCTTTGGGATCAAGCATCCCACCTATACAAATGAAGGAAAAGAGCTCCACTCCTATCGAAAAACATTGCTCTCTGTGTGCATGCAAACACAACAATGCACAATTATTATTTCTTCATGCAACTCCCCTCTCTCTGGGGTTAGATTAGTTCTGGATGCAGCTGCAGGCTGAGGACTTTTCTGAACCCAAAGGAAATGGGCAGAGAAGACAGCTTCTAATTCACCCCAGGAAAGGAAAGTGGGAAGGAACCGAATGTTCTAATCCCAACCCCTGGGGGGCACACAATTATTCCCCTATCCACTTAGTGCCAGGAACGTAATGTGAAGTAATGCTAGAGGGAAGGACTCACCTTTGAGCATGTGAAGAGTGACTTTGTCTTATCACTGCAAAGTCACTACAACTTTTATCTTCATTGAATCATTAAAATAAACTCAGACTTTCTACATTCCTGCTAAACAGGATTCATTTTATGGGCATGAATTCCACTCAGGTTTGAGCATCTTTCCAGTCAGAAACTAAACTTCAGAACTAAAAGCACCAAAGTTCCTGCTGACATTTTCTGTGCACAAACCAGTCAGATGATTCCAAGAGACCAGAGAATCACAAGCAAGCAGAAACATTGTTTTCAGTTAAAAAAAAAAAAAGGGGGGAACCATTTTTGCTGCTAAATTTACATGCCCCACAAGTTATGTGAAAAAACAAAATCTTAATTTATAATTTTATAAACCTATCAGAGAATTATGTCAAATAGATGTATAACTTTATGTCTTTGACTCCCTTTATTAGATTATTATATCCATCCATCCATCACTTCATTTATCTCCCCCTTTCTTCCTGGCTTTCTCAAGACCGCTTTAAAAAAAGAGATAGAGAATACAAGAAAACACATATTCTTACAAGTGTACAAAATTAAGGTTAAAACAGTTTTAAAGAGCAATGGAATTAAAACAAATTAAAATCTTACTTTAAAACAGTTTAAAAGCCTCCTCCCCTTTTTCTGTTAAAATTACTTTTCAAAATCTTGCTAGAAAAGAAAGGTTTTAGTCTGTCCCCAGAAGGAAAACAAAGAAGGAGTACCCTAACTTAGAATAGGGAGTCCCAAAGTGTGGGATCAGCCACTACAAGGAATTATACACCACTTTTAACTATTGAATAATGATTGCAAGATGTTTCCTTTGGGTATTGGCAGAAAGATTAAAGAATTTACTGAAGAAGTATATAAATGAAGACCAAAGTGGATTCTTGCCAGATCAACAGATGAAAGATAATATTAGAATTGTGATAGATGTGACTGAATACTTTGAAAGTCATAATGAGAAACAAAGGGCATTAATCTTTCTTGATGCTAAGAAAGATTTTGATCATTTAAACTGGAATTTTCTTTTTAAGAATATGCATTTTGGATGATATGAATTTTGGATCAAACTTTCAGATATGGATTAAAGCTATTTACTCAAATCAATTAGGCAAAATTATAGTTTTTTTCTGATTTATAGAGGAATAAGACAAAGATATCCTTTATCTCCACTTTTATTTATTTTGGTGATGGAGGTTATGATGATTATGATTAGATTATGATTAGGTTATGATTAGAAATGATGGTGAGATTACAGGAATTAAAACCAGAAAAGCATAATTTAAATTAAGAACTTTTGCCAGTGACCTAGTGATTATGCTTCAGAATCCTCTTGAATCAATTATGAAGGTTCAAATGAAAATAAAAGAATTCAGAGGTTTGGCCAGCTTGAAGATAAACAAAGAGAAGACTAAAGTGCTGTCTAAATATATGACTGTACACAATAAAAATGAGTTGCACCTAAAGACTGTGCAGGTTGTATTATATTATATTCATTTGAAATGTTAGAGAAAAATGATTGGCTGAATCCATTATGCAGAAAAAAATACATCTTAGACACATTTGGATATGGCCGTGGCATATGTTTATCATGTTTTTCAAACAAATTGTAATATTTTGACAGTTTGTGCATCCATGTTGCGCTAAGGTAACCTCACTTATATTCATTTCTATCAGCCCTCAAAGAAGTCTTGTTTCTGCCAGCTATCTGCACTTTGTAGGGCTTGTGTTTTCCTTGGGGTTCTCTTTTCCTCAGGAACCTTAAATCGTGCCATAGATGCATGCATTAAACTGCTCCCAGGTCTTTCTTTTGTCTCCCCTGTTTTCCCAGTCAGTCACCAGAACACATTTTAATATGTTGTAATCCTCACAGAGGCCAATGAGCTTTGGAGGGATTATATGAATTCATCATATCCATATCATTCATATCCATATCCCCAAGAGAGCCTCAAGGTGAGTGGCATGTTAGAAGAGCCTTCCAAAACCCAGTGGCATCATATGTGTTGGAGGTCAACACTGTAGCACATCTGGAGCGAACCAGGTTGGTGGACAGTGTTAAACTTTGTGGGTGAGGAAAATAAAACTGAGCTGCAAGCCCAATCTTTGCACCTTTATCTTTGATGACAGAGAGGTCTGAAGGAGAGAAGAAAGAAATCTGGGACAAAATTGCTTTTTCTTTTTTCTTTTACTCTTTCGCTGCTAGATGTCAGCAGAAGAAATTTTGAATCAACCTTTGGCTCTTTGACTGCCTAGGCCACTTAAGGGTCTTTAAGGGTTTTTAAAGGAGAGTGCTTAACTAGGGATACCTAGAAAGATGATACCAATAAATACCTTCTGTCTGCATATTTTGATGCAAATGGCACACCCCTATTTTTGCAGGAAAGTATTCCAAATTATGGCAAGTTCAAGGATGTTAATGGAGCAATACCATACATGTCTATGTGTTAAAGGATTACAGTGTGTCCTTTTCATTTAGGCAGTTGTGGAGGGAAGGGTAACCTCAACTTCTATTACTTATCAAAATGACACCAGCTAAGCCAAAAACTTGAAACACAGCATGATATACTTGGTAAAGTCTGCAATTATTCCAGATTTCAAACCTAGTTGGAAATAACTATCACTCTATTCTGCTTTGGTTAGACCTCACCTGGAATAATGGGTCCAGTTCTGGGCACCACAGTTCAGGAAGGATATTGACAATCTGGAACATATCCAGAAGAAGGCAACCAAAATGGTAGAAGGCCTGGAAACCATGAAGCCCTATAAGGAGTGGCTTAGGGAGCTGGTTATGTGTAGCCTGGAGAAGAGAAGATTAAGAGGTGACATGATAATCATGTTTAAATATTATAGAAGATGGAGCAAGCCTGTTTTCTGCTGCTCCAGAGTTTAGGAAAATAGATTCCGTCTAAAACATTAGGAAGAACTTCCTAACAGAAAGAACAGTTCGACAGTGCAATGCGCTGCCTTGGAGTGTGGTAGAGTCTCTTTCTTTGGAGATTTTTAAACAGAGGCTAGATAACCATTTGTTGGGAATGCTTTGATGGTGTATTCTTGCATGGTGGGAGGTTAGACTCAATGGCTCTTGTGATCTTCTCCAACTCTATGATTCTATGAAAAATTGCTAAAAGAACAGCAAAAAACAAAAACAAAAAACAAAAACACCCCCCCCCAAAAAAAACGTGATAAAAATTGACATATGTACCATTCATTTCCAATTCTGTACAAAGATAAGTTTCTGACACTTTTTGGTGGAAACAAGCTGGTTCAGGTTCCTCAAGGAAGGCTATTCTTCCTTGATTTCATGAAGTTCTGAGCAGTGGTTCAAATGTTGTCACTGTTTTTGTACACTATTAGAACATAAGAGAGCAACTGCTAGCAAAGTTTTCTCATGTGTGCCCAGTCTCATTTGCTACTGCAGGTTAGGCCTCCTTGCAGATAGCATAAAGATATCATTTTGATACCAATAATTTGGCTCTCTTCCACCACCCCTCTCCATGTGTTTGTGAGGCCCCCGGACAAGCACAGAACTAGGTTCGGCCATCAAACTGCTGCAATATTCTCAAACAATACAGGCAAGCCAGACATAGCCAGATCGCCACTTCAGGGACCTCCCCGGCAAACACCACATTATGCATGCACGCTGTTTACAAAGGACTCCCTGCCCCGAGCAGGCACCCTGGCAAGTTGAATACTCAAATGCCAAGCACTCTGCGTTTGCATACTCTCTACCTCTTTGTCAATTTGGACTTAACTCAATCATGCTAAATTTTGACCTTTCCAAAGCTTTGTCCCGCGCCCGAAACACATTGTTTTCCCCAAGTACGGCATAGCCTGCAGTTACATTTTTCTCTATAAAAAACCCTGATTCCGAGACCTTCCTTGGATCGCTCCCGAGTTCCAGACCGCCTTGCTGCCCTTTTGCTTGGTGAGCTTCCCCTCAGCTCCACATGCTGAGATACATCGAACCCCAGCATCACTCTCTATCTTCTTTCTGGGCTTCAGGAACAGGTTTCGTATCACCCAAATCAACGATCCCTCTGAAAATCCCGCTATCATACTCACCCCTTTATTTTCCTTAGTTATCTGTGTGCGTGTGTTGCTTACATTGTGTGCCTGTATTGAATAAAGATCATTCATTATTTCCAACACGGTTTGCTTCTTGACTTGGCCTGACCCCGTAAACATTGGGTTACAAGATCCTGCTGCGTTACCCTGTCTCTCGTAGTGCCAACCAGTGCTCTTGACTAATTTCCCCATCTTGTGTAATTGTAAGGTTATTTAGGTGTCCCTTTCGGGACCCCCAGTAAACAGGGTAACACATTCTGAAGCAAAAGTACTGCTAGTACAAGGTTGTGAGAGGAGCCTGGTGAATTGTATGGGCAATGCCTATTCCTTTAGTTATGGCACATAAGCACTGAAGGTCCAACACTGTTACTTCTTGGAATGTAAGTAAATGTAAATTCCTTTGCAGAAGTTCCTGCACCAGCTTCTGAAAGTCAAACTGGTGCTCCCAGTAAAGGCCTCCACTTGCCCACTCCCATTGCCAGATACAGGGAACACTGGGCTTTCAGGAGCTGGTGCAGGAGATTCTGCAGAAGAATTTTTGTGAAATGATTCTGAGGAAGAACTGCAAGAGCTGTGACTGGAGTGACCAGAGAGAGAGGGAGAGAGAGAGAAAGAGTAAAAAGTATCAGCACAGGAGGGCAATGGAGGAAAAATTGCAGCCAAACATACTGTTCATCTAGCCACAGTTCTGAGCCCTGCAGGGGTGGGATGAGGCCTGTAGCTGCATTCTAGCCTAGGGCAGTATAGCAGAAGACCTCCCTCATAAATTGTTTTGTTTTGAGATTTATTTGAATTTGCATAATTGCACTTTAAACCTGTGCATAACTGGACAATTTCACATCTGCAATGGCTTAGGCAGAAAAAGGAAGGTTTCTGGAGACCACTATAAGATGCAAGATACAAACGTTCTGGGACTTGTTGAATGTTATGTGTGACTACATTGAGGGTGAATATGTTGGCTATCCCATTACGTGTGCGTAACTCTCTCTCTGTCTCTCTGTGTACAAATCAACAATTTGTACTGTTATACCCTGAGAACATCCAATCATGTCTCATTTCTGAAGATAGGCAAGACTGGATCTGATATGTCCATGGAAAGCAGGCCAGTGGGCATTACCAAGGCTGTCCAGGTAGGGCTAGGAAAGAATCCTGCCTCAAACTCTGTAGAGCCCTTGCTGCCAGTCTGAATAGAGGATGCTGTGCTAAGCAGAACAAGGGTCGGACAAAAATACAGAGCTGGGAGGACTAATCATTATACTGAAGAGGCTGCTTCCTATATTCCTGCTTTTCTGATTAGTCCCTCCAGTTCTATATTTTTGTTTATAACATCTAGAGTTTAATGCTGATTCAAGTTAGTTGGGTTCAAACCTAGTTTCAGGAAAAGTACTTTTTAAGATGATCCAGAATCTCTCAGGCACCATGTTCATGACATCTCGCGGCAGTGGATCTCCCACTTTTTCTCTTCTGTTTTACTGTTAGTGCTGTTAGTGTTGTAAAACTTTCATTATTCAATTCCTAATTAAAAAAAAACTTTATTACTTTTACAGTGCGGTAACACTTGTGTGCCTTCACGTCTTTTCCAACTTGTGGTAGCCCTAAGGCAACTCTATCAGGGGTTTTCTGGGGCTGAAAGTGTGTGACATGCCCAAGGTCACCCAGTGGGTTTCCATGGAGAGAACTGAACCCTGTTCTCCAGGGGTGTAGTTTATCACTCAAACTGCTGCACCACACTGGGTCTCCACAGGAACACTATTCTATTATAAAAAGGGAAAAAAGAGGAGACCAATGATTAGGACCCACCCACCCACATGGGAATAGAAATTGGCTTTAAAGGGTGATTAATAAAGATGTTCACCAGTAAACCTTTGCTGCCTTCAACAAGAAGCAATAGATTTCTGTATTAAATGCTATCTGAATCCACCACTATTTTAATGCAGCTTCTAGCTGATTGCAGAAAAATAGTGCCTCATCAGCACTAAAGGGCCCTGCTGCAGAAAGAACAAGTTATGATTTAGATTTATGTGGAGATTCAAACCATTGCATGAACAACTCAGGCATGCAAAAAGGCATAAATATCTGTGGAACTAAATGTTTGCTTTTGCACGTTTCTAAATGGATGCTGCAAAACCCACAAGTCAGTCTTGTGCCCAAGGCTCAAGCAAATGTCACAATCTTTTCTTCTACATCTCTGCTTCCAGAGAACTATACAGTATGGGTTGCAGGCAGAAAATAAATGTGCTTAATAATGGAATAAAATGCATAATGTACAATGCCATTTTGGCATTGGTTTGATAGAACCATGGCCTGAGAAGGATCAGCATGGATTGAAAAACTATTGAGGGGAGAATTAGTGAGCGTGGCCCCTGTCACCAGACAGATGGGTTCTGGTTAGAAGTATGGCCAAATGTTAACAGTTCTTCAGTAGCACAGAAAGAGTTAGTTTGAGTTTAGCAAGCCTCACTGGATAGTTTGGCTTGTTTAGTGCAAGGCTGGCTATAGGTTGGCAGCTAGGAGTGTACTGGGGGAATATAGTGTTGTGTTGTCAACCTGCTTGTCCTGTGGTCATAGCTATTAGGATGCATAAAACTTTTGAGGGTACACTTTCCAGTGGCCTTGCCCATTGAGGTGCACATCCTAGCCCAAGGAACCTGTTAACTAGCCATAGAGAACTGGAATATTGTCCATGGCATAGTCTGGGTAGAATTCATTGCCTACGGGCCTCACTTGCTGTGAGGGGATGCTGGAACCCATCAGTTAAAAGATTATGAGGCTTCCTCTGCTGTAGGCAATTGTATCATTCACTCCCAATAAAGTTTTTCTAATAGCAGTAATGTGTGTCAAATGTCATGATGCAACAAACCCAGGAACTGCAGCCAGTTCCTGCTCAATATGAAGGAGAGGGCAAGTTAACTGCAGTGTGAGGTGCAACACTGGCTTTGAGAAGCAGTCAACATAGAAGAAAGAGGCTTAGGCATGAATAAAGAAGAGAGGTATAAGAGCCAGCATAGTGCAGTGTTTTGAGCATTGGACTATGACCCTGGAGGCCAGGGTTCAATTCCCTGCTCGTCCATGGAAACCCACTGGGTAGCCTTGGGTGTACCACACATTCTCAGCCCCAAAAACCCGATGATAGTTTCACCTTAGGGTTGCTATAAGTCAGAAACAACTTGAAGCAACAACATAGATGTATGTATGTATGAGCATGTGTGTGTGAGCATATGTGTGTGTGCATGCCATGTATTGATCTGGCCGTCATGTTTCCAGCTCCTTGAATCCCAATTATTTGGAAAAAATAGTATTTGTTCAAGGAAAGTAAAATAAAATAGTGTGGTGTTGTGTCAAATATTTGTAGATTCAAATTGCCATATCAGGGGAAAATTTCCCACTGGAAAACAAACTGTCCCTCAGGTAAATTGTTCTTCCTCCAAAGTAGAAGACAGATGTTGGTCTGAAGTGTAGGATGGATTATGGATCCTTGTTCTGATTGCCTACTTTGAAAGAAGCAATCTAGAACACAATCGACTTACAACATCCTGCAACAGAACGTTTTGTAAGAGAGGGGGAGGATTTTAAACCACACAGGACTTTCTTGTTTAAAGTGGCAGTTTTCAATTTAATGGGGGCAAGGCTTTAAAAGGTTTTCAGTTTCCAGTGTTGCGCCACCAAAGATGCAGAACAGGGTGAGGGCAGGTGAACCTCAATGGCCTTATGTCTTGCATTTGACGAGTCTTCACAGCTGAGAAATAGAAACTATTGAAAAATATTTTTCCCCTACACAAAGGACTAGTTCAGGTGAGTTCAGATCTTATTCATGACTAAATTCTCCATGTTTTATAAAAACCACCCTTCAATGGGTGGCAAGGGCACGTCCCTCATGCACAACCTGCCCATTATGTTACGCTGCTTGATGCAGAGCTGAAAAAATGGGACTTCTACCTCTTGCCCCAAGTCAAAGCTAGGCAACCTATTTTGGTAGCAAAAAATTTGATGAGAACAATTCCCCCCCATGGCAATAAAAATATAACAATAAGGAATTAAATAACTGAGCACTGTTCTGTCTTTTCATGACACCCCAAATAAGCTGTTCGAAGCAGCCCCCCAATCTGCTTACTGGCAGGATGATCCTCCTTCACTCTTGAAGCTCATACCCTCCGTCTCAGTTTGGCAGGAACAATTGCAATTAACTCTCTGTTGTTCCACTTTTCACCTGCTTTTTAAATGTCCCAGTTTCTCTCTCCTCCTCCCACTTTCCTTCTTTGTACCCAGTTTACTTCAGTTGCTGCAAACTGAGTTCAAAGTGCAAAAGGTATTTGTACCCAATCAACTCAGCAGGGGGAAAAGGGAAGAGAAGGAAGCAGAAACTTGTCCTTCCCTGTAGACTCAGGCAAAACCAAACTGATGCAGCCTCTCCTACCTTGTGTGTTCTTCCCCATGAAGACATTTTGCCATCTTGACTACACTTTCACGTTGCTTGGTTACACGTGTTCTGGTTTTCTTCTGTGAAGAGCTGGTGGATATGCAGCTAATTGCAATTTAATACCAGCTAGTGTAAGTAAACAGATGACTTGAAGGCACTGGTCCATTGATAGAACAAGAATAGCAATTGGTTCCTTTCAGTTTTTGATACTGCAAGTTCCACAAGAATGGCAGAGATGCCCTGGTGTGGCTGGATACACAGGATGATCTTTGTGGCATTGGGGTGGCGGAAAATATTTCTGTGTAACAGATACCGTACAAGCATCAGTAAGTAGACCAATGCTCTAACAAATAGGTGTCCAAGAAACATCTTACAGACAGTAATCTAGTAATCCATTCACCTCCTGTCATTCAGTCCCAGTTCCTGTCAATCTAAACTTTAGCAATATTCTGAGCATGAGATTATGAGACATTGATAATCTTATCTTCTATGGATTTGGATAGGCTTTTCTATGCTTACAAATGCTTTGACTGCAACAATCTTGAGGAGGCTTAGGACTCTGTTCACACTCTCTAGCAGACTATGATAGCTTTACATAGCCATTGGAAATTTATTAATGCCAAGGAGGTAGTAATATCTAGTGAAATACAATGTGCTTTAGCTCTCTTGATTTCAGTGGAAGGTATGTAAGTTTATGGTCAACTATCTCCTTGAATTCAAAGGCACACCCACCCCAGTACCATATTATACAGTTTGACAGACTATACTAAAGTGTGCTTGAGATTACAACTTCGAAAGTTATAATTTTTGTCTTGATTTTACAAATAAACTCACTATGTAGAGAAATTAGTCATTATTATTTTAATTTAGTTTTAAAAACAGGAGATAAATGGAAAGATCTACGTTCCAGAAAGCATATATATTTGAATAATTATATATGTTCTCCTTTGTGCCAATGACTTGGTGGTAACACAGGCATCCTTACACTGAGGAGCTGATTAACACATCTGGAACAATAAAAAGCTTCTCAGACCACAGGAGACAGAGTTGACCCTCATGTGCATTCTTATCCAGCTGTTTCACATTGGAAAGTTATTGTCTGTTGGCTGATATACAAGGTAGAAGAAAAAAGTGAACAGTGAGGTCAAAGGAAAGTGAAATAAAAAAATAATAATGATATTTGCATTGTAACCTAAATGTATGTAAAATAAGCCCACTAGCTATTCTTAAGACAATGTTGATGATAAATTAATTAATTAATCCCAGTAGCAAAATAAAAATGTTGTTTCAGTTCTAGCCAAGAAGTGATAGAATTCTTGATAAGTTCTAATTCAGCAGTTTCATGTTGAAACTTAATTTTTTAAGCTGTTTCCCTCAAGAATGGCCATATAGTACCTGTGGGAGGCTGAAATATTATCCAAGTGGGGTCACCAATATACTGATGACACCCAACTCTTATCTCTCCTTTCCATCTGATTCCAAGGAGGCACTTTCAGTATCAAACCAGTGTTTGATATCAGTCATGGAATCCATGAGGGTGAACAAATTCAAACTTACTTCAGACAGGACAGAAGTGTTCCTGATCATTTGACAGGCAGATCAAGGAATAAAGATTCAGCCTGTGCTAGATGGGTTACACTCCCTCTGAACCCTCAGGCTCTCATTTTGAATGTGCTCCTTAACTGAACCCTGAGCTTTAAGGTCAAGGCATTTACACAATTAAGACTAGAGATCCAGCTGCACCTGTTCCTAGACAAATGAAATTTGGAAACACGCCTTGGTTATTGCCATAATGCAGTTTATATGGGGCTCACTTTGGAAACCGTACAGAAACTTCAAGGGATCCATAATGCTGTGCCAGAAATGTTGACTGGACTCAATTACAGGGAACATATAACTCCCTTGTTGAAACAGCTTCACTGGCTTTCAGTCCATTTTTAGGCGTAATTCAATATACTGGTCATGATCTATAAAGCCCTATACAACTTAGGTTCAGACCATCTGAAAGATCATATATCCCTATATGAACCTGTCAGATCTTTGGGGGAGGGCTTTCTCTCAGTCCCACTTTCATCAAAGGCCCACATGGTGAGGAGAGAGCCTTTTTGGTGGCTGCTCCCAGGCTGTGGAATTTCCTTCTACAGGAAGCTAGGGTGGTTACCTCTCTTCTTCCCCTTTGCTGGGCATTAAATGATTAATTCAGACATTAAATGATTAATTCATTATAATGCATGCTGCATCTTTTACCTTTTTTAAAAATGATTTTACACCCTTTAAATGTAATAGCATTTTAATATGATAATTTGTTTGTGTTTTAACTTTTTTACTATCAGGTTTTTTAGCCTTTCTCGTTTTAGCATTTTTATATGATGCATTGGATCCTGTATAAGGAGAAAGGTAGCATGTAAATAAAATAATTCTGCATAATACCCTTTCTGATGTTAGATTTGTATCCATTTATTATTTCTTTTGCATAGAGAATTGTCTTTTCGTCCAGCAGAGAAAGACAGGCATATTGCCAGCAAACTATAGCATATTCACATTAAAAAAGTAAGTAGCTGAATGAAACTTTGATATTGTTCCTGACATTACTGGGTCCACTGATAATACAGACTGAGTTGGCATGGAGACAGAAGTGGAATTTGGATTTGTTGCAAGGTCTCATCCCGTTGTTACTTTGTTGTGTAACCTGTTATTTCTGCTGGGGAGCTCTTTTAGATTTAGCAGCTGTTACTGTAGTTTCTAGTCTGGGCCTGTGGTATATTAGATATCATTTGATATCAAGAAATTGGTCATCCCAAACCGTTCCTCTCCACGTGCTTGCGAGGCCCTCGGACAAGCACGCACACGGGCAAGGCCGGAAATAGCCGAACAATACAAAATAAATCCAGGCAGGCCAGTAATTGCCGGACTGCAGCTTCAGGAGACCTCCAGGCAAGTACACTTTAAGATCACATTATGTATGCACGCAGCATACAAAAGATCCCCTGCCCCAAGCAGGCAGCTTGACGAGCCAAATATCCAACTGTCGAGCACTCCGCGTTTGCATACTGCCTACTCTATTGACAACGCTGTCATAATTCAATCATGTAAAATACTGACCTTTCGGAGGCTTTGTCTCCAGCCCGAAACCCATTGTTATCCCCGGGAACGGACTAGCCTATGGGCACATTTCCCCTATAAGACCCTCTGATTTTGAGTGTTTCTTCAGATCGCTCCTGGCTTCCATCCCGCCTTGCTGCCACTCCATTCGCCGAGCCTTCCCCTCAGCTTCCACGTGCTGAGAATCTCCACTCCAACTGACTTTTCTTCTGACTACCTGGGCTTCAGGATCAGGTGTAGTATTTCCCCTGAAAAATCCCTCTCAGAACCCTCTATCAAACCCCTACCTTTCTTTCATTAGGCCTGTGTGAGTGATTGCATACATACGTTTTGACTGTATTTCAAAATAAAGAAAAACAATTATTATTTACTTCTGTTTGCTCATTGACTTGGCCTGACCCCATAAACATTGAGTTCAAGATCTCGCCAGGTTGCCCTGCCTCTTGCATTGCTATAGCTTGTGCTCTTGCTAATTCCCATTCCCCATTATTTTGAGCACATCGAGGTGTCCCTCATGGGACCCCAGAAATCAGGGTAACACAGCTATCTATAAAGACACACTGGCCTATCATCTGGGCTCTGTGAGAGGAAGGTATAATTGTTCAGGATAGGCTCATTGCTAAGATAGTAGAGTAGTTTTAGCCAGGACCTGTAGGGGACACATGATGTTCTGTTACTTTTTCTTCTGGATCTGTCCTGGTGTGAATTATTTGTGAATACCAGGCTGCTTTAACGGTTCACCTCACATAACACATAACGTGGTGTGACTGCCAGGACTCACGTGGTCCTTCTCCTTTTTTATCCCAGCTGCAAAAGACATCCTCCTGCTGAGAGATGGGCAGCCTTTGTAGGGAATGATAAGGGAGTGCTAGTTCTGGCAAAACAAATGTTAGTTGACAACAACAGAAACAAAAACAACTTAAGGGCTAAAAATATAAGACAAACACATTTCTATAAATCCATCAGAAACAGGCAATCTGAGAGTTGTGTGGATTGCTATACAACAAAGATATAAAAGGATTACTAAAGGAGAATGTTACAAGTGAAAGCATAGCACACTTTTAATTCTTGGCCAGAAGGGGCCTGTTGAAATGAATGGGAGTTTTTAGTCACTACTTATGTGGAACCCATTGATTTCAAGGGAATTACTCTAGTTGAGACTAGGACTGAATTTAGCCCCACCTGTGGCCTACAAAAATACTAGTGTATATATCCAGCATTGCCCAAGATTTTATTTTCTCATAGGTAATACTTCTTAGAAAGATTTGAGATCCTGTGTCTCTAATTCCCCAAACTGTCTTGTCCGGTATCTGTAACTTTTCCCCTTCTTCCTCAATCCAATCTGTATCCAGAGTTATTAATAAGCAGGGGTTGGGTTCCTGAGGGAATATACTGCTCTCTTCCTTGCTGCTAGGTCTCATCTCCATAGTAAACAGCCTACGCAAGACAGACACAGTTGACGGAGGCCCAAGAACTCTCTGGCTGAGAATTTTTCCCCCAATATATTTTTATTAATTATACAAAGGGATGTCATGTGGAGGAGGGAGCGAGCTTGTTTTCCGCTGCTCCAGAGACTAGGACAAGGAGCAATGGATTCAAGCTGCAGGAAAGGAGATTCCATCTGAACCTCAAGAAGAACTTCCTGATGGTCAGAGCTGTCCGGCAGTGGAATATGCTGCCTCGGAGTGTGGTGGAGTCTCCTCCTTTGGAGGTTTTTAAGCAGAGGCTGGATGGCCATCTGTTGGGAGTGCTTTGATGGGTGTTCTGCATAGTAGAGGGTTGGACTAGATGGCCCCTGTGGTCTCTTCCAGCTCTATGATTTATTCTATTCTATTCTTTATTCTATTCTATTCTAAATATTTCCCTTTTCGTACAAGAATTTATATACACACATATATAATATATACAATACCTTATTCAAAGAATTCTGAATGTCCCTCCCTAAATGGCAAACCCCAGGATTCCATAGAATCTTCTTGGGCAGCCAATCATATGAGGTCTTTGCCTGACACAGACAAACTTTGACTTTTATATATTAGATGATGAATGCAAAATGGAAAAAGTAATAAAATAGAAATACGAAAGAAACAATAAAGCAGGAGATGGGAGCTGAAGATAAATGAACTGAAATCTTTGTTCAGACCTCTGAAAAACTGAGTGAAATAAAAGTGACAATAGATCAATTGGTAAGATTAATTGACAAATTAAAAATTAACGGCATACTAGCTCTGGATGAATTATACCCAGCAGTTCTTAAAGAACTCAAATGTGATGTAAACACCACTAATCCTCACCAGAGTATGAGAAAGGATTCAATATAGTACCATTTTCATATAACATTCATCAGGGAATTGCATCAATAGAGAATAAAATATTCATAAATTATGTGGAATTCAGATGAGTGGTGTGGTAGCCTGATTTGCAGATAACACCAAATATTCATGACAGTAAAAGTGTAAGCCAGATGCTTAAGTATTCCAAAAAGATCTCTCAAGCTGGATGAATGGGACATAAAAAATAGCAAATGCAATGTGTATTTTTTCATATAGTGGGGAACACAAAGACTAAGCTTCCTATTTAAAATTGTGAGGTGGGGGGTTTAAGTGGCTGCGTGTGCCACTTAGAGTTATCTTGGGATCATGATGGGTACATCAGTGCAAACATAAGTTTAGTACGTGGCAGAAGTAAAACAGGCATTATCTTTGCTGGGTACTATTTTATTTGTTTTATTTATCTGATTTTTATCATGCTCAAGGCAACTGAATGTGTCTGAGAATAAGACTGCCAGTATAGTAGCGCCTTTGCAGTAATGTCATATTCATGATGTGACCACATTTGGCAGACTGGCTGCAGAGCCACTGAGTGAAATTAATACCAATATAGTAGGGAAGGTAAGAGAAAGTATTTCTTCAATACTCAAATTGTATTCAAAGAATTTGTAATGTGAATTTTGAAATGATAGCGGAATTTTACTTATTAAATATGATCGCTCAATATAGGGAGGTTAGAAGACACCAGAAGATGCTATTGTATTTGATTATGGCAGCAAGACTAACATATGCTCAACACTGGAAAGAAAAGAAATCAGTTTAGAAGAATGGAAGTTAAAGGTACTGGATATGGCAGAGACTGAAAAATTAGCAAACTCTTTGAAAAACAAACCTATCCAGAACTTTGAAAGCGAATGGAAAGGGGTAATGGAATGGTTAAAATTATAAACTTATTAGAGGATGGAATAGCATTTTAGTGGAAGATGAGATATAACTTAACCGAGGAAGGAAAACATGGAAGCAGAGGGGGGAGGGAATATATCCACAATAGTGGTATATATCCTATTATTTTATATGTGTAAAACTTCAATAAAATTCTTTCTAAAATAAAAAATCAATTTGTAAAATTCACTTGCTGCAAGAAGAAGCAATGGGAAGTTTCGCAGATAGCTTTTAAAGGCATTAGACAGATTTATAAACTTTTAAATCAGTTCTCAGCCACAGTGGCTATCTGGCACTTCTGTGCTCAATGGCAGTGTGCCTCTGAATATTGGATAACTGGGGGCAGAGAGATAGGTATGGCTCTGACCCTTAGTTCCACTTGGGACGCTTCCTGGAAACATCCGGTTGGCTCTCGCAGGAGATAGAACGGTGGACTAGATGCAGCCATGGTCTGATTGAACTCTTTTGTTCTCCAGTGCAGTGACCCAGCTGAAGCAGCAGACAATCCCGAGTTGGAAGAAGACAGTACCCTGAACACACCTGATCTCACCTCATCTTGAAGGGTATGTTAGGTAAAACCTGGTCAGTACTAAAGTGGGGGACACCAGAGATCTCCAGGCAAGGCTAAGAAGAACTCTTGCCTGAAAACCTGGAGAGCCACAGATGCCAATCAGAGCTGCTGCTGCTGGGTTAGGCCAGACCAAGGGCCTAACTCAGGAGCCAGTACAAGGCAGCTGCCTGCCTTCTTATACACCTCACAGTACTCAGCCAGAACTGTGCCTCCTCTGGTGACATATTGTTATGCCTGCAGATTTGAAAAAAAGTGGAATTTAATGTATTTATCTGTAAATGTCAAAGCCTGCAGAGTATATATGATAAACACACCCCTCCCATCCCAAAGACATGACAGAGATTTCTGACATTTTCACTGGAGCCAGTAAAGCTGTGCTGGTAAATGTCAGCATTCCGACATTTACCATATATATATACTTTCACCACATTTGTCACTATATAACTTTGTGAGCATTACATATGGAAGGAAAAATATTTGCAGATAAATGTATTAATTTTATTAGAATCATTTATTGCATTACTTTTTCCAGCTCTCACAACAATGAGAAATAAACCAAACTCAAAACAGGTAACAAAACAGAAAAAAACAGCACCAGTAAGAACACAACACACATACACACAAAACCACAGGCCAAATGGAAGAGAAACATTTCATACCCTATCCAGAAGGTTAATAAGGTGTAAGGATGATGTTCCTTGGGCCTAAGGATAAAGATTTATTCTATGGTAGGAGCTGGAAATAATGTTGTTGTCGTGTGCTTTCACATAGTTTTCAACCTATGGTGACTCTAAGGAGAACTTATCACAGGGTTTTCTGGGGCTGAGTGTGTGTAGTATGCCCAAGGTCACCCAGCAGGTTTCCATGGTAGTCCCACTGCTCCATCCTCTACACCACACTGGCTTTTTCTGTTATTCATTTCCTGCCTGGAGAAAAACCAGTTTTCCTGGCACTTGGGAAATTCAGACAGGAAGAATAACACAGTGGTCAGAATTCTGCACCGTTTTTATCTAGTATTTCCATATTTCAAAATCTTTCAGAAGATTCTTCACAGAAATCACACAGGGGCTTTGCAGAAAAGCACATTTTTACACACATACACACACATATTGGTCCCTGATAGTCACTTTTTGTGTGTGCAAAACTGCTGTTTTTGTGCAGAAAAACGCAGCCAGTTTCCACAAAAAGCCACATGGGTATCAGGAAGCAGTCTTTTTTTGTATGAAAAACATTATTTTGTGGAAAAAACAGATTTGTTTCTTGCAAAAACATTTTCCAGAAACCTGCAACTTTTTTATGGAATCGTAAGAGTTTTTGTGCAAAAATTGTAATTATTACAGGAAAAAAAGGGCTTCCGGACCAGTGTGTGTGTGTGTGTGTGAAAACTGTAGTTTTCTGCAAGCAACATCCCCCCCCCCACAAAAAACACTTTGAGGAAACATATGGTTTTAACGAGCAGAAATCCCATTTTTGTGCAAAGAAAAAAACACACACAGTAGTTTTGCACAAAAGAGGAAACAGTGTTTTGGACCAAAGGACATGTTTATCAGACTGAAATCCAACTGTTTCCAGGTAACTCCATGGTTGTCTGAAAATTGTGGCTTTTTTCATGAAAAACATGTCATTCGCGATGTATCCCCACCACAGTTTTTACGCAAAAACTCATATATATTTTCTGCCCAGAACACTTTGGGCTGTTGAAATACTAGACGAGAACAGGCAGGGCGAAAACTGTGGGCAAGGACTTCTTGGTCAGCTACTGGCGTCCCTGTTCCTTCTCCAAGTAGAAGTCTTCCTGGACAGAGCAAGCGCCTTCTCCCCGGTCTTCGGGCCCCTCGCTCCAGTAGGCTCCACAGTGGGGCAACCAGGGGGGAAAACGCGGGCTCAGTCTCGCGGCCAGTCTGATGCCAGCAGGCCCGCGGTCCGTCTTTCGCCACCTGCCAGTCCCGGCCTTCCCCCCAGCCAGCGCGGCTCCTGCCTGGCTGTTTCCGAGCGCCCTGGCAGCCCCCCACCCCCGCATCTGGAGGGCCGTCGGGTTACCAAAGGCTGCCCCTTGCCGCCCGCCTCCCCGTGGCAGCAGCGAAGCCTGAAGGGCCGAATGCCCACGCGCTCTCAGCGGCGCCGTTTCTCCTCCTATCCTGCGCAGTACTGTCCGCGCGGCGGGGCGCGCGTGGGGGGGGGCAACACCCACCCCTCCTCTTTTCTCCTCGTGCCCCTGGGCTCCATTCTCCCCGCCTCCCCAGAGCGCGGCGGCGGGCGGAGGGGAAGGGAAGACCCCGGGGAACGGGGACGCCTCGCCCACTCGCTCCGGGTCCGCGACCGACCGGCCAAGGCGGCAGAGTCCGCGGCTGCAGCTCGGAGCCGCCGCATCTTTCAAGCCGGAGCCGCTCTGGTGTGGCGAGGAAGGCGCGGCAACGCTTGCCTTCCTTTTCCCGCTCCCTCCGCCAGGCGACCGGCGCGCGGAGCTCCGGCTCGCCCGGGCATCCTTGCCGCCGCCGCGGAGGTCTCCCCCAAGCAGGCCGGCCCGCCCCTCACCTCACCTGGCCTCGCCCCCTGGCTCTTCCCTCGACGGGCTCGCCTCCCGCCCGCCCGCCGAGGAATCTCCCGCGCCGCTCGCTCTGAAGGGAAGCGGAGGGGAGGAGGCGAGGCAACCACGCTGCCGCGCTCGCCGCGGACAGCCGCCCCTGACCACCTCCGAAGAGGCGGCGGCGGCGGCGGCGAGGGACCACTGCAGAATCCCCGCGCGCTGAGGAAGCCTCCGGAGGGGCCGCCGGGGGGGGGAAGGGGAGGAGAGGAAACCCCCGAGGGAAGCCTCCTTCTCCAGCCTCCCCCCGCCGCGTGCTTCCGGCGCCCGCCCGCCCGCGCGCGCCCCCGCCGGCCCGCCCGCGCGCCCACCCCCTCCTTGATCGCGGCTGGGTCGCCTTGCTGCAACTTGCTGCAGTGTTTCAAAGGAGCCGGCGGAGGGGGAGAGGCCGAGCGGGCGCGAGGGAGCGGCGCGCGCCCGGAGCGAGCGGGCGGGCGGGCGGACGGGCAGGCGAGGGGGCACGGGCTGGCTCGGCGGGGCTCGGGCTGGGCGCTCCCGATGTCACATGTGCTTTCTAATAAGGCGAGCGGGCGCCTCTGCTGCAAGCTGGCTCGGGTGGCGGCGGCGGCGGCGGCGGCGGCGGAGGAGGAAGAGGATGCTGCGGCAGGTGATCCACAGAGGGCTCCGGTCGTTCTGCCACCAGCTGGGCTTGTTCGTCAGCCGGCACCCGGTGTTCTTCCTCACGGTGCCCGCCGTCCTGACCATCATCTTCGGCTTCAGCGTCCTCAACCGCTTCCAGCTCGAAAGGGACCTGGAGCTGCTGGTGGCCCCCAGCCACAGCCTGGCCAAGATCGAGCGGAGCCTGGCCAACAGCCTCTTCCCCCTCGATCGCTCCAAGAGCCAGCTCTACTCGGACCTGCACCCCCCGGGGCGGTATGGCCGGGTGATCCTCCTCTCCAAGCCCGGAGGCAATATTTTGCATCAGGCTGAAGGACTGCTGCAGATCCACCGAGCCGTGCTGGAAATGAAGGTGAACCACAAAGGCTATAATTATACTTTTTCCCATCTGTGTGTGTTGAGAAATCAGGATAAGAAATGCGTGCTGGATGATATAATTTCAGTGCTAGAGGATCTGAGGCAGGCTGCCCTCTCCAATAAGACAACAGCCAGGGTGCAAGTGAGCTATCCCAACACTAAATTGAAGGTATGCTCTTACCTGCATGCTTTTGCCAATTAAAGAGGCAGCACTTCATTTCTTGTCCTAAACAGCAAAGGGAAGCATGGGAGTCGCATTTGTGTTGTTTGAACAATAAGGCACCTGATGACATGTTTCCATGTGAGGATCCTGGCGGGTGAGTGGCTCTGAGGGGCGGGCGGGGGGCGGGCGGGGGTGGGCGTTTGGCAAAGCATCTGAAAATCACCACCGGGCTCTTGTGTGGCCCCAGCGTTTCATCCATCCTAGGATAACTAGAGGAGGTAATATTTTGCACCCGTCACAGACCTTTCTGTTGGCACGAGAGTATCCTCACTAACCATGGTCCTCAGATGGGCTTCCCTCAAACGCAGCATCAAACACCTGCACTGTGGTGTGCTCAGAGCAGGAGTGTTGCAGTGATTCTAGGAATTTTATCAATCGGCTCCATGCCTAGGGGTTGGGTAGCGAGTCCGGGGCAGAACCGCTAGTCTTGCTGCTGGGCATTGGCCTGGCATATTGGGCTGCATCATCAAGGCCATGCCTGAGCAAAGGAAACTTGAAAGTGGGAGGGTGGAAGTTTTTTACCTACCTGACCAGCTAAATTAGTCATCCCCCAAGGCAAGCAGATGCCCTCATGTTATATACAAACCTCAGAAATGTGCAAATTTCTTGCCTTCAGCAGAACATTTCCACTCCTGGAAAGTTTAATTTAGGACAGTCGAAGAAAGATGATGGGGCAGAATTTCACTCATGAATTTCACTCATTTTGCACTTTGATACAAACTTACCACAATAAGACTTCCCAAATCAGTATGTGGGCTACAACATTGCTATTGTCAGTATTCACAATCTTCATAATTTTGTGATGCAGTTCTCTCAACAGAAAATCTGCACACAATGTCTATAACAGTAAAAAGACACATTAAAATGGGTGTATATGAGTGAGGGAGAATGTCAGGGAATTCATGCAAAGCATTATGTGAGAAAAAACTGCTTGGAGAGTCTATCAGGCAAAAAGGTGTAAAAATTATATATGAGATTGTGTACAGAAAATGAATACGAAGAAAGAGTTACAGATTGATGCAGGAATGGGACAGAATGAATCTGTAGACTGGAAAAATGAGCAACTGAGAGAGAAATTGAAATTAGTAGATAAACTTCTCCTCTTGCAGAAGTATAAGGTCATTTGTGAATTTTACTAGTTTGTCACCACTACCTGAAGTATTTTCTGCTGTCACCCACAAATGTCCCAAGATAACATTGCTCTGCAATTGATTGCCTTAAAAATTGTCAGTTGTAATCATCCAAGCTGCACTAGGTATTATGCCATGCATATTTGTCTCTTTTTAGCTAATCTTAACAACTTTTATAATTCTCACAAACTCAAGCAAACAAACCAAATTAGATAAGGACTTCTCTTTCTTCTTCTTTCAAGTCCCTGCTTCCTGCTAGCCTACCTGCTCACTCTCTTCAACTATCAACTGCTGTCCAAATAGCTGTCCAGTTTCTTCGCACAAAAGAAACCCAGTCACAATGAAGTTTTGTCATCATGACAGCCAACCAAACCAGTTTACTCTTTAATAATAACCAACATATAATTTTATATTTCCAAATACACCTTCTCTTCAACCAAAACATTATTAAACTCATATTTTAATTATAAAAACCTGCAGATCCTCAATTTTGCTCTGCTATTTTTGTTATTTCTTTTTTTCTTTCTTCTTCTTCTTCTTTTTTTTTTTTTGCTGAGAGACAATTTTGCACAGCTGGCAGAATGGTGGTGGTGGTGGGGAACTGCAATGAGGACCAATTCTCAGTTGAATATTGGCAAGAAATGCACCATCGTAGTGATTGGAACTCTGGTACTTGATCACACTTCAGCTGATTTTTGGCACCAATTTCTGGTGATTCTTTGCAAGCTTGGTGAATGTGTATTGAAACCAAATACCTCTCAAGGAGGCATTTAGTGGCTGTTTTTTTGGGGTTTTTTTTTGCCTGATAAATTATTGTGGGGGATGGAGGACTCAGGGGGCTTGGATGAGTTGGGGGACTGCAAAAAAGAAAGTAGGTAGGTAAGCTTGTTGTTGTTGTGTGCCTTAAAGTCGTTTCTGACTTATCGCAACCCTATGACCTATCATTGGTGACTTGCCCAAGGTCACCCAGTGGCTTTCCATGGTCAAGCAAGGATTCGAACCCTGGTCTCCCAGTGTACTGGTCTAACACCCAAGCCGCTACCCCCACACTGGTTCTCAGGTAGATAGGTAGGTACATTTGGCACTGTATGCAGCCCATGGAAAATAGTTTCCCTGCCATGCTCTGCAACCTTTGCTGTTATGATCCTTACCCTTGGCATCAGTGAGTGAGAGACTGCAGCTTTACCTAGATTGCTGTTGTTATTTACGGCAGTGGACTTCAGCCTTCTCAGAACTGGGCCATGCTTTAGCCCAATGTTGCATTTAGGAAGCCATTTTCTTTACTAGACATTGATCCAAGTCCAATGGCTAATAGACTTAGGCAGTCAAATAGGAACAAATAGATTCCATTGATTCAAAGGACCTACTCTGATTCGGACTAGCAACTGGATCTAGGCCATTGGTAGTAGTGATGTTGCACCTTCAGTGGGTTCTGATCCCACTAGGTGGAGGCCAAACAACTAGAAAGATCATAGAATCATACAGTTGGAAGAGACCACAGGGGCCATCGAGTCCAACCCCCTGCCATTCAAGAACCCACATCAGAGCATTCCCAACAGATCCAGCCTCTGTTTAAAAACCTCCAAAGAAGGAGACTCCACCACACTCGGAGCAGCATATTCCACTGCTGGGCAGCTCTGACTGTCAGGAAGTTCTTCCTGAGGTTCAGGTGAAAGCTCTTTTCCTGTAGCTTGAATTCATTGTTCCTTATCCTAGTTTCTGGAGCAGTGGAAAACACGGCTGTTCCCTCTTCAATATGACAGCCTCGATATGTGCACAGTCCATGAAAATCTAGTCACATCTGAGTCCCACTGAAATAATTGGGACATGTTCATCACAATTAAGTCTGCAGTCCTTCATGGGGAGTAGGCTCCATTAAACACAGTGGCACTTAGTTCTGCCTAACCATGCATAGGATTGTGGTGCATATCTCATGCCATCAGTGTTGCTAGGAGTTCATCATTACTAAGTTTTGCTGGGATTTTGGTTCACAAATTTCCTTGTGACATTTTCTGCATCTATATTTCCCTTGTACAATAGTGCCCTATGTGAGATATAATTTCCACATGGGGAAATGTGCATATAAGACCTTTATTAGAGTTGGAAAAACTTTTGTGTAACACCTCAGCTAACATGAACTTCATGTGTTTCCTTTCCTAGAAATTATTTCTTTAGTGTAGGAAAAATACAGCGCATGCAGTTCTAAAACTTAAGAGTCTAGAGTATTTTTCAAATTAGTAGATGTGACATTGGTTAAAAAATGCTAACTTTGAAATTATCAGGCAACTGTTAAAGCTGTTTGTTTGTTCTTTGTGAATCTTCCTTGTTAATCAGAAATACAAAATAAACTGGGTTTTCAATTTTTTTTTTTTTTTTACAATCTGTGAAGTCCCTAATTTATAGCAATGGGACTGTCCCTATATTTCATCAGTCATGTATGTGGTAGGATCATTCTTCAGTAAAACCAGCATGGTGTAATGGTTTGACTACTGGACTAGGTATCTAGAGACCATGGTTGGAATCCCTGCTCAGCCATGGAAACCCACTGGGAGAATTTAGGCAAGTCACACACTCTTGGCCTCAGAGGAAGGCAAAGGTAGCCTCCCTCTGAATAATTCTTGCCAAGAAAAGCCCATGAAAGTTTTGCCAGAGGGTCACCTAAGGCAAAAACGACTTGAAATCACACAACAACAACATATTTCCGTGGATGTGGATAGTGGATAGTAATCTAGATGTGTGTGTGTGTGTGCGCGCAGACGCATGTGTATGCATATGTGCATATGCACACATTCTAGTATATTTTGTATTTCTGTCATATCACCATGTCCTGGCAAAAGCTCAAGACTGCTTCTACTTTCCATAGGGAGTGTTTGGCCTATCAAAATGTTCTTGTTCCAGAGGTTGGTAGAATCCAATAGATTCCAGAGGGCTTTCAGGAACTTAGAATCATACAGTCATAGAGTTAGAAAAGACCACAAGGGCTCTGGTGTGATTGCTTGAGTGGAAAACCTCACAGTTGATGGGATAAGTGTTAGAAAATCCCCACATATGGTATCCTTGCATTTATTCTAGTTAGAATTCATTTTATTGGTTTTGGCCCACCTCTCTAATCTGTTAAGGTCATTTTGAATTCTGACTCTGTCCTTTGTGACCCCACTAGTCACTTCTCTCCAGGATGAAGAAGAGCCATTGGTGAGCACCCTTTGGCTTCAGTCGGTCAGCCAGTTACTAATTCACCTAAGAGTAGCATTGTCCAGCCCACATTTTATTACTTTATTTTCAAGAATATCAGGGCGGACCTAGTCCTATTGAAATCAAACTATGCTACATCCACAGCATTCCTTTCATCTACCGTGCTTGTAACTCTATCAAAAAAGGAGATAAGATTAGTGTGGCATGACGTGTTTTTGAGAAACCCACATTGACTTTTAGTGATCATGGCATTCCTTCCTAAGTGTTTACAGTCTGTCTGTTTAATGATCTGTGCTAGAAACTTTCCTGGTATTGATGTCAGGTTGACTTGGTCATAATTGTTTGGGTCCTTTTCTCTGTTCCTTTTTGAAGATAGGGACAACATTTGCCCTCCTACCGTTTGCTGGGATTTCTCCTCTTTTCCAGGAATTTCAAAGTTTATTGCTTGTGGTTTTGAGATTACTTCTGTCAGTTCCTTTAATATCCCGGAGGTAGTTCATCTGGCCCTGGAGACTTGCATTCGTTTAGAGTAGCCAGGTGTTCCTGTACTACCTCTTCACCTATTCTGTGCTGCATTTCTCCTACTGCATCATCTGCTTCATTTTTCACAGGCTGAGCACTGAACTTCTTGCCATTCCAGTGAAACCCAGGTTGCTCTATGGCAGTGGTTCTCAACCTTCCTTATGCTGTGACCCTTTAATACAGTTCCTCATGTTGTGGTGATCCCCAACCATAAAATTATTTATTTATTATTTACAATGCCTCCCCCCCCCCGGCAAAGGCCGCCTTGCCGACCAGGAACGGGGGGGCGGCGGGCAGGGAGGGAAAGAGCATCTCTCCCAGGAAAAAACTCCGAGAATCCCCGGGGCTCTGCTTCTGCTTCGCTCTCGTTTCCACTGGGGGGGGGCAGTGTGGGAAAAGTTTCCAGAGTGTCGACCCTGGCTGGGGGGGGGAGGAATCCCAGTGCCTTTGTCTTTTGTGCCCGGCGCAGCTCGCCCCCCAGAAAAACGCCACCTTGTGGCCCCCCGGCCCTTCCGTAGCGCCCCCCTCCGTGGTGAGTAGGGCAGGGGCCGTGGCGAGGAGGGGCCTGCCCCCCGTGCTGCCGCCTGCTGAGCTGGCCCCTCAGACGGGAGGTTCTCCCGGTAGCAGAGAAGGGGAGCAATTTCAGTCCCTTCTGAACAGGGGGCAGGAGGATGCAAGCGCGTGGCTCACACTTGCGTACCACCACTCCTGTGGCGACGCTGTGGCCGCACGCACTCCAGCCAAAGGGGGCAGGAGGACGCGAGCACGTGGCTTGCGCTTGTGCATCACCACCAAGGAGGGAATGGAGTCTAAGACCATCGGAAATACGTATTTTCCGATGGTCTTAGGCGATCCCTGTGAAAGGGTCGTTCGACCCCCAAAGGGGTCGCGACCCACAGGTTGAGAACCGCTGCTGTATGGAGTAACTACAACAGTTGTCAGAATAGTTCACAAACACCTTCTTTTGCTGTGCAGTGCTGTCTACTTGGCAATGTGCTTGTTTCACCAGGAAATGGAGGGGGAATGTTGAAACAGATAGGCAGATGACTGGAGTACAGTCAGTAAAAAGTTCAAAGATAATGCTGAGACAACAGCACATTATCATGCTGACTCTATAGCAGCAGTAATGGACAGTCATTACTTCAGCTGCAGTTGCATCAGCAGAGCTTTCCCAGGAAGTCCAGAACTTACTTCAGCTTGGTTCATAGGGGATATGCAACTGATTCCAGAAGTATCCTGTGATATGTTTGATACGTTTGCAAGTCTTTTGATTATAAAATCACTTGCATCTGCCATGAATTAGATGTTTCAAGTTAGTGAATACACGCAGGGTAGATTCAGTGTTGCAGGATCATAGAATCATAGAATTGGAAGAGACTTCAGGGGCTATCCAGTCCAACCCCCTGCTATGCAGGAATACCCATCAAAGCACTCCAACAGATGGCCATCCAGCCTCTGCTTACAAACCTCCAAAGAAGGAGACTCCACCACACTCCGAGGCAGCATATTCCACTGCCAAACAGCTCTGACCATCAGGAAGTTCTTCCTGAAGTTCAGGTGGATAACTTTCCCTCAGGAAGTAGATAGGGTAGTTGGAGAGGTTGATGCCCATTCAACCTTTATTGTGGGTGACTATCCACCCTGGATGCAGGATGGAGTGGTCCTAACAAGGGAAGGGGCTGGTCTTGAACTCCTGTAAAGAGGTAGTTGTGAAGCTAAAGAAGCCTTTCCTAGGCATCAGGGAATATGACAACCATCAGCCACTTGCAAAGTGGTAGCCAGACTCTCCAGGCATTTCTGGATGTGACTGCTTAGACAACTTGTTCAGGTGGGGTTTTGGCACAGAAAACTGCCTTGGTCTCTGTGATAGATTATCCGTTCTCAGAAAAGCACAGAGGTGAGTTTGAATGTGTGAATGTCCTGAGAATCTCAGCCGTGATATCCTCTTTTTGAGTAGCTGAGTTGGGGAAATGTGGTGTTGTGTTGGTTTTCCTCCTGCTTTTGAGAGCTGATACCAGAAGGTAATGCTGGAGATTGTTACTCAACCCTGTCAAACTTATTTTGTGAAATCAGATAGGATTTTATCATGTCCTACATGCTTCTCAACATATGCAAGAAGAGCAGCCATCCAAGGGTATGATGAGATGAGATGCCACCAGTATGTAACAAATTCAGTCTCAGTTCCTTGTATATCATGTGAAATAGAGGACACACTGAAATGGTGTCTGGAGTTAATAAAGGGCTGGCTGTTAATTAGCTGAATGTTATCCTGACAACATGTTAACTTTTTAGTAGTTTCTCTGTCCAGGGAAATACTATTTTACATTGTTTGCACCAGTGATGTATTTAAGTCTTTTATTCCAAGTCTCAAGTCAAGTCTCAAATCCCTACCTTCAAGTCTCAAATCATTTCTCGAGTCCTTGCAAGATATTTTCAAGTCACGTCTCAAGTCAAGTCTCAAGTCTGGAGGCCAGTTTCTGAAGTGGGGAATAGGATCCTTCTTTCTTCCCATTACTGAAGCTTCAAAAGCTTTAGAAGGAAGGATCTTTCCCCACGCTCTGAGACTATGGCCCTTTCCACATGTGGAGGGAGAAATGGGGGAAACGCACTGAAACGGAGCTTACCGGCAGCTGGGTAAGTCCATCGCCATGCTGAGCAGTGCGAGTTCACTGCTCTGCACTCCTGTGGCGTCCAAAATGGTGGCTCTGGCGTCCAAAATGGCGGCTTCCAGCTGGCGGAGGCTCTCCACCAACCGGAGAAGCTCACCAGCTGGAAGCCCACCCCCAGCAGATCTGCAGGCATGCACAAATCTGCACCGGAGCTGCGTGCTCCGTGCTTTTTAAAAACCTCCAAAATGGCAGCTTCCAGCTGGCGGAGGCTCTCCACCAACTGGAGAAGCTCACCAGCTGGAAGCCCACCCCCGGCAGATCTGCAGGCACACACAAATCTGCACCGGAGCTGTGTGCTTCGTGCTTTTTAAAAACCTCTGAAAAGAGGTTTTTAAAAAACATGGAGCACCATCACTTCCGGTCGCTTCAGAGCGGATTGGGGTGCGGACTACGCTAAAGTAGTCTGCCCCAATCCTCTCCGTGGTCCAGATGACCTCCATCGGAGGTCGCTCTGCTCCATTTTATTACTCCGGTGTGGAAAGGGCCTGAGTCTTGCTTTCTTCTGTTAGGAACAGTTTCAGAAGGTTCCTCCAATATGCAGCAGGGAGAGGCTGCCAAGGAGACCTCAACCCTGCCTCAAGCCCATTGACTAACATGTTTGCTGTTCCCCTGTGAGAAATGGCCCAAGTTGTGGTTTGAGACAGATCGTTGCATGACCAGTAGACAAAAAGAAATAGAAGTGTTTCTGGATGAATGTGTTATGTTAGAAAACCAAAGGCAGCAAGTCAGTTATTAAAAATATACAAGTCAGGTCGAGTTAGTGTGTCAATAATTGCCAAGTCGAGTCACTGAAGCGGCTTAAGTCTGACTTGAGTTCAAATCTATTGACTCGAG